>CANIUD010000810.1:0-544253 GCA_947470075.1 Closterium sp. Yama58-4 | reverse complement strand
TGCCATGTATACTTTAACTGTCAGTGTTGAGGGTGACTATTAGCTGATGTGCCGCTTGACACATGCATAGAGGCTGCTGCTCTAGGTGCTAGTGCATCTGCTCTCTCTGGTACTGCGCCTGCTAAGGCCTTGCACACCTTCATGCTTGACTCAGGTGCTTCGCGCTGTTTCTTTCGCGACAGTACACAGTCACAGTCTCTCTGGCTGATCCCTCAGGGGGGGCCAGTTCTTGCACGCTCCTCCACTGTTCTCCCGTGTCCGGCGGTTCCGTCTAGCTCACTGTCAGGTCTTCAACATCCCCCGCGTTCTCTACGAACTGGTTTTCTTAGTACCGCTGCCCTCCAGGATGCGATGGTCACTACCAGCACTTCTGGGGTCATCGTGTGGCGATTTGCACGTGTACACGGACGGGCCGTCACCTGGCCACGTTCACACGTCGGCCTGGGTCGACTTTGTACACACTGACTACTTGAGCCTACTCCGGGGCTGTGTCAGGTCAGGTGTCCGCGTCAGGTCAGGTAGCAGCCCCCAGTTCGTGTCGCCTCCGCACGCCCAGACTCTCCTTTCGCATCCCGCCTTGGTCACCCCTCCCTGCCACGCTCCGTGGCAGCAATCTCGCTTCCTTGTCTCTGGTCTTCCCAGGTCTCGCCTCCCCTCCCGTCCTCGCCTGCCCTGTTCTGCCTTCCTTGCGTCGAGGGGCGGCAGCGCGCCGCTCCTCACTCCTCCTCGTTTCCCCCGACGACTGCTCCCCTGCAGACTCTCCATATGGACGTGTGGGGCCCCGTCCGCGTCCGTGGACATGACCGCGAGCGATACTTCCTGCTGGTTGTTGATGACTACTGTCGATACACCACGGTCTTCCCCATGCGCAGTAAGGGGGAGGTCCCTTATGTCTTTATCCTTTGATCCACCCTGTTCGTCTCCAGCCTTCCCGCGAGCAGTTCCGTCAGGACCTTCCTGTCCTGCGTCTGCACTCTGACAGGGGTGGTGAGTTCTCCTCCGACCTCCTGTGGGACTTTGTCGTGGAGAGGGTTTATCAAGTCTTTACGCTTCCGGCCTCCCCGCAGCAGAATGGGATTGCTGAGCGCCGCATTGGCTTAGTCATGGAGGTGGCTCATACCTCCATGATCCATGCAGCTGCTCCCCTTTTTTGTGGCCGTTTACGGTCTGGTACGTTGCACATTCAGCTCAACTCTGGCCCCCGTGTCTCCTTGCCGGAGACCTCGCCTATACTGCGTTGGATGGGGAGGTTGGCGATTTGTGCAGGTTTCCGGGTCTGGGGCTCTCGTGCCTTTATCCGCGATACCTCCGCAGACAAGCTCTACTCCCGCGCCATTCCCTATGTCTTCCTTGGCTTTCCCACTGACGCGCCTGGCTGGCAATTTTACCACCCCCACCATGCGCCGTGTCCTGTCCTCTCAGGACGTCACGTTTGACGAGTCGGTTCCCTTTAGCCGTCTCTTCCCTTATCGCATACCCCTCTTCCCCCCCCCCCCCGTAGCTCTTTCTCGCTCTGGTCCCCCTCCGGTAGACCCCCTCCCCTTCAAGGTCCTGCTCTTTCAGGTGTGTCTCAGGTAGACCCACTCCCCTTGGCTGAGCCTTTCAAGGTCACTTCCGACACCTCTGGTCCAGCTGAGGGGGGGGTGATGTTGTGCTGACGACGCGGCGGCCCCTGGCCACTCACCACGCTTGGAGACCCTCCGGGTTTTCTACCTCAACCGTCTTCGCCGCCTCTGCGGCCGGTTGCTGTCGACTCCTGGTGCTCTTGGGGGTGGGTTCCTAGAGGTGCTGCGTCTGGGGGTGCTGAGCCTGAGTGTGCGGAGCCTGGGGGTGCTGAGCCTGAGGGTGCGGAGCCTGGGGGTGCTGAGCCTGAGAGTGCGGAGCCTGGGGGTGCTGAGCCTGGATTGCGGAGCCTAGGTGTGCTGAGCCTAGGAGTGTCGAGCCCATAGGGTACTGAGTTTGGTATGGAGGTCCTACAGGTGCCTCGCACAGCGTCTCGTCGGCCAGAGCCTCTCTCACCACCGCAGCTTGTCAAACATTATATGTCTATATGATGGTAGGCGTGTAGTGGGTTACACCTTAGGGGGTACACTAGATTAGGGTTTCCTATTTGTATCCAACCTTCTGTTAGTACAGTCATTCCAGTCTGTTATTTCGACATGGTTTCAGAGCAGGTCCTTCGCTAGGACCGTCCTTCGGGCCCCCCCTACCTAACTACCTACCTACTACCGGAGCGCGTTCTTAGCGCCTCCCCCGTAGCGCCCTCGAGCGCTTCATTATTTTTTTTTTTTCGGCCCGCGGCCCCGTCGCATTTGACCTAGAGGCCCCTCACGGCCCCGTCGCGCCGCCCCTTAGTGCCTCTAACGAACGACCCCGCCGCTCGCCCCTTAGCGGCCTGTCGGCCCGCGCACCGCCCGCTACCGACCCACGCAGCCCGACTTCAACCGCGCGGCCTGCGTGCTGCCCGCTGCCGGCCCGCGCACCGCCAGCGACCACTCGCGTGCCCACGCCCGTTGCCTGCAGCCGCTCGCGCACGCCCCGCAGCCGCCCGTCGCCTGCTCGCACACGCCCCGCAGCCGCCCGTCGCCTGCTCGCGCACGCCCCGCTGCCCGCAACCGCTAGTACGGCCGCTGCCTCCGCTGCTGCTTGCGCACCGCTGCCTCCCGAGCGCCGCCGCTGCCTGTGCGCCGCCGCTGCCCGTGCGTCGTCGCTGCCCCCTTCACTGCCGCTCCCGTGCGCCGCCCGTGCCCGTGCACCGCCGTTCCCCGTGCGCCGCTGCCGCCCGTGCGCTTCTGCAGCCGCCGCCCGCGAGGCACTCGCTCTCACTGTTGCTTATTTTCTACCTCCAGCGCCCACTGCTGCCACTGTCGCTATGGCTAGTCCTCCCGTTCTAGCTTTCGATGCCGAGGGCCGTCCGGTGAAGTTCGAAACCTGGCTAGATGACCTGCACCTGTTCTTACAGCTCACTGCCAAGGAAGATATCTCACTGTACGACCACGCCCTAGGCCATGCCACTGCCCCTGACTCGTCTGCTGACAGCACTCTGCGTTCCCAGTGGCAGACCCGTGATGCGCACGCTCGCTTTGCTATTCGCAACTCCCTGCCGCTAGACGAGCGCGAGCACTTCGGCCAGTGCAAGACTGCTAAGGACCTCTACACAGCTGTAGTTGCCCGCTTTCCTCACCCGCTTCTGCCACGCTAGGCCGCCTCACTCTCCCCTACCTGTTCCCCGACCTAGCCTCCTTTCACACTGTCGCAGACCTCATCACCCACCTTAAGACTAGTGAGGCCCGCTTTCGCGCTGCTATGCCTGCCGAGTTTCTCACTAGCAACCCCCCCCCGCTCTGGATCACTCTCTACCACATCGTCACCCGCCTTCCTGACTCTCTGCGCGCAGTCAGGGACCACTTCCTCTCTCGCTCCCCCACTGAGCTCACTGTTGCCCTCCTCGAGAAGGAACTGCTTGCAGCTGAGGCGAGCATCGTCGCTGTAGGCACCTCTCGTGGCGACCCCCGCACCCCGTTCTTTGAGGTGTTTCCCTTCCCCCCTCCTCCCCTCTGTCGCCTCTGCTGCTGCTGTCGACCTCCTCGGTGCTGAGAAGGTCGGGACCGCGTCTGCTTCGAGCGGGCGCCGCAGGACACAGGGGGCAAGGGGGGGTGGTGGGGTGGCGGCGGAGGAGGTGGGGGTGGAGGCGGTGGGAGTGGAGGCGCGGCTGAGGAGGCCAGTGGCGGCAGTGGGGGAGGAGACAGCAGCGGCGGGAGTGGTGGCAGGGGCGGAGGCGGCAGCGGGGGCGGAGGTGGTCGTGGTGGCGGCAGGGGTGGAGGTGGCCGGGGCGGAGGCGGTGGGGGTGGTGGTCGTGGAGGCACTAGCGGAGGGCAGAGTCAGCAGCCCGCCCCGACGCTTCAGGCCGCCCGTGAGTGGTATGCGCAGCGTGGCGTTACCTGCACGTACGTTATTCGCACAGGTGACCGCAGCGGCCAGCAGTGTGGGAGGCCGCACCCCACGCAGCGCTGCTTCGCGCGCCTTAACGACGCGTGGCGCACCCAGTTTCCTACTGCCACTGAGCTGCCGCGCTGGGCTGAGCTGGAAAAGAGGGGTGTTGATATTTGGGCTCTAGACTTTGATGCTATTCTCACTGCCATGTATGCGATGTCTATTAGTGGAGAGGGTGCTCAGTACTTGCGTGTTCCGCCCGACCCGGGCATTCAGGCCAGTCCGACTGCCGCTCTAGGTGCTAGTGCGTCCGCTCCCACAGGTCCTGGTGAGGCTGCTGCCCTAGGTGCTAGTGCGTCTGTGCCCCCTGGTACTGAGTCGACTGCAGCACTGCACACCTTCACACTGGACTCCGGTGCTTCTCGCTCTTTCTTTCGTGACCGCACTGTCCTTGAGCCACTCGCTCGGCCAGTTGCGGTCTCCCTTGCTGACCCCTCTGGGGGTCCGGTCATTGCCACCTCCTCCACTGTCCTTCCTTGTCCGGCGGTCCCGTCCGGCACGCTGTCAGGTCTCTACCTCCCTCGTTCTCTACGAACTTGGTGGCAGGTAGTGCACTCCAGGACGGGGGTGTTCACCAGTTCACCCCTGCCTACGAGCGCGTGACACACTGCACGTGTGCTCGGACGGGTCGCCACCTGGCTACTTTCACTCGAGAGCCGGGGTCGGACCTGTACACACTGACCACTGAGTCCCCTCAGGTAGCTGCGTCTGCGTCTACGTCTGCGTCTGCGTCAGGTCAGCTGTCCGCCCCCTGCTCGTGTCGCTCTCTGGTGCATGAGACTGTCCTTTGGCACCACCGCCTTGGTCACCCGTCTGTGCAGCGCCTTCGGGCCATGCACAAACGGGACCTTGTTGCTGGTCTTCCCAGGGTGCTCCCTCCCCTTCCAGACTCGCCTGCTCCTCCCTGTATTCCCTGTGTGAGGACGGCAGCGCGCCGCTCCTCACTCCTCCTCATTTCCCCGACGACTGCTCCCTTGCAGACGCTCCACATGGACGTGTGGGGCCCAGCCCGCGTCCGTGGTTAGGGTCAGGAGAGGTACTTCCTGATTGTTGTTGAGATTCTTTCTCGCGTACACCACGGTCTTCCCCTTGCGCACCAAGGGTGACGTCCCTGATGTCTTGATCCCTTGGATCCGCAGATCTCGTCTCCAGCTCAGTGAGCGTTTCCGCTCCGACTTCCCTGTCCTGCGTCTGCACTCTGACAGAGGTGGGGAGTTTTCCTCTGGCCTATTGGAGGCCTTCTGTCAGCAGGAGGGCATTGAGCAGTCGTACACGCTTCCGGCCTCTCCACAGCAAAATGGGGTTGCTGAGCGCCGCATTGGTCTGGTCATGGAGGTCGCTCGTACCTCCTTGAGCCATGCGGCTGCCCCCCATTTTCTGTGGCCGTTTGCAGTCCGATACGCTGCGCATCAGCTCAACCTCTGGCCCTGTGTGTCTCCTTGCCCAAGACTTCTCCGACACTGCGTTGGACGGGAGAGGCTGGCGATGCGTCGCGTTTTCGGGTCTGGGGATCCCGAGCTTTTGTCCGCGACACGTCCGCGGACAAGCTCTCCCGTCGCGCTGTCCCCTGCGTCTTCCTTGGCTTTGTCCCGGACGCCCCTGGCTGGCAGTTCTACCACCCCACCTCGCGTCGTGTCCTGGCCTCTCAGGACGTCACTTTTGACGAGTCCGTCCCCTACTACCGCCTCTTCCCCTACCGCACTGCCCCGCTCCCCCCCCCGCCTCTCTTCCTCGCTCCAGGTGCTGAGGTACCAGACCCCCTCAGGGTGCCGCTCCCTCAGGTGTGTCCCAGGTAGACCCGGGTGAGCCTGTCGAGGTAGCTGTTGACTCTCGTCCTGCTAGGGGTGCTGAGCCTGGGGGGTGCTGCGTCTGGGGTGCTGAGCCTGGGGGTGCTGCGTCTGGGGGTGCTGAGCCTGGGAGTGCTGAGTCTGGGGGTGCGGAGCCTGGGGGTGCTGAGCCTGGAGGTGCGGAGCCTGGAGGTGCTGAGTCTGGGGGTGCTGAGTCTGGGGGTGCTGAGCCTGAGCGTGCTACACCTGGAGGAGCCCTCTCCTCCCAGCAGCTGCAGGAGAGGTACCTCGAGTACTGCCGCCTCTGGAGAGGTGCTGCTGGAGCTCGTCCCGGTACTTCCCCTCCTACCTTGGAGCTCCCCCCATTCAGCAGATCCGCGAGTGGTACACACGGCGCTGCAGTCTTCAGAGTGGTGCTCCTGGTGCTGCGGACCCTGGGGGTGGCGCTGCTGCTGGTGCTGAGGACCCGGACGTTGGAGCTGCTGTGGTGCTGCTGGAACCCGCCTGGTGGAGCTGCTGCTGGTGCTGAGGACTCGACGTCTGGTTGGCGCTGCTGCTGGTGCTGAGGACCCGGACGTTGGAGCTGCTACTGGTGCTGAGGACTCGGGCGGTGGAGCTGCTGCTGGTGCTGTGGACTCGGAGGCTGGAGCTCCTACTGGTACTGAGGACCCGGCCGCTGGAGTCTCTTCTGCTTCTGGAGACCTGTACGGCCGCGACCGTACTTCGTCCCGCTCCTTCAGCAGGGTTCTTGGGCAGGCTCCTCTGTCAGAGGTCCACTGGGGATCCCCGATGATCCTAGGGAAGGGTTACAGGCACGTCGGTCTGGGGGGTTATGGGCGCACTCACCCGCTATATAAACAAGCCCTTTTATCCCAGTGGTTAGTGACTGGGATTCTGACATGGTATCAGAGCAGGTCCATCGCTAGGACCGTTCTTAGGGCCCACCGCTACCTACCTACCTACCTACCGTGCGCCTCGTGCGCCCTCGCGCCCTCGTGCGCCTCTTACTACCGCGCGCCCTCGTGCGCCCCCGCGCCCTCGTGCGCCTCCTACCTACTACCGTGCGCCCTCGTGCGCCTTCGCGCCCCTCGTGCGCCATCCCTATCGCGCGCCTTCGTGCGCCCTCGCGCCCTCGTGCGCCCTCGCGCCCTCGTGCGCCCTCGCGCCCTCGTGCGCCTCTCCCTACCCGCGCCGCATGCGCAGGCTGCCACCACCCACGCGCGGCCAGCTTCCTCTTAGCGCGCGCGACCCGCTAGCCGCCCGCGCGCGCCCGTGTTCTCCCGCGTTGCGACCCGCTAGCTGCCGCGCGCGCGCCCCGAACGAGTGTCACGACGCCCTGGGGAGCCCGCGAGCGCCCCGCCCGTCCGTCGTGACGCCCTAAGGAGCCCGCGGACCCCCGCCCGTCCGTCGCGATGCACTGGGGAGCCCGCGAACGCCCCGCCCGACCGTCGCGACGCCCTCAGGAGCCCGCGAGTGCCCTCCCGGTCGTCGCGGCGCCCTCGGGGGTCGCGCACGCATCCCCCCTCGCCCACCCGACCGTTCTGGCGCCCTGGGGGTCGCGCGCCTTCCCCCTCGCCATCCCCCGCACTCCTCCCCCTTACCCCACCCGTTTAGGGTTTTTGGGGCGCTGCTGCAGCTGCCGCCGCTGCGATTGCCTCAACTGCCGCCGCCGACCCTGCATCAGCTGCCGTCCCGCCTCTGCAGCAGCTGCCGCCGCCGAGCCTGCAGCAGCAGCCGCCGCCGGACCTGCAGCAGCGGCCCCCACCCAGCCTGCAGCAGTGGCCGCCTCCGGACCTGCAGCAGCTGCAGCCGCCGAGCCTGCAGCAGCAGCCGCCGCTCGACCTACAGCAGCTGCCGCCGCAGACCCAGCAGCAGCCGCCGCCGACTCTGCGGCAGCAGCCGCCGCTGAGATTACAGCAGCTGCCGCCGCCGACCCTGCAGCAGCTGCCGTGGAGATCCCTGCTGCGACCTGGCCCTGCCCCGCAGTTGCTGCGGCCCCGCTGTCCCCACCGTCTTGTGCCCTCCGCGCCTACCACTGGTGAGCTTTGCCCTGCCAGCACTACTCCCGCTACTACTGCTACTACTGCCTTTGCTCCTCCCACTGTCACTGCTCCTGCTGCCACTACTGCTGCTGCTCCTGCCGTGGCCAGATGGAGCTCCAGCAGGCTCGTGAGTGGTACGCCAGTTTAGGCAGTCGGGGTGGCCGTAGTGGTAGTCGCTCTGGAGTGCGTCGTTCGGGAGCCTCTGGTAGTAGACCGGTGCAGCAGACGTGCCCTCTTCTGCTCCAGCAGGCTCGTGAGTGGTACGCCGGTTTGGGCAGTCGGGGTGGCCGACGTGGTCGCTAGTCGCTCTGGCGTGCGTCGTTCGGGAGCCCCTGGTAGTGGACAGGTGCAGCAGCCGTGCCCTCTTCTGGTCCAGCAGGCTCGTGAGTGGTACGCCGGTTTGAGCAGTCGGGGTGGCCGTAGTGGTAGTCGCTCTGGCGTCCGTCGTTCGGGAGCCTCAGGTAGTGGACAGGTGCAGCAGCCGTGCCCTCTTCTGCTCCAGCAGGCTCGTGAGTGGTACGCCGGTTTGAGCAGTCGGGGTGGCCGTAGTGGTAGTCGCTCTGTGAGTGAGGCAGCCGCTCTCGGTGCCAGTACGTCTGTTGCCCTCGGTGCAGGTGAGGCTACCACTCCCGGTACTCGCGTGTCTGCTACTCCAGGTGCTGGTGAGCCTACTGCTCTAGGTGCTAGTGCGTCTGCCGCTCCAGGTGCTCGCGTGTCTGCTACCCCAGGTGATGGTGAGGCTGCTGCCCTAGGTGCTCGTGCGTCTGTCCCCCCTGGTACTGAGTCGACTGCAGCACTGCACACCTTCACCCTGGACTCAGGTGCTTCTCGCTCTTTCTTTCGTGACCGCACTGTCCTTGAGCCACTCGCTCGGCCAGTTGCTGTCTCCCTTGCTGACCCCTCTGGGGGTCCGGTCATTGCGACCTCCTCCACTGTCCTTCCTTGTCCTGCGGTCCCGTCCGGCACGCTTTCAGGTCTCTACCTCCCCTCGTTCTCTACGAACTTGGTGGCGGGTTGTGCGCTCCAGGACTCGGGTGTTCACCAGTTCACCCCTGCCTACGAGCGCGTGACACACTGCACGTGTGCTCGGACGGGTCGTCACCTGGCTACTTTCACTCGAGAGCCGGGGTCGGACCTGTACACACTGACCACTGAGTCCCCTCAGGTAGCTGCGTCTGCGTCTACGTCTGCGTCTTGCATCAGGTCAGCTGTCCGCCCCCTGCTCGTGTCGCTCTCTGGCACATGAGACTGTCCTTTGGCACCACCGCCTTGGTCACCCGTCTGTGCAGCGCCTTCGGGCCATGCACAAACGGGACCTTGTTGCTGGTCTTCCCAGGGTGCTCCCTCCCCTTCCCGACTCGCCTGCTCCTCCCTGTCTTCCCTGTGTCGAGGGGCGGCAGCGCGCCGCTCCTCACTCCTCCTCCTTTCCCCCGACGACTGCTCCTTTGCAAACGCTCCACATGACGTGTGGGGCCCAGCCCGCGTCCGTGGTCAGGGTCAGGAGAGGTACTTCCTGATTGTTGTTGACGACTTCTCGCGCTACACCACGGTCTTCCCCTTGCGCACCAAGGGTGACGTCCCTGATGTCTTGATCCCTTGGATCCGCAGATCTCGTCTCCAGCTTAGTGAGCGTTTCCGCTTCGACTTCCCTGTCCTGCGTCTGCACTCTGACAGAGGTGGAGAGTTTTCCTCTAGCCTCTTGGAGGCCTTCTGTCAGCAGGAGGGCATTGAGCAGTCGTTCACGCTTCCGGCCTCTCCACAGCAGAATGGGATTGCTGAGCGCCGCATTGGCTTGGTCATGGAGGTCGCTCGTACCTCCTTGGTTCATGCGGCTGCCCCCCACTTTCTGTGGCCGTTTGCAGTCCGATACGCTGCGCATCAGCTCAACCTCTGGCCCCGTGTCTCCTTGCCCGAGACTTCTCCGACACTGCGTTGGACGGGAGAGGCTGGCGATGCGTCGCGTTTTCGGGTCTGGGGATCCCGAGCTTTTGTCCGCGACACGTCCGCGGACAAGCTCTCCCGTCGCGCTGTCCCCTGCGTCTTCCTTGGCTTTGTCCCGGACGCTCCTGGTTGGCAGTTCTACCACATCACCTCGCGGCGTGTCCTGGCCTCTCAGGACGTCACTTTTGACGAGTCCGTCCCCTACTACCGCCTCTTTCCCTACCGCACTGCCCCGCTCCCCCCCCGCCTCTCTTCCTCGCTCCAGGTGCAGAGGTACCAGACCCCCTCCCCCCTCAGGGTGCCGCTCCCTCAGGTGTGTCCCAGGTAGACCCGGGTGAGCCTGTCGAGGTAGCTGTTGACTCTCGTCCTGCGTCTAGGGGTGCTGAGCCTGGGGGTGCTGCGTCTGGGGGTGCTGAGCCCGGGGGTGCTGCGTCTGGGGGTGCTGAGCCTGGGAGTGCTGCGTCTGGGGGTGCGGAGCCTGGGGGTGCTGAGCCTGGAGGTGCGGAGCCTGGAGGTGCGGAGCCTGGAGGTGCTGAGCCTGGGGGTGCTGAGTCTGGAGGTGCTGAGCCTGAGCGTGCTACACTTGGAGGAGCCCTCTCCTCCCAGCAGCTGCAGGAGAGGTACCTCGAGTACTGCGCCTCCGGAGATGAGAGGTGCTGCTTGGAGCTCGTCCCGGTACTTCCCCTCCTACCCAGGAGCTCCCCCCCATTCAGCAGATCCGCGAGTGGTACAACACGGCGCTGCAGTCTTCAGAGTGGTGCTCCTGGTGCTGCGGACCCTGGGGGTGGCGCTGCTGCTGGTGCTGAGGACTCGGACGTTGGCGCTGCTGCTGGGTGAGGACCCGTGCGGTTGGAGCTGCTGCTGGTGCTGAGGACTCGGACGGTGGAGCTGCTGCTAGAGCTGAGGACCCGAGCGGTGGCGCTGCTGCTGCTGCTGAGGACCCGGGCGTTGGAGCTGCTACTGGTGCTGAGGACCCGGACGCTGGAGCTCCTGCTGGTACTGAGGACCCGGCCGCTGGAGTCTCTTCTGCTTCTGGAGACGCTGCGCGGCCGCGACCGTACTTCGTACCGCTCCTTCAGCAGGTTCTTGGGCAGGCTCCTCCTCCTTGTCCTCCTCCCTCCGTAGAGTGTCCTCCGCCTGTCCAGTCGCAGTCGCAGTTACCGCCTAC
Source organism: Closterium sp. Yama58-4 (assembly GCA_947470075.1). Classification (NCBI taxonomy): domain Eukaryota; kingdom Viridiplantae; phylum Streptophyta; class Zygnematophyceae; order Desmidiales; family Closteriaceae; genus Closterium; species Closterium sp. Yama58-4. Next base: position 533,322 of record CANIUD010000810.1, on the reverse strand, counting down.
CTCGCCTCTCCCTGCTCCCTCTCCTTACACTGGTCCCACAGGAGGTCTTACAGAGCGTCGTGAGCCTGAGTCTCATCCTGCGTCGCCTGTTCGTACTGCTCGCACTGGTAGTCGTGTCCGTCGTGAGCATCCTCCTCCTGTCCCAGGCACTCACTACATGACTCTGCGTCCCTCTACTGCTCCTCAGCGTGTCCCTCTACCGTCTCCTCCTGCGTCCTCTTTGCCTGACGTTCCGGACCCTGAGTCTGACCGGTTTTGTGCTGAGCACCCTACTGTCACGCGTCTCCTAGCTACTGTTGTCACTGACCCTACCTTTGAGTCCTCCGCTGCGTCTGCTCTGGTCGCTGAGCTTGTTGACTTTGCTGCTGCCTGTCGTCTAGACTACGCTGCTAGCCTTGTTGCTGAGTCTGAGTCTGAGTCTGTCTGTCCTCCGTCCGTCGGGGGTGAGTGTGCTCTTGGCACGGACGTTCTTGAGGACAGACAGGAGGAGTTCCAGTGTCTTGCTGCTGCTTTGCCCCGTCTCGTGTCCCTGCTAGTTGCCCTTGAGGGAGACCCGGATGCACCAGACATCCCGACCCCGCGCACTTACGCTGAGGCGATGGCGGGTCCCTACTCCTCTCAGTGGCAGACAGCCATGGACGCCGAGATGGCTTCCTGGAAGTCCACACGCACCTACGTCGACGAGGTTCCCCCTCCTGGGGCGAACATCGTCAGTGGCATGTGGATTTTCAGGGTGAAGCGGCCGCCGGGTTCTCCGCCTGTCTTCAAGGCGCGTTACGTGGCTCGAGGCTTCAGTCAGCGAGAGGGAGTTGACTTCTTTCAGACCTTCTCCCCCACCCCGAAGATGACCACTCTTCGGGTGCTGCTGCACATAGCCGCTCAGCGCGACTACGAGCTTCACTCACTTGACTTCAGCACTGCTTTCTTGCAGGGCAGCCTGCACGAGGAGATCTGGCTGCGCCGCCCACCTGGCTTCACTGGGTCGTTTCCCCCTGGTACCCAGTGGAGGCTTCAGCGGCCGGTCTACGGTCTCCGCCAGGCTCCGCGTGAGTGGCACGACACACTGAGGACTACACTTGCGGCTCTTGGGTTCGCGCCTTCTACAGCTGACCCGTCGCTGTTCCTGCGCACCGACACTTCGCTGCCGCCGTTCTACATCCTCGTGTACGTCGACGACTTGGTCTTTGCCACTGCTGACACTGCAGGACTCGCCTACGTGAAGTCGGAGCTGCAGAGGAGACACACGTGCACAGACCTGGGTGAGCTGACAAGCTATCTTGGCTTGCGGATCACCCGGGACAGAGCACGGCGCACCATCACCCTGACTCAGTCACACATGGTGCAGCAGGTTCTCCAGCGCTTCCGCTTCACGTACTCCTCGCCTCAGTCCACTCCTCTGCCTACCGGTCACTCGCTCTCAGCTCTGCCTTCGGATGAGTCCGTAGAGCCGAGTGGCCCGTATCCAGAGCTTGTGGGCTGCCTCATGTACCTGATGACTTGCACTCGACCTGACCTTGCATACCCTCTTAGCATCCTTGCACGCTATGTCGCTCCTGGCCATCACAGGAAGGAGCACATGGATGCCGCTAAGAGGGTGTTGCGCTACTTGTGCAGTACGTCGGGCATGGGGCTTGTGCTTGGAGGGCGAGACCGAGTTGTTCTCACAGGGCACTCAGACGCTTCTTGGGCAGACGACCAGGCCACTCAGCGGTCGTCTCAGGGTTACACCTTCAGCCTTGGCTCCGGCTCAGTTTCTTGGCGCTCTACACGCTCTTCTTCTGTTCTCAGCTCCAGTTGCGAGGCTGAGATCTACGCCACAGCCATGGCTGCCCAGGAGCTACGCTGGCTGACCTACCTGCTGACCGACCTCGGAGAGCGGCCTCGTTCTCCTCCAGTGCTGTACGTCGACAACAAGGCTGCCATTGCCTTGTGTGAGGAGCACAGACTGGAGCACAGAACGAAGCACATCGCCCTGCGGTACTTCCTTGCTCGAGAGCTGCAGCAGCGCGGTCAGCTTTGTATTCGCTACGTGGCCACTGAGGCCAACACTGCTGATGTGTTCACCAAGGCGCTTCAGCCTCGTGACCATCAGCGCCTCTGCACTCTACTAGGTCTTGTGCCTACTGGACCTCACTTGCTTACCTCTTGACCTTGCTTGTACTGTGATCACTATATATATATACCTGCATATTTACTCTTGCTAGGTTGTGATCACTGTATCTCTTGCTCTGTTATAAACCTGCATGTGAACTGGTCTTGTGACCACTTGCTTGTGCTCGGAATTTGTGTGGAATCCTCGAGATCCACCCTGAGCTTGCTTTGCCTTGCTTTGCCCTGACTATCGTGTGACCCCCAGGTCTCCCCACTTCGCCTATGGGGGTGTGTCAAACATTATATGTTTATATGATTGTAGGCTGTAGTGGGTTATACCTTAGGGGGTACACTAGATTAGGGTTTCCTATTTGTATCCAACCTTCTGTTAGTACAGTCATTCCAGTCCGTTCATTCTGACATCCTCCTCCTTGTCCTCCTCCCTCCGTAGAGTGTCCTCCGCCTGTCCAGCCGCAGTCACAGTTACCGCCTACCTCGCCTCTCCCTGCTCCCTCTCCTTACACTGGTCCCACAGGAGGTCTTACAGAGCGTCGTGAGCCTGAGTCTCGTCCTGCGTCGCCTGTTCGTCCTGCTCGCACTGGTAGTCGTGTCCGTCGTGAGCGTCCTCCTCCTGTCCCAGGCACTCACTACATGACTCTGCGTCCCTCTACTGCTCCTCAGCGTGTCCCTCTACCGTCTCCTCCTGCGTCCTCTTTGCCTGACGTTCCGGACCCTGAGTCTGACCGGTATCGTGCTGAGCATCCTACTGTCACGCGTCTTCTCGCTACTGTTGTCACTGACCCTACCTTTGAGTCCTCGACTGCGTCTGCTCTGGTCGCTGAGTTGGTTGACTTTGCTGCTGCCTGTCGTCTAGACTACGCTGCTAGCCTTGTTGCTGAGTCTGAGTCTGAGTCTGTCTGTCCTCCGTCCGTCGGGGGTGAGTGTGCTCTTGGCACGGACGTCCTTGAGGACAGACAGGAGGAGTTCCAGTGTCTTGCTGCTGCTTTGCCCCGTCTCGTGTCCTTGCTAGTTGCCCCTGAGGGAGACCCGGATGCACCAGACATCCCGACCCCGCGCACTTACGCTGAGGCGATGGCGGGTCCCTACTCCTCTCAGTGGCAGACAGCCATGGACGCCGAGATGGCTTCCTGGAAGTCCACACGCACCTACGTCGACGAGGTTCCCCCTCCTGGGGCGAACATCGTCAGTGGCATGTGGATTTTCAGGGTGAAGCGGCCGCCGGGTTCTCCGCCCGTCTTCAAGGCGCGTTACGTGGCTCGAGGCTTCAGTCAGCGAGAGGGAGTTGACTTCTTCCAGACCTTCTCCCCCACCCCGAAGATGACTACTCTTTGGGTGCTGCTGCACATAGCCGCTCACCGCGACTACGAGCTTCACTCACTTGACTTCAGCACTGCTTTCTTGCAGGGCAGCCTGCACGAGGAGATCTGGCTGCGTCGCCCACCTGGCTTCACTGGGTCGTTTCCTCCTGGTACCCAGTGGAGGCTTCAGCGGCCGGTCTACGGTCTCCGCCAGGCTCCGCGTGAGTGGCACGACACACTGAGGACTACACTTGCGGCTCTTGGGTTCGCGCCTTCTACAGCTGACCCGTCGCTGTTCCTGCGCACCGACACTTCGCTGCCGCCGTTCTACATCCTCGTGTACGTCGACGACTTGGTCTTTGCCACTGCTGACACTGCAGGACTCGCCTACGTGAAGTCAGAGCTGCAGAGGAGACACACGTGCACAGACCTGGGTGAGCTGACAAGCTATCTTGGCTTGCGGATCACCCGGGACAGAGCACGGCGCACCATCACCTTGACTCAGTCACACATGGTATGCTATGCGATTGCATGGTATGCTGTGCTATTGCATGGTATGCTGTGGTGTTGCATGGTATGCTGTGCTATTGCATGGTATGCTGTGGTGTTGCATGGTATGCTGTGCTATTGCATGCTATGCTGTGCTATTGCTCGCTATGCTGTGCTATTGCATGGTATGCTGTGCTATTGCATGGTATGCTGTGCTATTGCATGGTATGCTGTGGTATTGCATGGTATGCTATGCGATTGCATGGTCTGCTATGCTATTGCATGGTATGCTGTGGTGTTGCATGGTATGCTGTGCTATTGCATGGTCTGCTATGCTATTGCATGGTATGCTGTGCTATTGCATGGTATGCTGAGCTATTGCATGGTCTGCTATGCTATTGCATGGTATGCTGTGCTATTGCATGGTATGCTGTGCTATTGCATGGTATGCTGTGCTATTGCATGGTATGCTGTGGTATTGCATGGTATGCTGTGCTATTGCATGGTATGCTGTGGTATTGCATGGTATGCTGTGCTATTGCATGGTATGCTGTGCTATTGCATGGTTCATGCACAGTGATGAATGTTGGACGGTGTTGATTGGCTAATACATATGTGCATGGTTGCGGCCTATACCACTTTGACATTACTCTCTCCTGCACCACTGCCCACCCTCCATCCACATCCTCGTTTTGTCCTCACGTTTTGCCTGCCTGCCCATCTCCCACCTGAATTACCAACCATTTGTCTCCTTCCCCTGCATCCCTCCGTCCCGTCAAGGCCTCCTGTCCCCGTCAAGGCCTCCTGTCCCCGTCAAGGCCTCCTGTCCCCGTCAAGGCCTCCTGTCCCCGTCAAGGCCTCCTGTCCCCGTCAAGGCCTCCTGTCCCCGTCAAGGCCTTGTCGCTGCGATCACGTTTCTCATCACCACCCTTCCGTTTCTCCCTACTCCCCCTACTCTTCTCCTCCACCCCCCCTGCCTGCCTCTCATTTGTGTGTGTGCGGGGCATCAGAATCGCAGTGTGTGTCGGCACAAGCTGCTGCTGCGCCACTTTGACCTTGACTCCCCGGATGAGCAACCCTGTGGGGGTACGTACGTGCTGGGCTAGCCTGCACACAGGCATGCTGGCCTGTTGGGAGATGGGTTGGGGGGATGGGCTGGGTTGGGTTGGGGGGTTGGGCTGGATTGGGTTGGGGGGGAGATGGGCTGGGCTGGGGGGATAGTGGGCTGAGTTCGTTTGGGGGAATGGGTTGGGTTGGGGATTCAGGACCGGTGGGAGAGAATTCTTATCAAGCATGATTTGCTCAACTGTAAGAAGTTCTGATCCGGTTGTCTCTCTGTGTGTGCCCTGCTACTTTCTGCTTGTTGAGTAGCCCATCGTTCTGCCGTTGGCGCTGTGTACCCGTGGCGTACGGGTCTCATCTCGCTATCTTGTTAACCATTATTGCTGAACCTGTCGTGACTGTTCATGAAATCGTGCTCTGCTCCATCCATCCATGTGTTGCATCTTGTAACGGACGACCCCATGGGATGGGCCATCCGCTGCAGGCTTCTGTGACAATTGCTGCAACTCGAGGGGCTTTGAAGAAAAGGACGTTACTCGTAAGATCTCTGCTCTTGCACTCGCAAAGAGAGCTTCTGCTTCTCTTCTCTCTGCTCTCCCTCACTCTCACCCGCTCTCACTCGCTCTCCTTCACTCTCACTCGCTCTCACTCGCTCTCACCTCACCCGCTCTCACTCGCTCCGACTCACTCTCGCTCGCTCTCACTCGCTCTCACTCGCTCTCACTCGCTCTCACTCGCTCTCACTCGCTCTCACTCGCTCTCACTCGCTCTCACTCGCTCTCACTCGCTCTCACTCGCTCTCACTCGCTCTCACTCGCTCTCACTCGCTCTCACTCGCTCTCACTCGCTCTCACTCGCTCTCCCTCGCTCTCCCTTGCTCTCCCTCGCTCTCCCTCACTCTCACTCGCTCTCACTAGCTCTCACTCGCTCTCCCTCGCTCTCACTCGCTCTCCCTCGCTCTCACTCACTCTCTCTCGCTCTCACTCGCTCTCCCTCACTCTCACCCTCTCTTCCTCACTCTTTATCTCTCTCCCTCACTCGCTCTCACTCGCTCTCACTCGCTCTCACTCGCTCTCACTCGCTCTCACTCGCTCTCACTCGCTCTCCCTCACTCTCACTCTCTTCCTCACTCTTTATCTCTCTTCCTCACTCGCTCTCACTCGCTCTCACTCGCTCTCACTCGCTCTCACTCGCTCTCACTCGCTCTCACTCGCTCTCACTCGCTCTCACTCGCTCTCACTCGCTCTCACTCGCTCTCACTCGCTCTCACTCGCTCTCACTCGCTCTCACTCGCTCTCACTCGCTCTCACTCGCTCTCCCTCACTCTTTATCTCTCTCCCTCACTCGCTCTCACTCGCTCTCACTCGCTCTCACTCGCTCTCACTCGCTCTCACTCGCTCTCCCTCACTCTCACTCTCTCTTCCTCACTCTTTATCTCTCTCCCTCACTCGCTCTCACTCGCTCTCACTCGCTCTCACTCGCTCTCACTCGCTCTCACCTGCTTCCCAGGAACTCTCTGATGTACTCCCTGTTCTGGAACTTAATGTTCCGTATTCTGGAATTTTGTATTCCGTGTTCTGGCACTGTTATGTTCGAATTCCGGCAATGGTGATTGAACTACGTTCTGCATCAGGAGCAGCTGGGTTTGTCACTTGCTATCTCCTATCCTACTAGTCTGCTGCCTCTGAACTCCTCCCAACTCCTTTCAAGTTTCAACTCAAGCAACAAACTCCCCCCCCCTACACCAGTCCCCCGTCACTCCCTTTCCCCTTCCAACTCATTGTCCTCACGCCCGCTTCCCTCGTTTTACCTCCCCTCCTTCCTTTACCCCACCCTTCGCCCCCCTCTCTCTCCCGTCCGCCTTCCAGCGTACGCCATGCTACTGGCGCGCATCCTGCCGGACTCACCCACGCCCCTCACCGCCCATCAGCTCGCCAATGAGTTCTTCCGCTCCGGCGCTGCCGCGGGTGAGTTCTGAACCATCATCTCCAACGCCCCTCACCGCCCCTCACCGTCCCTCACCGCACCTCACTGCCCCCCAGCTTGCCAATGAGTTTATCTTCCGCTCCGGCGCTGCCTCAGGTGCGGTTGGGGAGGGGGAAAGGGGGGGGGGAGGGGGAGGGGGGTGGGGAGGGGTGGAGGGAGATAGTGGGAGAGGGCTGGGGGAGGAGTCACAAGACGAGGGCGAGGAGTCAGCGAGGTATCCTTGCAGTGCATTGTCTTGACACGCTGATCTACATGCATGCAATCACTGCATGCCTGCCTGCACTCAGACCATCAGTTGCTGCTGCTACCGTTCCCTGCACTCACTCCCTGCCATGCGCTCTCTGCATCTCCTTTTGTATGCAAGGCTCGTATGGGAGGGGCCTTCTGCGCCACGTTTGTTCTGTCTCTCTGCATGTGTCTTTCAAACTCCCCTCACCCTCTGCCGGCCTGTCGCTGTGCTTTCTCACCTGCATCTACTTTCATGCTGCCTTGCCTGCAAGCCTTCTCCCTCACAAGCCCACTACCCTCTAAACCATCTCTCCCCACCCCTGATTTACCTTCCCCCTCAACCCCTCCCTGCCTTCTCCACCCATCCACTCTCCCTTGGCTGCATGTGTGGGGCAGAGGCGGCGGCACTGATGAGTCAAGCACAAATGGCTGCACTGTCCCGAGGTCAAGACGCCGCAACGCCTGCTGTCACCACCGCTGCTGCTGCTGCTGCTGCTGCTGCTGCTGCTGCTGCTGCTGCTACGCCTTCTGACTCCACGGCTGCTGGCACAGTCACCGCTGCTGCTGCTTCCACCGGCAGTGCTGCTGTTACCACAGCTGCTGCTGGTGCTGCTGATACCAGTGGTGCTGCTGTTGCTGCTGGTTCTGCCGGTGCTGCTGTGACCACTGGTGCCACTGTGACAGCCGCGCCTGCAGGCAGCAGTGCTGTCGGGGAAACCCTCTCGCCTGACGCTGCTCTTGCAACCCCTCCATCTTCTGCCGCTGCTGATTCCTTCTCCCATGCTTCCACTGCCTCCACCGCCCTCAGTGAAACCGCACAACCCCTCCCACACACCCCTCTCCCTACACCTGTTACTCTCTCTTCTCCCACTGTTGCCGCCACTGCCACTCCAGCCGCCCCTGCCACTCCTGCTCCTGCCACTCCTGCTCCTGCCACTCCTGCTCCTGCCACTCCTGCCACAGCCACTGTTGCCCCCCAAGCACCCGCACCCGCACCCGCACCAGCTGTGGCAGTGAAGCCGCTGTCCCGTGCGGCGGTGCAGCATCTCATTCTGCTGCTCGTGTGCCAGGGCTACATGGTACGTGCGTGCTGTGCTTACTGCCAAGTGACCGAGCCTATTTTTGAGTCAACTCCAGAATCAAATCATCTCATCCTGCTGCTCATGTGCCAGGGCTACATGGTACGTGCGTGCTGTGCTTACTGCCAAGTGACCGAGCCTATTTTTGAGTCAACTCTAGAATCAAATCATCTCATCCTGCTGCTCATGTGCCAGGGCTACATGGTACGTGCGTGCTGTGCTTACTGCCAAGTGACCGAGCCTATTTTTGAGTCAACTCTAGAATCAAATCATCTCATCCTGCTGCTCATGTGCCAGGGCTACATGGTACGTGCGTGCTGTGCTTACTGCCAAGTGACCGAGCCTATTTTTGAGTCAACTCTAGAATCAAATCATCTCATCCTGCTGCTCATGTGCCAGGGCTACATGGTACGTGCTGTGCCTAGTGCCAACAAAGTGACCGAGCTGTGGGTTGTGTGATGCACCCCTGTCTGGTCATTTCTATCTCCGTCGCACTATCACCATCATCACCGTCGTTGTTCGCACCATCATAGCCCCATGTGGTGGAACAGCTTCCCTTCCGCCCAGATACCCAACGTTCACCTAGAAGGTGTACCATCGATGTCAGGTAGAGAATTTGACGTGCCTGCACGGATTGCGCAAGCGAACACTTTTGCTGCTGTTCGTGTGTACAGGCTATTGCACGCACGGCTGTGAGGGGTAGCAGTGCAGAGCAACGAACGGACCATTGCTGCCTGCACTGGCTATTCAGCTCACTGCAATGGCAGATATGAGATTCACATCACTTGGATTGGGGAGCTCTGAGGGCGTTTCTCGCAGGTCAATGCACGCCATCCTGTTACTGAACCTAGTGCACTCTCCCCGTTCCCTTCCCCTCCCCCTACCCCTCCCCCTTCCCCTTCCCCTTCCCCTTCCCCTTCCCTTCCCCCTCCCCCTGGCCCATGGGCAGTTGGAGGCGGTGCAGGGAGTGGGGGAGAGCAAGGTGGTGCGCCTTGTGCCCACAGACAGGACCGAGGACATGGTGGCAGGTGGGGAGAGCAGGGGGAGAAGCAGGGGGAAAGGGGGTTATGGGGGGGAAGAGGGTATGGGGAAGAGAGGAAGAAATGGGTGCCTTTGCAGGAGAGGCATGAGGGAGAGCGTTATTACCATCACTACTTTTTTTCTTTTCAATCAATCATTCACCTGCCAAATGCATAGCCTCCCTTCGCTTCTTTCCCCCCTCCCTCTCCCCCCCTCCTCCCCCTCCCACCCCTCTTTACCCCGCGCTACCCATGCCCATGTCCATGCCTCTTGTAAGATGTCTCAAATGCCGTCCCCCTGTCCTTGCACCCCCCATGCAGGCCTTGTGCCCATGTCCATGCCTCTCCGCGGACCTGCGCCTCCCAAGAGCCGCCCTGCCAAGGCATCTGCAGCAGACGGCTCTGGTGCACGAGTGAAGGGCGGCGAGGGGGGCGCAGGCACGGAGGAGGAAGGCAGGGAGGGGGTGCTGAGTGGGAGGGAGGGCAGGGATGAGTGTGCGGATGTGCTTGTATCTGACTGGCATGGGGATTTTCTGGAGGATGAGGAGGGGGGTGAGGGGGAGGAGGATGGGGAGAAGAGAGGGGAGGACGACGAGGAGGAGGATACAGTGACGGTTGCAACAAGGGTGGAGAGAAGGAAGATTGCCAAGGCCAAGGTTGCTGGAGAGAGGGCAGAAAGGGGCGGACGGAACGGGAGGGGGAGAGGGAGGGGGAGGGGGAGGGGGACAGGGGAGTGGAAGCGGCAGGGTGCAGAGCAGGAGGACGTACGGGAAGGGGATTCGGTGAATGAAGGAGAGGAACGGAGCCGTGGAGAGTTTTTGGCTCGTGCTGGCGCTGCGGCTGCTGCTGCAAAGGATGGTGAAGTGCAGGTGGGCGCATTGAGCAGGGAGGGTGGAAGAGGTAGGGTGAAGGGGACGGGGAAGCGGAAGCGGAAGGGTGCAGATCGGGAGGACGTGCAGGAGGAAGAATGGGAGGAAGGGAGCCATGGGGAGTTGTTGGCTCGTGCTGACACTGTTGTTGCTGGTGCTGCAGACGATGGTGAAGTTCAGGTGGGCACGTCGAGCAGGGGAAGTGGGAGGGGGAAGAGGGGAAGGCAGGGCAAGGGGTCTTCACGTGGAGGATACAAGTCCAGGGCTGTCTCTCCTTCCAGGGTTGTGTCACCTGCAAGGACTGGTGCTGCTGCTCAGACAACACGGTATGCCGTTGGATTGGATGCTGATACAGATGATGATGCTGACACTCCTGCTCTCACTGCTGCTGCAAGTGGTCCTGCCAGTGGTGCTGCCACAGGTGCAGACAGGCATACTAATCAGGCAGACCAGTCCCATCACTTACAGCAGCAGCCACGGCAGCAGCAAGTGCAGCAGGCGCTGCAACAGCCACAGCAGGCACAGCAGCGGCAGCAGCAGCAGGCAGAGCGTGGGAAGGAAGTGCAGCTGGAGGAAGCCAAGTGGAATGCAGGGGAGCAGGAGCGCAGGGCAATGGCAGAGCTCTACATAGCACACGTGGCTCCCCAGTGCAGCACACGCATCCTGCAGAGCTGTGCGTGGATTCACGAGGTCACAACCACTTCAGCCAAGATGCTCGACCAGTCAAACCAGCGCGTGTTTGGGGCTGGCAAGGGAGGGGTAGGGGCGGATGTGCGTGCAGGGGAGGAGAGCGTGAGAAGCGTCAGGAGGGTGGTGCAGTGCTGGGCAGTGGTGGTGATCAGGAAGGGCTGGGTGATGATCTTTATGAAGAGTTGGGTGTTGGTGGGGATGAGGGGTTGGAAGACGTGCTTTCCGGGTTAAAGAGAAAGCGGGATGGGGAGGAGGAAGAGGAGGGGGAGGAGGCGAAGAGGGCTCGAGAGGAGATGGCAGTGTGGTGGGAGGAGGAAGGGGGTAGCAGGGCAATGGCGATGGTGGTTAGGGAGTCAATGGAGGACTTGGAGCGAAGGCTGGCAGCAAGAAAGCAAGCATTTCTTATGTCTGCTGCGCTTCGGGGATGAGCACGTGCAGCAATGCACCTAGAGATCGGGTGTAGGTCAACCGCCTACGATGACTGCTGGGGTGGGAAACCAATGACATACGGTCCAATTCATGGTGGTAATTGTGCCGTCAGTACTTACCATATTCCCTCCATAGGATAAATACCCCCACCCCCTCTCCCCCGTCCCCCCTAGGGGGGTGCATGTATGGGTCAAAATCGTAACACCCACTGGGTGCTTTAAATTCTTATAACTTTATAAACACAAGTAGTAGTGTTCCTCGAAATTGTATGTTGTGAAAGCGAAGCTGCTTGTACCACGTACCGTATTTGGCATCGTCGAAGCGCGCTAAGGGCGTGTAAGATCCTCGAATACGGTTTTTGGCCGAATTCAATAGACCACACATATGTCAATGAAAACAATGTCAAATTATCACAATGCCCTTGTTGTGTAGGCTGTAGTGGGGTAGCCCATAAGACGTACAACTCAATTAGGGTTAGTACTTGTACACAGGTTTGATCTCAATGCATCCATTATCGTTCAATATTCTGACATAATTTCATAGCAGGTCCTGTTCCAGGACTGTTTTTCTTTTAGGGCCCACCGAATAGTTCCCTGTCCGTAGCGCGTTACCCTATCCGTAGCGCCCTACCCTGACCGTCGCGCTGCCGCGCCGCCCTCCCTGCCCGTCGCCCTGCTGGCCGCGCGATGCCCTGCCCTGCCCGTCGCGTCGCCCTGCTGGCCACGCCCGCCCTCCCCTGCCCGTCGCATCACCCTAGTGCCCGCGTGTCGCCCTGCCCGGCCTGTCGCGTCGCCCCTGTGACAGCGCGCCGCCCTGTCCTGCTATGCGCCGCCCTGCACTGGCCGTGCGCCACCCTTCCCTGGCCGTGCGCCGCCCCGCCCTGCCCTGCGCGCTTCCCTAGTGCCCGCGCGCCGCCCTGCCCGTCCCGCCGTCCTGCTGCCTGCACGCCGCTCTGCCTTGCCTGCGTGCTGCCCTGCTGGTCACACGCCACCCTGCTCTGCCCGCTATGGCTTCTCTTAGTATTCTCACCTTCAATTTCAAGGGCCATCCGATCCAGTTTGAGACCTGGCTAGATGACTTACTGCTGGAAAAACGAAGCGAGCCTAGGGACGACGTCTCCCTGTTTGACCACACGTCTAGGACCTCTCTCGCTCCTCCTGATACAGCTGACAGTGTGACTCGCTCACAGTGGTGTCAAACTATATGTGCTGCATATTGTCTAGGCTGTAGTGGGGTAGCCCATATGGGGTACAACCCAATTAGGGTTTACTACTTGTACTCCTGCATCCTGTTAGTTCATTCATTCCTGCTGCTAGATTCTAACATGGTTTCAGAGCACTAAGGTCCGTAGGACCGTTTTTTTTCGGGCCCACCTACCGCTGCGGTTACCGCGCTACCCCACGTACCTGCCTGCCTTGCCTTGCCTTGCCTTGTGACGTGCTGCACTATGTGCGCCGTCCAGCAGCCCTAGCGCTGCCTCCTACTGCCCTAGGCCAGCGCGCTGCCCCTAGAGGCCCGTAAGGCCCACGCGCCGCCCCTAGAGGCCCGTAAGGCCCGCGCAGCCTGCTGCAGCCGCGCGCAGCCCGCACAGAGCCCGCGCAGCCCGCGCCGAGCCGCGCGCAGCCCGCTGCAGCCGCGCGCAGCCCGCACAGAGCCCACGCAGCCCGCGCCGAGCCGCGCACAGCCCGCTGCAGCCGCGCGCAGCCCGCACCGAGCCGCGCACAGCCCGCTGCAGCCGCGCGCAGCCCGCAGCTGCCGCGCGCAGCCCGCGTCGAGCCGCGCGCGGCCTGCTACGGCCTCGCGAGGCCCGCGCGCGGCCCGCAGCAGCCCGCGCCGAGCCGCGCGCGGCCTGCTACTGCCTCGCGCGGCCCGCAACAGCCCGCGCCGAGCCGCGCGCGGCCCGCTACTGCCTAGCGCGGCCGCGCGCGGCCTGCAGCAGCTCCACGCGCTGTCAGCGCAGCCCGCGCCGAGCCGCGCGCGGCCCTCTGCCTCGGCCACGACCTGCCGCTGATGCGGCCCCGCCCTGCAGCTACCACGGCCCCGACCTGCCGCTGATGCGGCCCCGCTCTGCAGCTGCCACGGCCCCGACCTGCCGCTGACGCGGCCCCACCCTGCTACTGCCGCTGAAGCGGCCCCGCCCTGCAGCTGCTTCGGCCCTGCTCTGCAGCCGGTTTTGCGGCCCCGACGCCGCCGCTGTCGTGCGCCTACTCGGCCGCCGCCCGTCGAGCGCCGGCCCTGCTCGCCTGGTGAGCACCTGCCTGCCTGCCTGACGGCCTGCCTGTCTGCCTGCCTGCCTGCCGGCCTGGCTGCCTGCCTGCCTGCCGGCCTGCCTGCCTGCGCGACTGCCTGCCTGCCTGCCGGCCTGCCTGCCTGCCTGCCGGCCTGCCTGTCTGTCTGCTTGCCTGCCTGCCTGCCTGCCTGTCTGCCTGCCTGCCTGCCTGCCTGCCTGCCTGCCTGCCTGCCGGCCTGCCTGCCTACCTGCCTGCCTGCTTGCCTGCCTGCCTGCCGCGCCTGCCTTGCCCGCGCTACTGCTGCTGCTACTGCTACTGGCAGGTGGCCAGATGCAGCTCCAGCGACGTTCACGCGAGCCCTTGACGCCCCAGCAGCTTAGTGAGTGGTATACTAGCTGGGGTTGTCGCAGTAGCCGTCGTAGCTGTCGCCCTGGAGCTGGTCAGTTGGGAGCGTCTGGCAGTGGCCAGCTACAGCTGCAGGGGCGTCCACGTGAGACACTTACGCCCCGGCAGCTCCAGGAGTGGTACGCTCAGTGTAGCAGGTCTACACGTACAGTTCGCTGCTCGTACGTCATTCGCACAGGTGCTAGGACTGGTCAGCCTTGTGGGACGCTTGGTCACACACAGTCCCGCTGCTTCGCTCGTCTGAGCGACGACTGGCGCACAGTGTTTGGCGACGAGGCTGAGCTCCCCACCTGGCTGGAGCTGCATGGACAGAGGGTAGATATCTTTGCGCGTGACTATGATGCTATTCTCACTGCCATGTATGCATTGCCTACTAGTGCTGATCGTGCCTGTTCTCTGTGCGTACCGCCTGACCCTGGTGAGGCTGCTGCTCTAGGTGCTAGTGCGTCTCCTGCTCTAGGTGCTGGTGAGGCTGCTGCTCTCGGTGCTAGTACGTCTACTGCTCTAGGTACTGGTGAGGCCGTGGCTTCAGGTGCTGGTGAGTCTGCTCTCTCTGGTACTGCGCCAACTACGGTCTCGCACACCTTCACCCTTGACTCAGGAGCTTCTCGCTCCTTCTTTCGCGACTGCACCACACTCACGCCGCTTCGTCGGCCAGTTCCAGTCTCCCTGGCGGACCCCTCTGGGGGTCCAGTCCTTGCCCACTACTCCACGGTTCTGCCGTGTCCGGCCGTCCCGTCCGGCTCGCTGTCAGGTCTTTACCTCCCCTCGTTCTCTACGAACTTGGTGAGTGGAGCTGACCTCCAGGATCGGGAGGTTGACCAGTTCACTCCTGCGAGTCAGCGAGTGACTCACTGTACGTGTGCTAGGACGGGCCGGCACTTGGCCACGTTCACCCGTGCACCTGGCTCGAGTCTGTACACACTGACCACTGAGTCCCCTCAGGTAGCTGCGTCTGCGTCTACGTCTGGTCAGCTGGCGGCCCCCTGCGAGTGTCGCGCTTTGTCGCACGACACTCTCCTGTGGCACCACCGTCTTGGTCACCCCTCCTTGCCTCGCCTGCGTCGCATGCACTCTCGCTCCCTGGTCTCTGGTCTTCCCAGGTCTCTGCCTGCCCTCCCTCCCTCGCCTGCGCCGCCCTGCATTCCTTGCGTCGAGGGGCGGCAGCGCGCCGCTCCTCACTCCTCCTCGTTTCCTCCCACAGAGGCTCCCCTGCAGACGCTCCACCTGGACGTGTGGGGCCCAGCCCGCGTCCAGGGACAGGGCCGCGAGCGGTACTTCCTGCTGGTCGTCGACGACTACACGCGTTACACCACGGTCTTCCCCTTGCAGAGCAAGGGGGACGTCCCTGATGTTTTGATCCCTTGGATCCGCGCTGTTCGTCTCCAGCTCCGCGAGCGGTTCCGGCGGGATTTTCCTGTCCTGCGTCTGCACTCTGACAGAGGTGGTGAGTTCTCCTCTGACCTCTTGGCAGCCTACTGTGCGGAGCATGGCATCACCCAGTCGTTCACGCTTCCGGCCTCTCCATAGCAGAATGGGGTTGCTGAGCGTCGCATTGGCTTAGTCATGGAGGTCGCTCGTACCTCCATGATCCATGCGGCTGCCCCCCATTTCCTGTGGCCGTTTGCGGTCCGGTACGCCGCGCATCAGCTCAACCTCTGGCCCCGTGTCTCCTTGCCGGAGACCTCGCCCACACTGCTGTGGATGGGGAAGGTTGGTGATGCGTCGCGTTTCCGGGTCTGGGGTGCTCGTGCCTTTGTCCGCGATACCACCGCGGACAAGCTCTCCGCCCGCGCTGTTCCCTGTGTCTTCCTTGGCTTTGTCCCTGACGCGCCTGGTTGGCAGTTTTACCATCCCACCTCGCGCCGTGTCTTTGCGTCTCAGGACGTCACGTTCGACGAGTCGGTTCCCTTTTACCGTCTCTTCCCCTACCGCACTGCCCCGCTCCCCCCCCCGCCGCTCTTCCTCGCTCCAGGTGCTCCCCAGGTAGACCCCCTCCCCACTCCTGGTCCTGCTCCTTCAGGTGTTTCTCAGGTAGACCCTCCTCCCTTGACTGCGCCGGTTGAGGTCACTGGTGACTCAGGTCCTACTGAGGGTGGTCCTTCTCGGGGTGCTACTTCTAGGGGTGCTGAGCCTGGGGGTGCGGAGCCTGGTGGTGCTGAGCCTGAGTGTGAGGGGTCTGGGGGTGCTGAGCTTGGCGGTACTGACGCTGGAGGTTCTGGAGCTACTGAGGGTGCTGGCGCTGGAGGTTCTGGAGCCGCTGGAGGTGCAGGTGCTGAGGGTACTGACACCGGAGGTTCTGGAGCCGTTGGGGGTGCGGGCGCTGAGGGTTCTGAGTCTGCTGTTGCGCGGTCTCCTTGGAGTAGCCGCCTTCGTCCACGTGTGCCTCTCACCCCACAGCAGCTGCAGGACTGGTACGGTCGCCGTCAGCGTCGCGCTGCTGGAGCTAGGAGTGGTGCTGGACCTTTGTCTACTGGAGGTGCTGGAGTCGCTGGTTCTGGAGGTGCTCGTACTGGAGACACTGAGGCTGGAGACCCTGGGACTGGAGGTGCTGGCTCTGGGGGTGCTGCTGCTGGAGACACAGAGGGTGGAGACCCTGGGACTGGAGGTGCTGGTTCTGGGGGTGCTGCTGCTGGAGACACTGGGACTGGAGGTGCTGGTTCTGGGGGTGCTGCTGCTGGAGACACAGAGGTTGGAGACCCTGGGGCTGGGGGTGTCGGCTCTGGGACTGGAGCTTCTGGAGCTGCTGGAGGTACTGGAGCTGCTGGAGGCACTGGAGCTGCTGGAGCTGCCGCTCCTGGTGCAGCTGCGCCGACACGACTGTTCTTTGCTCCGCCGTCTCCGTCGTCTCTGCCGCCGTCTGACTCTGTTCTTCGTCAGGTTCTTACTCTCCCGTCGTCCACTGGTCTTCCGTTACAGCCCGGCTCACCGCTGCCTGCTCCTTCTCCTTACACTGTGCAGACTGGTAGTCCTGCTGAGCGTCGTGAGCCTGCGTCGCGTCCTGTTTCGCCTGTTCGTCCTAGTCGTACCGGTCGTCGTGTTCCTCGTTCGCGTCAGCCGGCTGTCCCCAGCGCACACCTCGTAGTCCGTCGTCCTTCCTCTGCTCCGCAGCCTGTTCCTCTGCCGTCTCCTCCTGCGTCCTCGTTGCCTGACGTTCCGGACCCTGCGTCTGACCGGTTTCGTGCTGAGCACCCTACTGTCACGCGTCTACTAGCCACAGTTGTCACTGACCCGTCGTTTGAGTCTGCTGCTGCGTCTGCTCTTGTTGCTGAGCTTGTTGACTTTGCTGCTGCCTGTCGTCTAGACTTCACTGCCAGTCTTGTTACTGAGTCTGAGTCTGTCTGTCCTCCGTCCGTCGGGGGTGAGTGTGCTCTTAGCACGGACGTCCTTGAGGACAGGCAGGAGGAGTTCCAGTGTCTTGCTGCTGCTTTACCTCATCTTGTGTCCTCGCTACTTGCCCCTGAGGGAGACCCGGATGCACCAGACATCCCGACTCCGCGCTCTTACGCAGAGGCGATAGAGGGTCCCTACTCCTCTCAGTGGCAGGCAGCCATAGACGCAGAGATGGCTTCCTGGAAGTCCACACGCACCTATGTCGACGAGGTTCCCCCACCTGGGGCGAACATCGTCAGTGGCATGTGGATTTTCAGGGTGAAGCGGCCGCCGGGTTCTCCGCCTGTCTTCAAGGCGTGTTACGTGGCTCGAGGCTTCAGTCAGCGAGAGGGAGTTGACTTCTTCCAGACCTTCTCCCCCACCCCGAAGATGACCACTCTTCGGGTGCTGCTGCATGTTGCTGCTCACCGTGACTACGAGCTTCACTCTCTTGACTTCAGCACAGCTTTCTTACAGGGCAGCCTGCACGAGGAGATCTGGCTGCGCCGCCCCCCGGGCTTCACTGGGTCGTTCCCTCCTGGCACCCAGTGGAGCCTCCGGCGGCCGGTCTACGGTCTCCGCCAGGCGCCACGTGAGTGGCACGACACACTGAGGACTACGCTTGCGGCTCTTGGGTTTGCGCCTTCTACTGCTGACCCGTCGCTGTTTCTGCGCACCGACACTTCTCTGCCGCCGTTCTACATCCTCGTGTACGTCGACGACTTGGTCTTTGCCACTGCTGACACTGAGGCTCTCGCCCACGTGAAGTCGGAGCTGCAGAAGAGACACACGTGCACAGACTTGGGTGAGCTGCGCAGCTACCTTGGCTTGCAGATCACCCGGGACAGAGCACGCCGCACCATCACCTTGACTCAGTCACACATGGTGCAGCAGGTCCTTCAGCGCTTCGGCTTCACCTGGTCTTCAGCACAGGCCACTCCTCTGGCTACAGGTCACACGCTCTCAGCTCCACCTTCGGACGAGTCCGTAGAGCCGAGTGGTCCTTACCCAGAGCTAGTTGGCTGCCTCATGTACCTGATGACTTGCACTCGACCTGACCTCGCGTACCCTCTTGGTCTTCTGGCTCGCTACGTGGCTCCTGGTCGGCACCGACCTGAGCACATGGCTGCTGCTAAGAGGGTACTGCGCTACTTGTGCAGCACATCAGGCATGGGGCTAGTGCTTGGAGGGACGAGCCCAGTTGTCCTCACTGGACACTCAGACGCTTCTTGGGTTGACGACCTGGCTACTCAGCGGTCGTCACAGGGTTACACCTTCAGCCTTGGCTCTGGTTCAGTTTCGTGGCGTTCTACACGCTCGTCTTCAGTTCTCGGCTCCAGTTGTGAGGCTGAGATCTACGCCACAGCCATGGCTGCACAGGAGTTACGCTGGCTCACCTACCTGCTGACTGACTTGGGAGAGCAGCCTCGTTCTCCTCCAGTGCTGTACGTCGACAACAAGGCCGCCATTGCCTTGTGTGAGGAGCACAGACTGGAGCACAGAACGAAGCACATTGCTCTGCGTTACTTCCTGGCTCGAGAGTTGCAGCAGCGAGGCCAGCTTCGTCTTCGTCACGTGGCCACTCGGGCCAACACTGCTGATATATTCACCAAGGCACTTCCGTCTGGTGATCATCAGCGCTTTTGTACTCTGTTAGGCCTTGTACCTACGTTTCCACACTTGCTGTAGTCTCTGCTTGTACTGTGATCTATGTATATATATATATATATATATATATATATATATATATATATATATATATATATATATATATATATATGCATGCTGGCTCTTGCTAGGTAGCCATCACTGTACTGTTATTGCTGCATATATATCTCTGCATGTGAACTGGCCCTGTGGCCCTTTGCTTGTGCTCGGAATGCGTGGTGACGTTGTGATCCACCCTGAGCTTGTTTTGCTTCTCTTGACTGGTCGTGTGACCCCTTTTTCTCCCCCACTTTGCCTATGGGGGTGTGTCAAACTATATGTGCTGCATATTGTCTAGGCTGTAGTGGGGTAGCCCATATGGGGTACAACCCAATTAGGGTTTACTACTTGTACTCCTGCATCCTGTTAGTTCATTCATTCCTGCTGCTTGATTCTAACAAGTGGCTTACTCGTAACGCTACTGCTCGCCTCGGCATTCGCAACCACGTGCCGTTAGCCGAACGGGCGCACTTTGGCCAGCACAAGACAGCTAAAACACTGTTCGACGCTGTAGTTGCTCGTTACTCCTCCCCTGCCATTGCTGCTCTCGGCCGACTTATAGTGCCCTACCTTTTTCCCGAGCTGTCAGCCTTTCCCATAGTCGCCGACCTCATCACCCACCTTCGCACTAGCGACACTCTCTACCGGGCTGCGCTGAAAACTGAGTTTCTAGACAAGAACCCTTTCCCCACGTACATCACTCCTTACTTCCTCGTCACCCGCATTCCTGACTCTCTTCACGCAGTCAGGGACCTCCTTCTTTCTCGCCCTTGACCCCACAGACCTCACTGTCGACCTGCTCGAGAAGCACCTCCTTGCAGCTGAGACTAGCATAGTCGCTGTAGGTGCTTCTCGTGGCACTCCTCGCACTCCCTTCTTTGAGGGGTGTTCCCCCTCCCCCCTTGCCCCCTCTGTCGCTTCTGCTGCTGCTGTTGACTTCCTTCGTGCTGAGGAGGTCGGGGCTGCGTCTGCTCCTAGTGGGAGGCGCCGCAACGGCAAGGGCAAGGGAGGCAAGAGTGGTGGAGGTGGCAGCGGTGGAGGCGGTGGTGGAGGTGGTGGTGGCGGTGGGGGTGGCGGTGGGAGTGGTGGTGGGAGTGGAGGCGTCGGTGGCGGCGGTGGTGGCGGTGGGAGTGGTGGTGGGAGTGGAGGCGTCGGTGACGGCGGTGGTGGTGGTGGTGGTGGCGGCGGTGGTGGCGGCAGTGGGAGTGGTGGCAGCAACAGTGGTGACGGTCGTGGTGGAGCCGTTCAGAGGGGAGATTCTGGCGGTGGCTAGAGGCAACAGCAGCCTCTGCGCAAGACCCTTACGCCCCAGCAACTTCGTGAGTGCTTTGCTCAGCATGGGGCGCCTGGGGGTAGTGTTCGCTACCCGTACGTCATTCTCACAGGTGATCAGGCTGGTCAGCCATGCGAGAAGGTTGGTCACACACAGTACCGCTGCTTCTCCCATCTTGGCGACGCCTGGCGCGCAGAGTTTGGCGACGAGGCTGAGCTCCCCCGCTGGTTAGAGCTGCTTAGGAACGATGTCGATATCTTTGCTCTTGACTATGATGCTATCTTTGCTGCCATGTATACTTTAACTGTCAGTGTTGAGGGTGACTATTAGCTGATGTGCCGCCTGACCCAGGTATAGAGGCTGCTGCTCTAGGTGCTAGTGCATCTGCTCTCTCTGGTACTGCGCCTGCTAAGGCCTTGCACACCTTCATGCTTGACTCAGGTGCTTCGCGCTGTTTCTTTCGCGACAGTACCACAGTCACAGTCTCTCTGGCTGATCCCTCAGGGGGGCCAGTTCTTGCACGCTCCTCCACTGTTCTCCCGTGTCCGGCGGTTCCGTCTGGCTCACTGTCAGGTCTTCACCTCCCCTCGTTCTCTACGAACTTGGTGAGTACCGCTGCCCTCCAGGATGCGATGGTCACTACCAGCACTTCTGGGGGTCATCGTGTGGCGATTTGCACGTGTACACGGACGGGCCGTCACCTGGCCACGTTCACACGTCGGCCTGGGTCGACTTTGTACACACTGACTACTGAGCCTACTCCGGGGGCTGTGTCAGGTCAGGTGTCCGCGTCAGGTCAGGTAGCAGCCCCCGGTTCGTGTCGCCTCCGCACGCACCAGACTCTCCTTTCGCATCACCACCTTGGTCACCCCTCCCTGCCACGCCTCCGTGGCAAGCAATCTCGCTTCCTTGTCTCTGGTCTTCCCAGGTCTCTGCCTCCCCTCCCGTCCTCGCCTGCCCTGTTCTGCCTTCCTTGCGTCGAGGGGCGGCAGCGCGCCGCTCCTCACTCCTCCTCGTTTCCCCCGACGACTGCTCCCCTGCAGACTCTCCATATGGACGTGTGGGGCCCCGTCCGCGTCCGTGGACATGACCGCGAGCGATACTTCCTGCTGGTTGTTGATGACTACTGTCGATACACCACGGTCTTCCCCATGCGCAGTAAGGGGGAGGTCCCTTATGTCTTTATCCCTTTGATCCACACTGTTCGTCTCCAGCTTCGCGAGCAGTTCCGTCAGGACCTTCCTGTCCTGCGTCTGCACTCTGACAGGGGTGGTGAGTTCTCCTCCGACCTCCTGTGGGACTTTTGTCGTGGAGAGGGTTTTATCAAGTCGTTCACGCTTCCGGCCTCCCCGCAGCAGAATGGGATTGCTGAGCGCCGCATTGGCTTAGTCATGGAGGTGGCTCATACCTCCATGATCCATGCAGCTGCTCCCCAATTTCTGTGGCCGTTTACGGTCTGGTACGTTGCGCATCAGCTCAACCTCTGACCCCGTGTCTCCTTGCCGGAGACCTCGCCTACACTGCGTTGGATGGGGGAGGTTGGCGATGTGCCGGTTTTCCGGGTCTGGGGCTCTCGTGCCTTTATCCGCGATACCTCCGCAGACAAGCTCTACTCCCGCGCCATTCCCTATGTCTTCCTTGGCTTTCCCACTGACGCGCCTGGCTGGCAATTTTACCACCCCACCATGCGCCGTGTCCTGTCCTCTCAGGACGTCACGTTTGACGAGTCGGTTCCCTTTAGCCGTCTCTTCCCTTATCGTACTACCCCTCCCCCCCCCCCCGTAGCTCTTCCTCGCTCCTGGTCCCCCTCCGGTAGACCCCCTCCCCTTCAAGGTCCTGCTCTTTCAGGTGTGTCTCAGGTAGACCCACTCCCCTTGGCTGAGCCTTTCAAGGTCACTTCCGACACCTCTGGTCCAGCTGAGGGGGGGTGATGTTGCTGCTGACGACGCGGCGGCCCCTGGCCACTCACCACGCTTGGAGACCCCTCCGGGTTTTCTACCTCAACCGTCTTCGCCGCCTCTGCAGCCGGTTGCTGTCGACTCTGGTGCTCTTGGGGGTGGTGTTCCTAGAGGTGCTGAGTCTGGGGGTGCTGAGCCTGAGGGTGCGGAGCCTGGGGGTGCTGAGCCTGAGGGTGCGGAGCCTGGGGGTGCTGAGCCTGAGAGTGCGGAGCCTGGGGGTGCTGAGCCTAGGAGTGCGGAGCCTAGGTGTGCTGAGCCTAGGAGTGTCGAGCCCATAGGGTACTGAGTTTGGTATGGAGGTCCTACAGGTGCCTCGCCATAGCGGTCTCGTCGGCGAGAGCCTCTCTCACCACAGCAGCTGCGCGAGTGGTTTGCTCGGCGCACCCGCCTTCGGAGTGGCACGGCTGGAGCTGAAGGCCCTGCCGCTGGAGGCATTGACGCTGGAGGCGCTGGAGCTGGAGGCGCTGGAGCTAGTGGCCCTAGAGCTAGAGGCCCTGGAGCTGGAGGCACTGGAGCTGGAGACGCTGGAGCTGGAGGCGCTGGAGCTGGAGGCGCTGGAGCTGGAGACCCTGGAGCTGGAGGCGCTGGAGCTGTAGACCTTGGAGTTGGAGGCACTGGAGCTGGAGGCGCTGGAACTGGAGGCGTTGGAGCTGGAGGAGTTGGAGCTGGAGGTGTTGGAGCCGGAGGCGCTGGTGCTAGGTGAAATATAAATTTGCCCTCCTTGACAAGATAATCTTGAATCACAGCATGCGTTGGCCATGTTAGTGACCCAACTAACCTCCAAAATGTCATAACCCTTCCAGGGTATCAAAGGCTCGAACATGTCGTGTCGTTGGCGTCGGTGTGCGAGAACCCATTCCACCTTATACTATGGCTCATCCTATATAGGAGCACGTGGCAGTGGCGGTATTTGAGATCCCTACTACTCAGGGCCTCAGATTTCAGCGAAAAAAGGCTGATTTAGGTAAAAAAGGCTGAGATTTCAGAGTTATTTTAGAAGCAAGGCTGATTTTCCAGCAATTTTTTTCCGAAATATGTAGGAAATACTATGAGATTTCTAGTGTAAATGGCTAAAAATGACATTTTTTTTTTCTGATTTTCAGCATACTTTTCTGTACCAACTCTGATTGATCAGCCTAGCCCAAACCCAATCTGAGGCCCTGCTACTACTGTTGATTCAGGTCCTTTTAGGGCTTCAGGTGCAGTACATACAAAGCATTCTGGATCCTCCACGTAACATGTAACCTTATATGGGAAGTAACTAGTGTCAACATCGCCTCAACGCAGAAGAATAACATATTTGTGAATTGAGTTTGGATGAGAGATCGGCAAGTACGTGTATTTAAAAGAACTTGGTCTCTGACTTCAATCGTGTTGTTATATCGATGACGGTCAACAAACTGATTCTAGGAGGTATGGATCATGGTTAGGCATCGCCGTCTTCTCCCATGGCTGCTGCATGGTGTGGACGAAGTCATGAACGGCTTGGAGGCATGACAATGCGGTTGGTTGCTGTGGTGTAATGGGTTCGTGTTCGTAGCACAGAAAATAGAGATTTTTTCTTGTAATTTCGTGTACAGCATTGTGGTATGTGAACTTCAACGTTGGTAACTGCTGATCCAGTGCGTTATGGCATCTTCGCAAGCTGTACGCACTAAGGGCGTATTCCTACGGCCTCCTATCAAGAAACCTCCTATCAAGATTGTACCTTTTGCCTGGTAAAAGTAGCGAGAGGTTTTGGGTTTAGGGGATTTTTCAGTGTGAGCTTGATAAGAGGTTTTCTTGATAAGAGGATAGGAATACGCCCTAAGTTTTCTTCCACTTGGTTCAACCGTTCAGTACGGGATTCACACATGTCTTGCTTAGTATAAAGAATATACATTTTTCTTACTTTGCGCCCCTGCTTATCAGTGTAGACACACGATTGTTTTCGACAACAGTAAACTGTTACCACTTGCGACACTCGCCTCGACCATTGTTCCCCAACTGTTCACATTGCGTTGCGACCCAACCTGATGGCTCGGTTGGTAATCCGCGCCCCGGTCCTCCGCCTCGACAATTCCCAATCTCGGCACCAGGCCCGTCAAGCACCCCACATTTCGTTCATTACGTTACCACGCTAGTTTTCTACATAACACACGCTCATTCATTCGCTCGATGTCCTCTTTGATAGTGCAATCTTTGTTCACTCAATTCCACTTTGACACTTAGGTTCTCGTTCTTATGAAGGACTATGCCATCACAATTCCGGTATTCGTTAACCGCATACTCTTTTGTACAGGTTCTGCCGAACCACACAGGCGAGGCTCGTTTGAGGTGAGGCATTGTCAGGTTCGGTTGTGCCCGCCACAGCTCCGTATCAGAGGAGCAAATAAAGTCAACTCCCAAGAGTTCTGGAGGAACCAAACCTCGAAATCTCGTTCGGATTTTCCCTCCCAAGAGGAACCAAACCCCCACCAAACGTCGAAAGTGGTTCTCCGAATCTCCTACCTATCAGGGGGATGCAAGCACCCTAGGGAACGTAAAACCAGTCATAACTGGGCTTGGGGACATCTTCCACTTCCACAGCATTCAAGCCAAGAGCACCACCCCCCCAACGAACATCCTCCCACCGTTCTAGGGACTTCATTGAGAGGCGATTTCGTCTGACAAGGGAGCTTACCGGCCTGAAGGAAAGCCACGTCCTTGGGCTTCCACGACGTTATACGGCTCGTCCACTTGAGCTTATCGTGTTAAGTGTTCGTTGGTGGTCCTTGCTGCCTCGCATTGAGGATGTCAAACGCCAACGGATTTGGAGATTACGATCACCAAGTGGACTATGTCTTCAAGATTGTGCTGATTGGAGACTCTGCTGTAGGAAAGTCTCAACTTTTGGCTAGATTTGCTCGGAATGAGTTTTCGCTGGAGTCTAAAGCGACCATCGGTGTGGAGTTTCAAACAAAAACGATAGTCGTCGACAAGAAGGTCATCAAGGCCCAAATTTGGGATACAGCTGGTCAAGAAAGGTACAACTTTCTTTTCTTTACGTTTATTTTAATTGCCGTTATTTGTCGGTAGGTAACCACAACCCATCATTATGCTCACCATTGACCCTAAACGTGCACCTTTCTTTTGGGGACCTCGCTTGACCTTTTAGAAGAAATGCGTACTTATTTTTTTGCTCGGCCTCGTCTGCGATATTCAGTCTTGTCAGGCTCCCGCGTTCCTTGCTCTTTCGTTTTCTTTCTTGGAAGAGTTTGCTGCTTACGTCGTCTTATGTTTCTTTACAGTCGCATTTCCTGGCAAGCTCGCCTGTCTTCGCATTTCTGTCATCAAATGTTTGTGTTGTTGAGATCTACTCGTTTTTCGCTATCTGTCCTCTTTAGATGACTATTTACTAGCAGTCCCGCAGTTTGAAGTCTTCGTGATGTGAAAAGTCGTATGTGCGGATCGCGTTGAATCTTCCTTGACGGAGTGCGTAAAGCACAAAGGATTCCGCAGCAAATTGTCTACGCGTTTTTTTTCTTTTACGTTCAGTTGTCTACTATTTTCAATATACGTCGCTTAAGTTCAGAACATGTAGAATTTGATTAATCTCTCTCTCTCTCTCTCTCTCTCTCTCTCTCTCTCTCTCTCTCTCTCTCTCTCTCTCTCTCTCTCTCTCTCTCTCTCTCTCTCTCTCTCTCTCTCTCGCACACACAAACACACACACATTCACACGTGCATACAACCACACACACACTCGCTCACTCACTCACTCAATATATCACCCTTCCCTTATTCCTTTGTTCTATCTCTGGTCGTGCAGTCAAGCTTGGGTTTTACTGACTAGAGCTCAACGTATTTTGAAGCGGCTGTAGTGCTAACAATATTTTTTTGCGTACATTCTATTCCAATCCAGGTATCGCGCTGTTACCAGCTCATACTACCGCGGAGCAGTGGGTGCTCTCCTCGTGTACGACATCAGCAAGCGTATCACTTTTGAACACTGCGGTCGATGGCTGGACGAGCTCCGTGCCCACTCTGACTCCAATATCTTTGTGATGCTTGTGGGAAACAAGGCTGATCTGGAGGACCAGCGTCAGGTTACCACCGCCGAGGCAAAAGAGTTCTCTGAAGCCAACCGTGTGGCGTTCATTGAAACATCTGCTCTCGAAGCCCTCAATGTTGAGGAGGCTTTTACCCAGGTATTGACGGAGATCTATCGGATTGTCAGCCGCAAAGCTTTGGACACGGAGGCAAGCTCTAGCAACACGGTGGGTCCAGGCACCAAGATTGTCCTTCCTTCAGGCGGAGAACCTGCCAAGCCAGTCCCTGCCAAGTCTTCATGCTGCAGCACCTAGGTTATTATTATGACTAGTCTGGTGTGAATGGTAAGTAAAATTTGTTAGACTTTGAATATGGAGACTCGGTCTGGTCTTTTAGCTGTGCAGAGCCATGCCTTTATGTGATCTTGACTGGTGCTCATTTGACACCCTGGTGCAAAAGTGTAAGGATACGCAATTTGTTTAGTGAAGAAGACACTTTGCATAGGACTAGAACGCCAAGGCTGCCGTAAGCCACACAGTACACCACACCACAGATGGATGCAGAGGGATCTATTTAACAATCGTTCTAGGGTTAGTATTTGTACTGTACTACACCCAGCCAATTCTCCATATTTTCAAGTTATACTTCGCTTGCGGTGCACCCAAAGTTAACGTCCAAAATCGCACTTGCCGATACGCGCAGCTGCGAACAGTTTCCTCGTTTGTTGTCGTAAAATTTCACCACAGGTTCCCACCATGCGGCAACCCGCGGACCGCAAGGCGCCCGAAAGCGCAGATGACGGGGGAAGCGGAATTGTCGGCGGGGCTCCGCAGGAGCACGGATTTGGCGCACCTGCGCGCGGCGCGCAAGGGCAGGCGGACGAGCACGCGGAGTTGCAGCGGCTTCAGCGGCAACTGGCTCCGCGTGCGGGGAGCGTGCCAATACAGGGCTACCTCCTTAAGCGATCCGAGACTGTAAGAAGACCGAGGAGGGAGGAGAGGTGGGGAGGGGTGGGCGGAAGAGGAAGGGGGGAAGATGTGGTCGTGGGCGGATAGGCAAAAGAGTGAGTGAGTGAAGGAGGTAAGGGGAAGATAACGGGAGGAGACAGCAGGGTGATAAGGCAGATCTAGATGGTTGGCTGATGTGACATGGTCGATAGGCTCCATCTTAAAGCCAGGGTCTCAAGTAAGCTAAGGGGCCGTCAACTGCAAAGCAGTTGAAGCTAGGTTACATAGTTTCTGTTCACGAAGTTCTTTCTGGTTGGGTTGAAAAGTCAGCTTGCGACACACCCCCGTCAGTGCCCCAGAAGCGATTGCACAACACTTTTGGGTACTTGAGACTTTCGATGAGTTGGGGGCATTTTAGGTTTGGCTCCGAGCCAAGTTTCCAAGCCTAGAAGGTTTGGGTACACCCAGCGACTTGAGTTTTCTTCGCACCCCTCGCTTCAACCCACTTCCAACCTTCAACTTCGCCACCCAATCACAACCAAACTTTCACCATCAACTGCAAAGCACTTAATCTACTTGAGACCCTGGCTTTGAGGGCCATGGGATTCACTTGGAAACGAACGGACGAAGATTTTCTCAGGTTTTATTTTGTAATAGTACTTCTGAGTCAACTGAGTTTTGGAGTTGATTATCTCTCCTATATTTTCCGTGTGCAATCTTGTGCGCAACAGCTGCAGTATCCCACAGCAGCCCCTGTAACAGCGACCAGCTGTAACACATGCATGGAGCTGTCTTGACGACACTGTTGGCCCATCATCATCCCTCTTCCCTCTCGCCCGTTCGTTTGGCCGTTATGCCGTTGGCCTACCGTAGGCGGTGCCTTTTTTATTTCGGCGTGCCTGTTCTGTCCTTTCCTGTCCTGTGCCCCAAACCCCTTCCTCCGTATCCCTTGCAGCTACACCTTTGGAACCAGCGTTGGTTCGTGCTCGATCCGCTGACAGCCCGTATGGAGTACAGGTGGGTCTTTTATCGAATACATGTGGGCCTTATCGACTGCAGGTGGGTGGGTCTATGTGGTGCATGCTAGTCTTATACTGAATTCAGTGTGCGTCTTGTTATAAATACCGAGTCAGTTCTTTTACGGAGTACAGGTGGAACTGATACCATCGTGTACTGGGTGTAGATGGGATGCATGGCACGTCAAGAACTGACTGGTCCTATGAACCAACAGACGGATGGACGAGCAGTCAAGGTCAGATGCATCAAGCGGTTGAGAGAGAGAGGGAGGAAGGGGGGGGAGGGAGAATGTCAGAAGGGAATAAGAGACACAAGGATGGGGGAGGGAGGGGTGAAGGGAAGCGGGTAGGAGGGTCTGTACCAGTGGGATTGCGAGATGGAAAACGTGAGTGAGATAGAAGGAGCGAGTCGGGGTACTGTTCTCGCTCCCTTGTTCCATCCTCCGGTGCTCCTTTGTAAGTCCCATTTGCATGTTGTCTACTACTATTGCATGCGGTCCGGTGCGGTGTGGTGCGGTGCAGGATTCAGCGCAGTGACAGCCATGCGCGGGGCATCATTCACTTTGAGGCGGACAGCACCATCACTGTGTCGCCCATCAACCTGCAGTGAGTGTCGCCCATCAACCTGCAGTGAGTGTCGCCCATCAACCTGCAGTGAGTGTCGCCCATCAACCTGCAGTGAGTGTCACCCATCAACCTGCAGTGAGTGTCGCCCATCAACCTGCAGTGAGTGTCGCCCATCAACCTGCAGTGAGTGTCGCCCATCAACCTGCAGTGAGTGTCGCCCATCAACCTGCAGTGAGTGTCGCCCATCAACCTGCAGTGAGTGTCGCCCATCAACCTGCAGTGAGTGTCGCCCATCAACCTGCAGTGAGTGTCGCCCATCAACCTGCAGTGAGTGTCGCCCATCAACCTGCAGTGAGTGTCGCCCATCAACCTGCAGTGAGTGTCGCCCATCAACCTGCAGTGAGTGTCGCCCATCAACCTGCAGTGAGTGTCGCCCATCAACCTGCAGTGAGTGTCGCCCATCAACCTGCAGTGAGTGTCGCCCATCAACCTGCAGTGAGTGTGGGGCGCTGATGCCATGTGCATGTGTGTGCATCTCATGTGCTTTTGTGCGTGTGTGTTTTTGTGATAACGCGTGTGCCTGTTCTTCTGCGCTTGTCTTTGTGTTTTCCCCTATCTCTATCCATGTGCAGTGGGGCCAAGCAGTATGAGAACTGCTGCTTCTGTAAGTGGGACCCCGTCCCTCCACTCCACCTCGCGTCCTCTCAAGCATTCCTCTCTTCGCTTTCCTTCCGTTCTCTCGTTTTTCTTTCCGCAAGCACAGACTGAAGCATGGTAGTTCTCTTTGAAAACAATCCTCTGTGCGAATACTGGATGCCTCCTCCTCTTCCCCTCGCCCTTCCTCTTCCCATTTACACACCCACCCCAACCCGACCCCACACAACCCCTTCCTTCCCCCTCTCTCTCCCCCCCCCGCCCGTCCATGTCCCGTGGTGTGCTGGGCATCAGACGTGGGCACGGCAGGCAAGAAGCCAACTTTTGAGGCGCCTCACAAATTAACTCTCCCTCCCTCCCTTCCCCCCCCCGCCCGTCCATGTCCCGTGGTGTGCTGGGCATCAGACGTGGGCACGGCAGGCAAGAAGGAGTACTTTCTGTGCGCTGAGACGCCTGGTGCCGCCAGGGCTTGGGTTTCCACTCTGCGGTATGAATGGGTGCAGTGCGTGGTATTGTATTTATCTGCATGTAGTGTGCGGTGCAGGAGTGGCGTGCAGTCTGTTTGCAGAGTTCCTCATACAGAGTACATGAGAGGAGTGATTGTATGTAACCTCACCTCATCAGAGCATACCTTTCAGCAGTCACCACTAGGCAAGCAACCACGTGTGCATCTATCCTCCTCCCTGCCTCACATCATCCCTACCCATGCCCCTCCTTACATGCTCCGTGTCACCCGTGCCTGTGCTGCTCCTGCCAGTGCGTGTGCGCTGGTGCTCAAGGCACACCGGGACGAGGTCAACGCCCTCGGCTCCTCCTCCATTCCCCGTGCCACAGGTGCGCTCCGCCCGCTCTCCTCGATCCGCCCGCTCTGCTCGTATGGCTTGCTTTCTTTTCCGCCTGCATTGCATGGCATCCCGTCAGTCAGTCACATGTGCACTATGGTCCTGCAAGGAGTGCTTCCCTTACTATCCCTGTGCATCCACGTGTGTCCTTGCACTAGGTAGGTATTTGCTGTTCACCCGCCTTGCTTTGAGACGGCGCAAACCCGCCTTGCACCTGGCCTGATTCTTGCGGCTTCTCTTTTAGAATTTCAAAAAATGTCTCAATCCCGCTTTGCCCCTGGCCTTATTTACTGACATACTCTCATTCCCCAATCAACCTCCCCTCCCTCCCCTTACCCATCCATCCTCCCCCCTCCCACCCACACCACACACACCACCCTCCCTTCCCCCTATCCACCTCCCCCACCCCCCCTGCTTTTTCTTTTCCCCCTCATGTTACTTGAGCAGGTGCAGTGGCAGCTGCGACGGCTGCAGCCACTGAAACAGCACGCAAGGCAGCACCAGAGGTTGCAGCAGCGAATCAGAAAACGGTTCAGGCCAACGCGGCCACAGCAGGGATACTCTCCTCCCTTCCCCTCTTCGCACCACCACCACCCCAGCCTTCACCCCCCTCTTTCACACGCATCCCTTCTCTCGATTCCCAGCCCACTGCAGCATCTTCCCTTGCCATGCTCCCTTCCTCCTCTGCTGCCTCGCGCTCTCTCCCCTCGTCTGCTGCCTCTTCCTCTTCGTCCTCCTCCTCTTCCGCACTGCTTCCATCATCCCATCCCGCAACCGCCGCCTCTTCCCAAGCAAGGCAGAACGACCAGGAGAGCAAAACGCAGCAGCAGCAGCCAACAGCAGCAGCAGCAGCACCATCCGCTGACGCTGCAGCAGCAGCAGAGCTAGTCAAGGTAAGGTTGGGTAGGAAGGGGCAGGGTATGTTTTTTGAGAATTCCCAGAAAAGCAGAGCTGGTCAAAGTAAGGTGGGCTAGGAAGGGGCGGGAGCAGTGGTCAGTAACAGGCACGCAGTAATCACCTCTGCATGCTGAGAAGACTCAGAGATCGCACACAGACTATGAGACAACACTTACGTCAAGCAAGAAAGCTCAAAACGGACTACTCGGCTCGAGGCTTGGAAAAACTAAAGTGGACGTTTTAGCTGAAAGCTTAGGGGGTTTAGGGGGGCTTGGGGGAGCTTGGGGGAGCTTGGGGGAGATTGGTGGGGGGGCAGAGAAGAACGCCAATGGATGCCAAGTTTTGGGAAACTTGTATCCAAGAAAGCTGAGGCCCCAAATCCCCCAAAACCTGGCCAATAGATGCCCGGTTTTGAAGTGTTCCTGACCTTTCTTGGCTTGTTGAGGCTTCTTGGCTTGTTGAGGCTTTAAAGAAGTCTGTTGAACCAGCTCAATACTTCTATCTTCTCATTTCTTTCCTTCATAGTTTCTCGCCCACCACACAGTTGCTGCTTCTCTCCAGCACTGATCTTCGCGTTCCCCACCCCTTTCATCCTCCTGTTGCCTTATCTTGCACCCTCATGGGCACCTCGTGTCGCTCTCCAACCTCCTTGCACGCCAAAAGGCTGATCGGTTGCAGGATGCAGAAGTACGCAGTATCTCTCCTGACTAAACCCCTCTTCACCCTTCACTCAACCTCTCCCCACAGCCCTGCTCTCCCTCCAACGTGCCTTCCCCTATCCCTCTCAACTGCCATCTGCCCTTGCTTGCCTGCAACACACTTTTATCGCAGGATGCAGAGATGAGGCAGCTGTGGGTGAAGGCTGATCCAATGCACTCTCATCCTAAGAGAATGCCTTTCTTCCCCCCCCCCTTCCTTGCTATCCGCTCTCTCCCTCCCTGCCTTCCCTCTAACTGCCATCTGCCCTTGCCTGCCTGCAACACACTTGGATCGCAGGATGCAGAGATGTGGGTGAAAAGAAGGCAAATCCAATGCACTCTCGTCCTAAGGGAACACCTTTTCCCCGCTCTCTCCCCCCCCTTCCCTTGCTACCCGGCCGCTCTCTCACCCCCCTTCCCTTGCTACCCGGCCGCTCTCTCCCCCCCTCTTGCTACCTGCCCGTATCCCTCTCAACTGCCAACTGCCCTTGTTGCGTGGCAGACCATTCGGTCGTAGGATGCAGAGATGAGGCAGCTGTGGGCGGGGGGCCAGTGCAGTGCACTCTCATCCTTAGTGATTGCCACCGCCCCGCTACCTGCTCTCTCCCTCCCTGCTCTCCCCCCAACGTGCCTGCCCGTGTTGCCCGGCAGACCATTCGGTCGCAGGATGCAGAGATGAGGCAGCTGTGGGCCATCGTGCGCGAGAGAGACAGCACCATTCAGGAGCTCGCTGCACGTCTGGAGGTGCGTGGGGATGGGGTCAACGGAGGGGTGGGGGAAAGGGAACAGGAGAATGGGAATAAAGGGGAGAGAAGGACGGGGGGAGAGGATGGGGGGCTAAAAAGGGAGAAGCGAGCGGGAGGGAGGTTTAAGAATGGATGTGGATTGAAGGGATTGTGCATTTCAGGAGATTTATTCACCAGCGGAAAGTTCTAAGCAGCATTAGGCGAGCTGGCGGCGTGGGTTTGTTTTGATTTTCCTACTGGTCACTTCTCTTTCTTTGATCCGTTCCCACGCCTCCTCCCCATCTCTTTCACTCCCCCCAACCCCCCTGATGTCGCTCTCGCAACCCTTGTCAGTTGTTGCCTTTCCCCTCTCCATCCCCTCCCTCCCCTCCCTCCCATCCCTCCTGTCACTCACAACTCCCTAATTTCGCTCAAACCCCCTAATCTCTCTCAAATCCACTGATCTCGCTCTCGCAGCCCTCCTCTCCTCCCTTTCCCCCCTCCTCCCCTCCCTAACCACAGGAGGTGGCAGCGGCAGCAGATGCAGCAGCAGACGCAGCAACCACAGCCACCAAGGAGCGGGACGCACTAAAGCACTCTGCGAGCAAGCTGTGTGCGGACATGGAGGGGCGGTTCAGCGAGAGCGAGAAGCAGATGGCTGCTGCAGTGGGGGCCAAGGTGGCCGCGCAGGAGAGGCTCAAGGTGCAGTTGGCACGCGCTGATGCCGCAGAGGAGAAGGCCGAGCGGCTGGCAAGGGAGGTGGAGGCGATGAGGGAGGAGATGAAGAGGATGAAAGAGGCGGTTGCTGCTAGTGCTGCTGGGGGTGGTAATGGTGCTGCTGGTGCTGGTGGTGGTGCTTCTGGTGGTGCGTCTGGTGGTGGTGCAGGGGGACTAGGAGGAGAAGGGAGTGGAGAACAGGAGGTGGCGAAGGAGAGAGCAAGGGCGGAGAGTGAGAGGGAGAGGGCGGAGAAGGAAGCAGAGAGAGCGGAGAGGGAGAAGGAGAGGGCGGATAGGGAGAGAGTGCGGGCGGAGGGGGCGGAGGCCGCAAGGGAGGATGCGGTGCGGGTGGCAGTGCTGTGGAAGGGCGAGGCGGACAAGTGGCAGATGGAGGCAGCCCGGTGAGGCGATGGGGGGAGATGGGATGGGATGGGATGGGATGGGATGGGATGGGATGGGATGGGATGGGATGGGATGGGAGTACACCTTAGGGAGGAGAATGGGAGCATCATTAGGAGATGGGTCCAGGCGATGCTTGGGGGGGGAGTCTGATCCGCAGCCTTAGCTCTCTGCCATCTCGTTCGCCTTTTTGCTTCACCTTTGCTCCATAACCTGCAAATGATGAGCTTTTGTTATCCATGCATACTCTCTCCCACAACCATAGTCATGCTACTCATGCCTGCCCCCACTGCGTCCCCGGTCGTATCCCCTTGGTCCCCAATCGTGCTTCCTCCCCATCAGGCTGGCGCAAGCAGCGCATCTGCAGCAGCTGGTGCCGCTCATTGCTCCCTCTGCGCCCACTCACCCCTCTGCTCCTCCCTACTCCTCCTTTTCTGCTCCGTCCACTCATTCTACCTCTTCCAACGCTCCATCACACCCTGCTGCAAGTACTGGGACACAGGAGCAACAGGGACAGCAGGATGAGCAGCAGCAGCAGCAGCAGCAGGAGCAGCAGCAACAGGAGTGGCAGCAGGAACAGGAGAAGCAGCAGCAGAAGGAACGTAATCAGCAGCAGCAGCAGCAACAGCAGGCGGAGGAGGAAGCAGCAGCAGCAACAGGTGACCTAGACATGGACCCTTTGCAGCAGAGGCTGCAAGCCTTGCTCTCATTCACACCGCAAGACTCCTCCTCCTCCTCCTTCCCCTCAGACCACTCCTCCCTGCCAGGGGACAGCACCATCCAGGAGGGGAACGCAGACTCGTCTGCTGCTCCTTATGCATGGGATTCTCCTCACACCAGTCAGGCCACGCGCACTGCTCATGCCCCCATGGCTCCAGATGATGTCACGCCGTACATGCCATCATCATCATTCTCTCCTTACACTGGTGATCTGCTGGCCCCCTCTCTTGACCCCCTCGCCACAGCCACAGATGCCACGGCAGCAGCGGGTGCTGTTGAGGGTGCAGCAGAGAGTGCGAATAATCAGCCTGCTGTGGGAGGGGCGTCTGCGTTGCTGGGGGTGACTGCAGGGGTGGACCAGGACAAGGGTCTGTTGGGGCAGGCACCGCTGCTGCCACCGCACCTGCCTCTGGCTGTGCCTGAAATCTCACCTGATGGCTTCAGTATTTCTGCTTCTGCAGGTGTGGCTCCTGCTGCTGCTGCTGCGGTTGGCGGTTCTTCTGTTGGTGTGTATCCCAGCAGCATTCCATCGAGCACCCACTCCTTTGCTGTCCCCTCGTATCCCCCAGACATGCTCGGCACCTTTTCCCCTTCCCAGACAGCGACTCCTGAATCTGCACCATTAGCAGCGCAAGTATCAGCGCCAGAAAACGCAACTACAGTGCCAGCACCAACAGCAGCGGCAGCTGGAGAATCGGATTTAGCAGCAAAATCAGAGGCAGCAGCAACCCTAGCACCAGCCGCACAAGATGCATCCTCAGCTGCACCTGCAGCAGCCACATCTACAGGAGCAGGGGCAGCACCAACAGCATCTGCTGCGCCAGTGGCGGCAGCAAATTCAGCCCCCCTGATTGCAGGAACAGCACTGCCTGTAGCCCACTCAGCAGCAGCCACTACAAGCTCGCCAGACCCCTTC
This sequence comes from Closterium sp. Yama58-4, assembly GCA_947470075.1. NCBI lineage: Eukaryota > Viridiplantae > Streptophyta > Zygnematophyceae > Desmidiales > Closteriaceae > Closterium > Closterium sp. Yama58-4. The sequence goes on along the minus strand of CANIUD010000810.1, from coordinate 498,009 downwards.
GCATCCCTGCCATTAATGGGTTCGCCTGAGAATTTGCAGTACCCGGACCCGATTTCTGTCGCTCGTGTCGCTGATGGCAAGGGCAACGCTGTGGGTGCAGGTAGTGTTTCTAGTGGGGTGGGTGAGGTGGGTCCCGATAGTAATGGTTCTGTTGGTGATGCTAATGATGGAGCTTCTGGAGGTGCATAAATTTCTGATGTAATTTGGAATTCCAGAATACATATGGTGCCTGACTAGCGTGCTTGCATCTTCTAGGATTTTCTTGACTGATGACCATTAAGGGGAAAATGAGGAGCTACGGTCGTAAGTTGTTTATTTTTGGGTTGCGAAGCAACCCTTTACAATCGATTTGGCCAGTTTTTTTTTTCACATTTTTTATATATTTTTTTAATAAAATGTGAAAAAAAAATACCGGATGCACTAATTGCTAGCTACGCGACCTGTAGCAAGTATTGTCTAATACTAATTCCATTGTGATGCGATGGTAGTGATTTATCTGTTCGCAACTACGGCATATTGTTGTGATGTTGGATGGTGTAGTGGTGATTACGTGACTGTCATGAAATGCATATATGTTATGAATTGTACACATATGCTTAAATGAATATAATGATAAATACTTAAATTATTATAATGATACATGCTTAAATCAGTATGATGATGAAAATAGTATAAATGAATTATGCAATGATGATAATAATTCATCCGTATGCATAATGTTTGATGTTAAAATACACACATATTAATACATGATACAAATGCGTGACAGCTAACGATCCAAAAACTATGCTATCGCATCCCCTGCCTAGCATGGGGGGGAGCTAATAGCATAATCCTTGAACAATCAGCAGTCACATGAAACAACACAATCTGTGAACTCTAAAAAGATGGTCAACTCTATCATCTCCAGTTCAAGTGGGCTCCCGACAGGCGCGCCAATGAACCTTCTAATGAAATGATAGACCTGATTCACCTTTTTAAAATTCACAGACATGCATTGCTAATGCAATAATGGATGAATGCACACTCACACAAGCAAGCACATTCACAACAACAAGACACATGGATAGCAAAAAAAACGAGCCGAAAACCCAAGATTATACATAAAAGATGCAAAACAAAGTAAAAATGCAATATGGTAAATTCTTGTGCCAACTACGACTTTCCAGATTGGACTCGCCTTCCTGATCAGCAAGACTCCTGAGAACAAAAAAAAAAAAAAAAGATAACGAGAAAGGGAAGGTAGGGTCAAAATAACAGAAAACAAAGCACATCAAACAAAGCAGAAAACAGAAGCATAAAGCTGAAGTATAAAATGGAAGCAGAAAACCGAAGTAGAAAACCGAAGCAGAAAACCGAAGCAGAAAATTGAAGCAGCAAACCAAAGCAGTAAACATAATGAAGGCGGAAATGAGAGAGAATGAGAGAGAGAGAGAGAGAGAGAGAGAGAGAGAGAGAGAGAGAGAGAGAGAGAGAGAGAGAGAGAGAGAGAGAGAGAGAGAGAGAGAGAGAGAGAGAGAGAACGAGAGAGAGAGAGAAAGAGACAGAGATAGCGAAGGGAGAAATCATCGACTAAATAATGGAATCTAGAAACTGAAATAGAGAGAAAGATGGAAGCAAGGAATTGGAACTAGCGAAGAGAAAGCAGAGAAAGCACATGCAGGGGGAAAGAGAGAAACTCGAGGTGGTGCAGAAACTACGAGGAACGAAGAATCGATGCAACTACGAACAAAAGATTGTTGCACCAAAGAATTTCGCTACTGTGAAGCATTCTAGTTGAAAAGATTGTGCAAAAAAAAAAACAATCCAAGATTACAAGGTTGAGGATAAGGAAACAAAGATTGACGCAATAGTATGGATGCAGAAGAAAAGGAAGGGAAACAACTACTAGCAAGGAAACATAAACGAAAGAAACGGAAAAACGGATGGAGAAAAGCAAGAACTCACCACGGCTGTTCTACATCTCTGAACGACGACGTTCTTGTAGTCCACGAGCCGCGACAACAAGAACCACAGGCGCAAACGCAAACGCAAAAGATGTAATAAGAATCAGAGAATCAGGTTGAGCGGTACTTGAATGGAAATGGAGGAGTCGTCAGTGTAAGGAAGGAGCAAAGGAGAAAACGAAATAGACAGATCTGGAAAGACATAGCCTAAATGAACTGGAGGTGAGAAGGTACACAAGAGAGTAAGCGTGAAGACTACGAAAAGTAGGAACGCATGAAAAAGGAATAAAGAAAACAGACTAATGAGCAAGGAGGTGGAAATTAAAGTAGAGCACAAAAGATAATTACGACCAGGAAAAGAAAAAACGAAATGAGAGAAGTGGCATAACTGAAAACGAAAGCGAACGAAACTATGTGAAGACGACTAGATACTTCCTCAAGCTCACTAAGATGCAATCTAGGAGATCAAGCAACATACCCATGTGGTGTCTTAGAGAGAAGCCAAGGTAAGAACAAGCCTCTGCTGGGGAGAAGAAACGAGCAAGAGGAAGCGAGCGAGAAGAAAGAAACGAATGAAACCTTAAGGTGTGCTGACTTCGCGGCAAAGGACACCAATATTAAAATTAACCCGACAAATCGGATCGGCTCATGTAGTGTAGTCGAGTAAGTTTCTATTCTTGCGTAGGTCGTAGGTTCGATTCTTGCGGGCGCCATGTTAAACGATGTTTCTAAAGTCAACCAAACTATTATGTGTGTTACGTAAAATTTTAATAGATATCTTAGCACAGTGGTTTACTTCACCCCCCCAATGGGAAGGTCGCGTGTTCGATACCAAGCGTGCATAGTTATTTAAACTGAAAAATCACAGATGTTGAACACATATTCAAATATGTTTAAGAATCTCACAATCTATATTGATAATTTTACCAAAACGCTTCGCAACCCTAAGACGATTTCGTCGCCTCTTGTTTTTTTTGCAAGGTGTAGATTTCGATTTCGTCAGCTTTGACTGCTCTGTTTTTGTCGTGCAGGGTGAATGGTCAAGCGCTTGAACGCACAGTGCATGCTTGTTTCGGTGTAGCAGACTTATTTTGGATGTCCCTTGCGCTGATGACGGAAGCCTTGCATGGCATTGACCTCGCCTTGGTTGGACCCCTTTTATCAGGGTAACTGCCCTGTCTTGACTGAAGTTTCAAGGCCTAAATGCCCCGTTTGATGTCGACTTGTTGTGTTTACCTCCACAAAAGGTCGCTGTCCCACCCTAACCTACCTTTGCCAATTCTCAGGCGACGCTCCTCCCCCAGTGTCCTCAGCCCTCTTGGATAACGCACTGAGTTTCTCGATCCCGCTAAATTCTGGAATGCAGTTCTTTTCAGGCCTTTTTCTGGCTCGAACCCAGATTCGTGAAGGTATTTCTTCCCGTTGGCTCTGATTCAAAGGGTCTTATTCACAGGGGCCCAGATCGTCCGATCTAGCGAAAACCCGACTGCACGATCTTGAGGATGCTGGGGTTACATGCACTTGATTGGGTTCGAAATTTCGTTCCAAATCGTCTTTTTGTGTATCCATATTCGCATGGTACGTTGAGCTGGTGTGGTCAGTGGAAAAACCGCCATTCTCTTGTCAGAATGGAATGCTTTGCATTGCAGCCAAAGCTGAACGTTCGCCTTGCGTCGTGCGCTTCGGCGTGGCTGTGACAATGAGCCGCGCGGGAAACTATTTCCGGCTGCAGCCGGCCGGAGCGCTAGGCTTGGTCGCTTCGCGAATTCTTTTCCACTGCTGGACTGGAGGAACAACGCTCGGTGGGTGTTGACGACGGCACCGAACCGAAATTTGTGTGCTTGGCGAAGCTCCTCGCCATCGCAACTCCCTCATTGCAACTCCCCTCCCCCGCCCCCTGTGCCCAAGAATCCAGCACAACACCCTTCTGCGGGCAATGTACAGTCGCAGTCTACTGTACACCCTACCCACCCCGCAATCCAACCCAAGCCCCCTGACTCGTGAATGCCTTCCCTTTGATTTCCCCCCGAATCGCGCGATTCGACCGAGCTTCGTCTCTGGGCCCAAGTCAGCAGATTTCCCACGGCAATCACGCCATCTCCCTCCCATCCCATCCCATCCCCTCTCACTCAAGATCGGAGCAGCAGCCGAGCTGGAAAGAAATGGTGGCAAGAAGGGCCACAGCAGGCCAGCAACTTGTCGCAACTCTCGCAATGGAGCAATCCGGCAGAGCCCTTGCTTCCGCGTCCTCTCTGTCGCATGTGCGTGCAACGCGCGCATTTCTCTTCACACGTGTACATCCTCCAGAACCGACGAGAGCTCCTTTCCTCGCTTCTTTTCAAAGAAACGCTGCCACCATGCGAATGGCCGACTGCGCCTGAACTCTTGACTTGGACAATGCGTCAGCATTCGCAACTCCCGCTTTTCCGTGACAACGAACGTAACCCCCTCGCCTCGCCGCGCGACTCTTCCGCCGAAAATGCTCACACTACACTGCTGCCAGGAGCGCACGTATACGGGTGTCTTGCCTCGTTCCTAAGTCACTATAGGAAGGAACTCCATGATTATCCTTGCTCATCATCGTTACTTCCTTCGTCTGCAAACTAAAGAGCTAACTTTTTCCCGGAACCGGCGCTCCTCGCTTCAAAAAAATTGAGCTCTGGGCAGTAATACTACTGCCGTACCAGCAAAAAAATCGAACCGCGCATCAATCTTGGGCCAGTGTCGCGGGAAGTTCGACGCTTCCGAGCCGCGATGACTCCCATTCGTAACACGATGTCGCCTGCCTCGCACCTCCTTCTCCTGATCCTTCTCTCCGCCGCCGCCATTCACGGCGCGTCTGCCGGTCGAGCGTCCCCACTCAACGGCGTTCTGCGCCCGGGGTTCATCAGGCATCGTCGTCCACGTGGCAAGCCCGCGCCGCATGGCCGAAATATTTATAGCGTCCCTTCCCAGCTAACCAAGGTCCTCCCTCACGCCGCGCAGACCGCAGCCGACGCCATGAGCGCGCTGAGCGGCGTGACTGACGGCGCCGCCTCCGCCGCCGCCGGTGGCGGAATCACGACGTTCGCGAAACCCGGCGGCGGCGGCGGCGGCGGCGGCGGCGGAACGACGTACTTCAACGTCATTGAAGTCACCAAGCCGTTGGCGCGGCCCGCGGGCTCCGCGCTATGCGGCAGCGTGACGCCGCTCGTCGACGCGCCGTTCGCCAGCACCTATGGCTCCCCGCCGACTGCGGGCAACTACGCCATTCCTGCCGCGTGCGCGGTACGCTCATGATAACATTGCAACACCCATGACTCATCATAGCATATCTGCGGCGTTCGCGGTGCGCTCAACGAGTGCGCTAACGTACCACCTCACGTCCCTCTTCAGCCGCGCAAATACCGACCACGCCAATTCCCCTCGCGCCAACCCGCCGCACGTTCTCACCAATGCATCCTCTCTGTGTCTCTGCGTCTTTCCGCGTATGCGTATCGTCCCGTATCTTGCATACTCCGCGCGCGCGACTGGCAGGGCGCGTGGTCCATGGCGGTGCTGAACGTGAGCGTGCGCGTGAGCGGCGTGCAGTTCGACCGCCGCATGTCCGTCTTCATCGGCAACCATGAAGTCTCGCGTTCCGTGTACGCTCCTCCTCGTATCCTTTTCTTCCCCCCCTCCTCGTATCCTTTTCACCCAACTCCTCGTATCCTTTCTCCCCCCCCTCCTCGTAGCCTCTTGTATTTTAGTCGACTCAGATGTCACCACGACCGCCGCATGTCCGTCTTCATCGGCAACCATTAAGTCTCGCGCTCCGTGTACGGCCTTCCTCTGCTCTCGTCTCCTCCTCTCCTCTTCTCTCCTCTCCTCTCCTCTCCTCTCCTCTCCTCTCCTCTCCTCTCCTCTCCTCTCCTCTCCTCTCCTCTCCTCTCCTCTCCTCCTCCTAGCCTTCGGTTTTGAGTCGATTTAAAAGTCACCATCGTTCCACGTGCGCCCTTCTCCTCAGTACTCCCTGCCTAACCCCCGCTCCTCGCTTCGTGCCCTGCCTCCTCCCGGTGTCCAACGCAACATCTCCCATAACCCACTGTACCGCCTTCTCCTCTCTTTCCCCCCTCCGCTTCCGCCCACTCCCCCTGTCCTTCCCCCGCCTCTCTGTGACCACACGCGCAGCACGGCGGAGCCTCTGGGCACGTCAGTAAAGTACTCGTTTGAGCGCGACCTCACAGCGCTCTCGCCCGCTGTCCGGACCGTGAGTGCCGCCGCGGCTCCCTACTCTCCTCTTCCCTTCTCATCGTCGCACCGCGTTACACCAGTGCACTAATAGTTCCCACCTGCGCCGCTTTGTGGCACGAGTGTTTTCCGAGGCACTTGAAAGCTCTTTCCTGTGCAGCACAAAAGGGCGAGCTCGGCCCACCTCCCATCTCTTCCTCGTCTCACTCCGCGTCTCCCGTCTCGTCCTTGCACCGTTTCTTCCTCCCCCTCGCCCCACCAGAACAACGTGCTGTCAGTGTACCTTGAGAATGTAGTTGACCGCACTTACACAGGTACTACCGCCCACCCACCCACTCACCCACTCACCGAACTCCCCCGCCCGCCCACCCGCTCACTCACCCATCCACCCACCCACCCACCACTGCGTGCACCCACATTGCATACAGCCCCCATGAGTCTCCATGCGTGCTTCCTTTCCTCGCCATGGCACCACTCTCATTTGTTCCCTGCCACTTGCTTGTTCCGTCGGTCCCTCCCCCCTGTACTCCCCTCTCATCTCCCCACCCCTCTTCACCCCTCCCCACCCCCCACCTCCCCCTCCCTCCCCAGGCATATTCTACGTGACCGCCTCTCTGCTCTTCTACACAGGCGGGCCATCCCCCGCGCCCGCCGCGTCCGCCATCGTGCCCTGGTTCTCCCCCGCCGTGCTCTCGCGCTACCTCAACGTCACGGGCGGCGCGGTTCTCTCCGCCTCCGCCGCCGTCTCAGGCCTGCCCGCCAACGCCGTGCGCGCGCGCTTTGACCTGCTCGTGTCCGCGCACGCGAATGACGAGTTCTACCAGTTCAACTACCCCAACTCGTGCGTCAATGCTCCCCCTTCCGCTTTCCCCCTTCCCCCTTACCTCTTCCTCCTTACCCCTTCCGCCTTCCCCCTTCCGCCTTCCCCCTTCCCCCTTACCTCTTCCTCCTTACCCCTTCCGCCTTCCCCATTCCGCTTTGACCTGCTCATGTCTGCGCACGCGAATGACGAGTTCTACAAGTTCAATTGCCCAAACTCGTGCGTCCCTGCTCACCCTTCCGCCTTCCCCCTTCCATCTTCCCCCTTCCGCTTTGACTTGCTTATGTCCGCGCACGCGCAGGACGAGTTCTGCCAGTTCAACCACCCCAACTCGTGTTCCTCATGGCCCCCCTTCCCCCTTTCTCGCTATTTTCTTTCCCTTGTGCCTTCTCTCCCTCCCTCTCACCCCCGCTCCCTCCTCCTCCCTCCCCTCTCCCATGCTCCTCCCGTCTCAACTCTCTTCTTCTCCCCCCCTTTAACTCTCCCCATCCCTTCCCCTTCTCCCTCACAGAGCCACATTCCAGCCGGAGGGGGGGGCATTCCGCGAGCTAGTCCTGCAGATCGACGGCATATTCGCAGGCTCCGTCTTCCCCGCGCCCATCTTCTACACAGGCGCCGTCAACCCCCTCATGTGGTCACCGCTCGTCGGCAACGGCAACTTCCTCATCCCCGTCTACTCCTTCGACGTCTCGCCCTTCGCTGCACTGCTGTCGGACGGGAACGCGCACACCATCACTCTGGCTATTCCCAAGGCTGTGTCCGGGAGTAACTGGTATTTCACAGGCTCGCTGCATCTTTGGACGGATGCTGGTGTTGCAACCACCGCTGGGGCTGCACCCACTGTCACTGTAAGTCGGTTTGTGCAAGGTATGCTGATGATGATGCTTGCAGCTTATCGTTCAACCTGCTCTCAGTTCCTCCCCTTTCTTACCTCGCTCCACGTTCGCCCGGCCCTCTCTCTACGGCCTTGCGTCGCTCCTTCCTCGCTTTCACTATGCCTCCTTCTTCCTCCCCCCCCCCCCCCCCCCCCCCCTCCCTCTCCCCCCCGTCCCCTGTCTCTCCGCGTTTCATTACTGATCACCCGCCTTGTCCCCAACAGGGTGGTGACCTGGTAACCCCCATCACAGAAACCGCAACGGGAGCATCCGGGACCAATGGAGTCTTCGGCACAACAGCAGCACGAGACTACACCATCACAGGCACTGTCACCACCGCAGCAGGCGCAGTGCAAACCGTCGTCACCGCCTCTCTGGCCTTTGATGCCACTGTGACCTCGGCCAACAACCAGTGGGTACAGGTTTGGCGCCAGAACATCGTTACGGCGGTTACCGTTACGCGGTCGGTTCCGGGAGATCCGGCTACAGTGGCGTCGACGGTGGTTGAGAGGTTCAACTTCCCTCTTTTCATGAACCAGACCCGCCTTGATGGTACGTTCTTGTGCTTTAATGCTCACAGCCCAACCAGAACTGTCGATGCGCACACTGCTCCTTTCTCTCTCTGTGCTTCTACTTCCCCTCCATACCCCTCTCGTCTCCCATTTCTGTGCCTCCTTCCCAATCCTCCAAAGATTCGCACCCTCGTCATCCCCTTATCAATCCCCCCTTTCAAACCATTCGAATGACACTTTATCGGCTAACATAGACAACACTCTCTTCACCTACTGTCATGCTTCCCATCTCTTCCCCATCCTCTCCCCCCTCCTCTCCCCACAACAGCTGCAGGCTCTGTCTACTTCCTCACCAACAGCACCTTCAACTACTACCAGCCGGTGGGCGCCTCCCCATCTACTCCCTGTATCCCAACCTGCCCTTTTCTGCTGTCCCCTCTTCCCAACACACCCCCATCCCTCCCATCCCTCTCCCCACAACAGCTGCTGGCTCTGTCTACTTCCTCACCAACAACACCTTCAACTACTACCAGCCTGCTGACGCCTCCCCATCAGCCGCACTGCAGACATACCTGCACAACGAGCGCATCGCAGGGTTCAAGGAGACTTACTCTGTAACAGGCGCGGTCAAGAGCCGCACTATTTATTCCAACCATACGTACGAGCTGGATAGCTACACCGGGGGTGGGTGTTACCTGAGGAAGGTCGTGGCTCAGCCGCCCACAGTGGGAATTCAGTCAGATGTGGTGTCTACAGTGTGCTAGGCTGGAGTCGAGACTGGGAGGCCAAGGAGAGAGCAGGCCTGGCACAGGCTGCGGCCAGCAGCATTTTTGGGTTGTGGTGGTGATGATGACTGTGTGCTGCTGCCTGTTGCTTTTTGTTTCTGCTGCAGCAGCTGATGGTTGCGGTGCGGTGCTGTGCCTTGCCGTTGTTTTGTGCTCCGTGTGAGCAGCTGTTTTGTTTTCCCCAGCAACCCCCCTGCAGGCTTCTTCGAAGTAGGACATTGGTGGTTGCGATGCTTCAAGTACCATGCCTTTGCTAGTAGTAGGAGATTATTATATATGCTTATGCCATTATGTATGTGTGGCCTCTATATATATTGATTACAAAGGAACATGCGTTGCAGACGAGGAAATTCACAAATTCAGGAATGTCAGGAGTCATGCCGACACTGCGGGAACAACGGAAGGCCAAACAGAGTCGAGCAAAAACACAGCACTGCTCTGGTTTGGTTTGGAGCATCACATCAAGCAGGAAAGCAGCCTTCAACTTCATTAGAATCGAGAGCATGGCATGGCTTGTTAATACCACATCTTCACAGCTTTGTCTGCCTGCAGTGATAATTGTCCAGATTGAGAGTGAGGAACAGCCTAACTAGCCAGCCAGCCAGTCAGGAGTTGATGTAACCCTCATGGTGAAATAAACATGGAAACCGCTAGTTATCGGTACATCATAAACTATTTCCCGATGCAATGGTAAAAAGCGCTACGGCCTTCCCATCCGACCATGCGCCCTCCTCTCCTGCCCTCACTTGCACACCAGCAATATCAAAGCTTATGAACCAGCCTAATTAATATGCGTACTGGTCCGTAACTATATTATTCACCTCGCATACCTCGTGTTAGAGGACCGAAAGCACATTACATCGCCCACTGTACATCTCCTAAGCTATGAATTGCCTCCAGTTGTAGCTACCTGGCACACTCCCCCCATTCACACTCGCCATCCGCCTCTCCCCTGGCGACGACCCGGGCCCTCGCGAGTTGTACTCCTTAAACTGAACCCCGCCTTTGGAATAACGACCTTGCCAGTCCGACCAGCCCACGGGCATAACGGCTTTATCCATGTAGCACGAATCGTACACCACCAGAGACTTATCGCGATACGGCCTGCCCAGATAAGCCTTCCCGTTGCCGTTGATGCTACATTTGGACAGAATCGCGCCGCCGGTTCCCATGCTTCCGGTTGGCCAATCCGTGCCCATCGCCGTCAGATACCCGATGTACTGAATACTCGCCTCGTAGTGCCGGACGTCGATCTGCGAATCAACGATCGCCACGCGTCCGAACCCCCAGATGACATCCGTGAGCCCGGAGATGTAACACGTCTGGAACAAGTGCTTCCCCGTGAACGCACCGAGCGTGTCAACCCAAGCGATCAAACCCACAGCGGACCAACGCGATCGCGAGCCGAGAAGGCCTACAGCAGGTGCGGGGTCGAACGTCGTTTTGGCCGTATTTTCAACGATAAAGCCCGCTGCGGTAAAGTCGTTCCCTTCCACCACGAGCGTCGCCGCATACCACGGCGAGCCTCGCTTCGACTGCGCGTTCCCCGCTGAGATGATTGTCGACCTGCCACAACCTCGGAGGTCGACCTTGTTCTGCCCGGGCTTGATGTGTACCTGCTCGTTGTAACGGCCCGGTTTTATGCAGATGCGCCACGTGGAGGATCGCGACTGGGGGATTCTGTCCACGGCGTCCTGCACGTTCTTGTACTGGCTGCTGCCGTCTTTTCCCACCATCGCGTTGCACTTAGTTAAGAGCGGGTACTGGTTCCCGCCACGACCCCGCGACGCCAAAACTCGTCGCAAGCCGTCGTCAACGACAGGGTCACCCTCTGCGACCTCCCACCAGTAATCGCCCTCGTTCGCCGAGCTCGAATCTGTCGCAGAAGACGTAGCATTACGCACGGCATCGGGAATTTCAGCCTTCGAGTCTTCATATATTTGCTCTTTTCCCTCGTTGAGCCCGCCATCTTCGACGCGAGAAGACCCTCGTGTTTGCTCTCCCTCGCTCAGGGCTGATTCTCTTGCCGTCACCCCTGGCACTGATGTCTGGTCGCCATTAGGAGGTGAATTGTGGGTGGAGGTTGCCTCGCGCGGAATGGCATTCCTTGCTTGTAATATGTCGGCGATTCTTACTAGAGGGGCTTGCGAGCATTCCCCGATAAGACCGGAAGACAAGAGAAGAAGGACGAGCGATAGAAGCAAGACTGGTGGAGAGCACCGCCATCTCGACATGTCGTCTGTCGCAGTGGTGCAGAAAATGGACTAACGAATTAGGATAACACACCCTGAGAGAAGAAAACTTGATTCGAATGCGGCTTCTTCGGAGCTGTTCACTACGAGGCAAGTTGGAGGTCTGACTGTGCTGTGCTGAGTCTAGGCGTCGTCAGTAGCCTGCACTCCACACGCCAAAGGCATGAGAAACCGTCGGCTTGGAGCACAAGCTTCCGTATTCCGTCGAGAAGACGGCCTATAGAGATGCTTGACCGCAGGCAACAACTGAGAAATTTGCGCAGATGCACCTTCGGTTTGAAAGCACGGTAACGACGCGTGAGGGCTGCAGCATTCGCATCGTGGTGGTGCCGATCATTGCGGAAGGCGGAGGTGGGGAGGACGTGGTTATGGCGGCGAGACAACTAGGTTGTGATGGGGGGAAACAGTAGCTTGGAGCAGTGAAAATCTTGGGATGGGCTAGTGGTGGACAAGGTGAGGTGACCTCGAAGCGCGCCGACAATGAGCCCTTCTTCGGTGAGGTGAAGAGGGTAAGGATAGGAAGGTGAGCTACGATTTGATGCGTTCTAATGCGGTGATTTCTGATTTGGTTGTGAATTGTCACACAGTCCAGAAGGAGGGATGCATGGTTCCGAAGCGCGACGAAATGTGATCCCAAATGTCAAGGCGAACTGGTTCGGGTGGTTACGCCTCTCGCGAGTTATCCATGTGGCCGCTTTCATGCCTCGCGATTCGCGAAGCGAAGAATGCGATGGGCACATTTGGGAGGGGAATCCACGGATGCACCATCGTGCAGAATTCTGCTGACGGCGTCAAAACTTGCAGCCGATAAGAGCGTTTCGGGCCAACGGCTTCCAAGTGTTGTATGAAAGGATGAGGGACCCGTGGAACGCGCCAACAGCTGCGTACCGAATGATCGTATGTGAGGGCGTGATTAGGTTTTGACGTATAGGAGCATTAGCGTTGATGGTCTGAGTTCCTGAATGTGCAACAATGAGAGAAACCAAGCTTCCGAAACGATTGATTGCGTCTTTCTAGACACGCCCTCTGCGACCTGCCACACCCGCTCCATTCGGCTCATCGAGGTCGTGCGAGCTAGCGAACTGGGGTGATACTTTTCATAAAAATACCCTCTTTAGACAAAATGCTACATTTACAGTATTTGTTGGAATCTTTCTTTTACTATAGATGTTGTGAATATGGGGAAAAATATGGGCACTAGTGAGTTATGTTCAATCAGACCACCTTTATCACAAAATGTGAAAATCAAAGTGTGCATGAGTGGCATATACAGGATGATATGCTGGGACCATTTTCCAGGGCACTGTCCGTGCAAACACAATGGGAGGATGTGTTGTGCAATGACATTTTACATTAATAAAGCACAAGACAAACCATTTACAGTATAATAGTTGCCCATTAAGGACGTGCTGCATAATTTGATCTTGGGACATATCGCACATTGTTGCTCTCACAAATAGACTGCACAACAAGGTCCGGTGGTAGCAGACCAAACAGCATGCTCATCGACACAAAGAGAAGGAAGGGGGGTGGGGTGGGAGGGTGGGGGTTGGGGAGAGGGAGGGGGAGTGGGAGTGGGGGGAAAGGGGGACGAAAAGAAAGGCTAAAGGAAAAGGAAACACGAAACATATCAAAACAAAAGAGAACATATATGGGTGGAAGGCAATGAGAGTGTGGGGAACGGCAATGAAAGAACACAAAATTGTACATTGTGAGCCATAGAACCCATGGGTATCCTACACACTGAGCATGCAACAACTATCATGAGTTCTTGAGACACTGTTCTGTGGGCGGCAGAATGACACTGAACTACATGAAGGCCAACCTGACCTCTCTCCCCATTTCTGTACAATCAGACTCTCTCCTCCTCCTCCTCCTCCTCCTCCCCCCTCCCTCTCTCTTCCTTCCTTTCCCCAGTCCCTTCCCTTCTCTCATCACCTCCGTGTTATGTCCTTCCTAAAGGTGGGTGAATGGCACGGACCTGAAGGTCGTCTGTAAGGTTGCCTGTCACCGATATGGCGTAGCACCCTGGGGCAGCCCGGCCTGCAAGCCAGAGGGAAATGGGAGATGGTATGGTGTAACTTCCCGAACTTGCAAAGCAGGTGGACATTTTTGTGAAGCATGCATGAAAACGTTGAGAAAGAGTAATGTGATCTGTTTTCTCTGAAAAGGAATAAACGACGGGTAAAAAAAGGACACTGCAGAGGGAAAGCTTACTTATTCTGAGCCAACGTGCTGCCCAGCTTCCAGCAGGATCCATGCAGGAAATGATGCTGTAGGAAAAGAGAGGGGGGGGGGGGGGGATTGGTACATAACAAAAAAAAAAAAAAAAAAGGGTGTCAGAAGGAGAGAAGGTGTTACATAACCATTTGCAGGACAGACAGAACAGGAACGGAAGTACACAAGGGAACAGTGGAGAGACGAGCAAGGCAGGCAGCAATAGCATTGCGTGCGGCACATTAAACAAAGAGCGTTCCAAGTGGCAAGGATATTTCAGGTGACGAGGGCGTTCTAAACGGCAAGGACAAGCCAAGAAGCAAGGACGGGTTATCAAGATGCAAGGACGGGTTATCAAGATGCAAGGACGGAATACCAAGAAGCAAGGACGGGATACCAAGACGGGTTACCAAAAAGCAAGGACAGGTTACCAAGAAACAAGCACCAAGAAGTTAGGCCGGGTTACCAAGAAGCAATGACGGGTTACCAAGAAGCAAGGACGGTTTACCCTGAAAAATTGGCTGTCGTGGCGTCCTTCACTCTCTCCTCGTCACCATCCATCTCGAAAAACGGGCAATTCTCGCATCCGTTGGCGTAAAACTGCGTTCAATGTGGTTTTGAAGCACAGGAACAACACGTGGCGCATGGACAGAGATAAGCGAGACGGATGTGTAAGGAACAGGAGAGGACGAAGACGAAGTAGCGATAGATGGAGGAGATTGATATATGGACGGCGAAGGGGGTTCGAGCTGAAGCAAGCACATGCGATCGACAGTCGCACGTAAACATCAGGGTGGGGAATGGAAACGACGCGCGGTGAGACGTTTATCAAGTCCCTAATCCTGCTCTCGGTTTTCAGCACTTAAAAACCTAGTCCCCCACGGCTGAGAATGAAAGCGCGGAGAGAAGCTCAGCATCTAAACTGTCCCATCTGCCCTACCTGGTCGTATGTCTTTAAGAGCGAGCAGCGAAGGCACGCCCGCAAATGCCGACCCACGTCTGTCGGAACCTCCGCCGCATTCGCCATGCGTTGAGATCGACCTCTTTAACCAATTCAAACAAGCCTTCGAAGAAACCTCGAGCAGGCCTCGAGCAAACCACGAAGGAGTCCAACCACCTCCCAGCGGATTCTGCGTCTGCGAGTCGTCGCTCAGGTAGCCTTGAAACCTGATCGGATCAAGTCGGAGTCACGTGGTACCCTAGCTAGTACGAGGCCGAGTTGTTCAGGCTAGGCTGGGATTCTAAAGGAATCGTCCGGGCACATAGAATCTACATACCATAAGCGCTCACATCGCGTCCTCGAAACATGGTCTTCAGGTAAGTGCGAGCGGTGGTTGCGGTGGAATAGAACTATGGTGGCCTCGCTGCAAAGTCCCAACGTCTAGGGCGACTTTGCTGTTCTCGAAAAAAGCAAATCCCGTACTCTCTATCCAATACGTATTTTGGCTTTACGTTACGTACACCCATAATATTAGGGATCAATAGACAACCTAAAGTACTCTCTTAAAACTCGCACTTGATTCTCGGGCGGAGGAAGGGAATGGTTATTCTTGATATGCTTAATGCTTTACGCATAATCGAGATTGGGGTGAAGGGCTCCCCCCGCAGATGATTCGATAAACGTCATAAACCATCATGAAAGTTTCACCGAGGGTATGTACCATAAGGAGTGCAGTGGGGTGTTTTGCTGTTATAACTGAAGGATCAAAATGGACAGGATAAGGTTGCTAAGTTGTAGCAAGACAATGAAGTATTCGAGTGACCTTTTCAATAATAGTTGAAAGAGAACAAGATGATTACAGTAAGATAGAATTACATGGAAATTACATAGAAGCCTAGCTAGCCATGTACTCTAAGGGGTACATTCCCCTATTGCAACTGTAATGCAAAGCTACACTAACTGTGCGTATTGCCCTTCTTGACAATTACTTGGTTGCATTGCGTAACCTCTGATACAGTTGTCGATCGGTATACAGTTACGACCGTTGACTTTCAGTCACTGTTGACCTTCGAGTGACTCTCGATCTTCCGAGTGCTCTATATGAGCATGTAGCGATACTAGTACAGGAGCCCTGCTTCGTTATGAAGTGGTACGCTAGAAGAGGAGCCTTCGTGAATGCTACAATAACCCATTGGTTATCCAAACACTCCCCTTCATTCTTGAAGGTAAGCCACGTGAGACTTCTTCAAAATGCCGCAGAGGTTAGCATAGCGCTGAAATTTCTGACGTGGCAGTTTCTTGGTCAAGAAATCTGCTGCCATGTCGCCGGGTGGGCAATACGTGAGTTTGAACTTGCCCTTGTCGATCTCGTATTTGACGAAGAAGTAACAGAGTGCGATATGTTTCGTGCGGTTGACGAAGCCGGGCTTGTTCGCGATCTTGATCGCGCTCTGGTTGTCGCAGAGTAACGTGAAGTGCCCGTTCATCGTCACTTTTGCTTCCTGCAGAATCTCCATCAGGTATAGTCTGTGAGAGTACGTCGGCTTATGCCAGCTATGCTGCTTGCCTAGCATAGGTTTATTTTATGCATGCATGAATTGCTTGATTTCCTACGCTAGGTGCTTTCCTATATTATATTATAGTTATAGCACCGAGCTAGGTTGCGTACACCGAATTCTGGGCTTTTCGGTTGCCACCGAATTGCCTTCTACTGAATTCGGGAAGGGTCTGTTCAGGATGCTTCGCGATTCGCAGAACCTTCGCGTAACACCTGGTTACTGTGCCTTGTGTCGAGCCTATATATAGCCTCGTGTTGTACCCAGATGATCATTCAGCTCAAACTCTCTTTTCTGAGCTCGATCCTAGATCCTCACACTTGATAATCAGAGCCCGTTTACACGCGTTAGTTTTTCGACCGCTAAAAACCGAGTCTTCAAAAACCGCGGGGGCAACGATTGTTCAACACCGATTTCGGGTATGTGAAACCGGTTCCGTGCTTTTCACTCCCCCTCGATTTCGCTTTTCCGATCGCGCAATATCAGGAATGGAGGGCCAGGGCGACAACTACGCGACGACGAACGACAGCCCCAGCCTCCGCACCGACGTGGGTGCGTGCTGGAGGTACTCCTGCAGGTAGGTCGTCTGGCATGATATCCAGCTCCTAGACCTCCTTCACTGCTGCAGGTAGCTCTGAATTCGGCTTTTCCTCATCTGCTGTCGCCATAACCAGTGCTAAGTAACCCGACGTGGAGTAGACGCAGGCGGCGATCCGGCAAAACGAGGCCCTTCTGACAAACCAATCCGCAGCCGCCACCGTAGCAATCAATGCAGCAGCGACAGCAGCAGCAGTGGCGACACTGACATTTTACGGACCGATGGCACCACCTTCGCCGAACCTCGAAGCAACTCGCCCGAGGCTCCCCAAAGCGTTCGATCCTTGCGCAAAGGGATCGGATGTTCGACGATTCGTGGCAACCCTCGAAATTTACGACGATGGCCCTTCGACCCCGACACAAAACGCAGCACGAATTTGGCTTGCAGCGACACTGTTGCGGGGACCAGCACTCGAGTGGATCTACTACAGTGACGTAACCTGCGGGGAGAAAACGTGGGCGCAATTTCGGTCAGACCTCATCGAACGTTTTAAGCCAATTGATTCGACGTACATGGCGCGGCAGCAGATACACCGACACAAACAGTTTGGGAGTGTAGCACAGTACACGAAGTAGGTGGAGCTTCTTTTTAACCGCATCACCGACCTGACCGAAGGCGAAAAAATCCAGGCGTACACGGAAGGGTTAAAAATGGAGATTCGCCGGCAGGTTATCGCGGCGAACTACAGTAGTTACCGCGACATCGTGCGTGCTGCCAAACGATACGATGCTTCAACTAGAGGTTAACCCGAAACACGACATTACGGGCCGAACCGTACATTTGGCCCGGAGCGATCGGCACCCCCCATGATCGCCGATCCGATGGATATCGACAGATTCGACGCGAAGCAGGAATCGACAATGCGAATTTTGCGGCGCAGCCGGACATCAAATCCTATCGTGCTACAAAATGAAAAAGGCACATGCGGCACTGCTGGGCGGCAACAGTGGAGCACCCCCGAAGTAAAAAAACGGAAATCGGATATAGCCGCGGATCGACCTGGCGATCGCATAAAGATCCAAAAAGCGGAAAAGGGCGACGACGTGGCGACTTCAGAGCGGGTGAAAAAAGGAGAATATGATGGCGCGAATATAAAAGGTCACGACCAGCCGACATCAGGGGAAATCGTCGACGCGAATGGAGGCTCCGCGAAAAAAGACTCTGCACCGACCAGGAAACTCCAGCCGAACACCCACGAAAGTAAGAATTCGTTAAAAGTATCCTATAAAGATACTCTAACGAAAAATATTGCTTCTCGTAGTTTCCAAGCCTTTGAAAAATTCAGGGGAGATTTAGAGGCCAAGAAAAAGCCTTTAGAAATTATTCAGGTACCTGAGAAGTTGGGCAAAGTACTACGGAGCGTAGAAAAGGGTCGTGCGTTCCGTGGAGTTAATATTCTCTCCCCGCAGCACCGTGTTAAGGCTCCCCATTGCCCACAGATGAAGCCTACACAGCTGCAAAGGCTTAGAGAAAAAATCCAGGCTCATGAGAAATTATACAAGCCTCGGATAAATCCTCCTACTCCAAAGGTGGAAGTGAAAAGTGCTGAGTCAGGTATAGAAAATAGGGATGATATTCATTTTGATGTACCCTATGATCCTATTAATGAGACCCTCTTTGGCTACTTTGTGTCAACAGGACTAAGCAAGAATGTGTCATTGAATGAAATAATTGGGTACAAGTAGCAAACCCTAGTTGGGGTTGTACCCCATACTGGCTACCCCACTACAGCCTACCAACATAACACAGTTTAACACACCCCCATAGGCAAAGTGGGGGAGAACAAAGGGTCACAAGACCAGTCTAGCAAAGCAAAGCAAGCCCAGGGTGGATCACAACGTCACCACACTCCGAGCACAAGCAAAGGCCACAAGGCCAGTTCACATGCAGTGCTAGATATAGTACAAGACAAGCAACACAGTGATCAAGACCTAGCAAGCAAGCAACGAGATATATATAAAGTACAGTACAAAGAAAGTCAAGCAGTAAGCAAATGAGGGAATGTGGACACAAGGCCTAAGGAAGTACAGTGCCGCTGATGATCACTAGGCGGGAGCGCCTTGGTGAAGATATCAGCAGTGTTGGCCTTCGAGTCCACGTACACAAGCCGAAGCTGACCGCGCTGCTGAAGCTCTCGAGCAAGAAAGTAGCGAAGAGCAATGTGCTTCGTCCTGTGCTCCAGTCTGTGCTCCTGACACAAGGCAAGGGCCGCCTTGTTGTCACCGTACAGAACTGGAGGAGAACTAGGCCGCTCTCCCAAGTCAGTCAGCAGGTAGGTGAGCCAGCGTAACTCCTGTGCAGCCATGGCTGTGGCGTAGATCTCAGCCTCACAACTAGAGCCGAGAACAGAAGAAGAGCGGGTGGACCGCCACGAGACAGAACCAGAGCCAAGGCTGAAGGTGTAACCCTGTGACGACCGCTGCGTAGCCAGGTCGTCCACCCAAGAAGCGTCCGAGTGACCAGTGAGGACAACTCTGTCGCGTCCTCCAAGCACCAGCCCCATGCCTGATGTACTGCACAAGTAACGCAGCACCCTCTTAGCAGCCTCCCAGTGCTCTCGCCTGTGTCTCCCAGGCGCAACGTAACGAGCAAGGATGCTAAGAGGGTACGCGAGGTCAGGTCGCGTGCAAGTCATCAGGTACATGAGGCAGCCTACAAGCTCTGGGTACGGGCCACTCGGCTCTACGGACTCGTCCGAAGGTGGAGCTGAGAGCGAGTGGCTGGTAGCCAGAGGTGTGGCCTGTGGTGAGGAGAACTGGAAGCCGAAGCGCTGAAGGACCTGCTGCACCATGTGTGACTGAGTCAGGGTGATGGTGCAAGCCAAGGTAGCTACGCAGTTCACCCAGGTCAGTGCAGGTGTGTCTCTTCTGCAGCTCCGACTTCACACGAGCGAGTGCCTCAGTGTCAGCAGTAGCAAAGACCAAGTCGTCGACGTACACGAGAATGTAGGGGCAACGACGTGTCTGTGCGCAGAAACAGCGACGGGTCAGCAGTAGACGGCGCGAACCCAAGAGCCGCAAGTGTAGTCCTCAGTGTGTCGTGCCACTCACGTGGCGC
Source organism: Closterium sp. Yama58-4 (assembly GCA_947470075.1). NCBI lineage: Eukaryota > Viridiplantae > Streptophyta > Zygnematophyceae > Desmidiales > Closteriaceae > Closterium > Closterium sp. Yama58-4. Next base: position 478,242 of record CANIUD010000810.1, on the reverse strand, counting down.
CTGGCGGAGACCGTAGACTGGCCGGCGGAGGCTCCACTGGGTACCAGGGGGAAACGACCCAGTAAAGCCAGGTGGGCGGCGCAGCCAGATCTCCTCGTGCAGGCTGCCCTGCAGGAACGCTGTGCTGAAGTCAAGAGAGTGAAGCTCGTAGTCACGCTGAGCAGCAACGTGCAGCAGAACCCGAAGAGTGGTCATCTTCGGGGTGGGGGAGAAGGTCTGGAAGAAGTCGACCCCCTGACGCTGACTGAAGCCTCTAGCAACGTAACGAGCCTTGAAGACAGGCGGAGAACCTGGCGGCCGCTTCACCCTGAAAATCCACATGCCATCGATGATGTTCGCCCCAGGAGGGGGAACCTCGTCGACGTAGGTGCCTGTGGACTTCCAGGATGCCATCTCTGCGTCCATGGCTGTCTGCCACTGAGAGGAGTAGGGACCCGAGATCGCCTCTGCGTAAGTGCGCGGAGTGGGGATGTCTAGTGCATCCGGGTCTCCCTCAGGGGCAAGCAACCAGGCCACGAGATGAGGTACAGCAGCCGCGAGAGAGTCAAAGTCCTCCTGCCTGTCCTCAAGGACGTCCGTGCCAAGAGCACACTCACCCCCGACGGACGGAGGACAGACAGACGCAGACTCAGACTCAGCAACAAGGCTAGCAGCGTAGTCTAGACGACAGGCAGCAGCAAAGTCAACCAACTCAGCGACCAGAGCAGACGCAGCCGAGGACTCAAAGGTAGGGTCAGTGACAACAGTAGCTAGGAGACGCGTGACAGTAGGGTGCTCAGCGCGATACCGGTCAGACTCAGGGTCCGGAACGGCAGGCAAAGAGGACGCAGGAGGAGACGGTAGAGGGACACGCTGAGGAGCAGTAGAGGGACGCAGAGTCATGTAGTGAGTGCCTGGGACAGGAGGAGGACGCTCACGACGGACACGACTACCAGTGCGAGCAGGACGAACAGGCGACGCAGGACGAGACTCAGGCTCACGACGCTCTGTAAGACCTCCTGTGGGACCAGTGTAAGGAGAGGGAGCAGGGAGAGGCGAGGTAGGCGGTAACTGTGACTGCGGCTGGACAGGCGGAGGACACTCTACGGAGGGAGGAGGACAAGGAGGAGGAGCCTGCCCAAGAACCTGCTGAAGGAGCGGTACGAAGTACGGTCGCGGCCGCGCAGCGTCTCCAGAAGCAGAAGAGACTCCAGCGGCCGGGTCCTCAGTACCAGCAGGAGCTCCAACGTCCGGGTCCCCAGCACCAGCAGCAGCGCCACCGCTCGGGTCCTCAGCTCCAGTAGCAGCTCCACCAGGCGGGTCCGCAGCACCAGCAGCAGCGCCACCCCCAGGGTCCGCAGCACCGCTAGGAAGAGCACCCCCAGAGTCGGCAGCTCCAACTCCGCTAGCACCGCCAGCGCCAGAGTCCCCAGCTCCAGCAGCTCCAGTCGTAGTGCTCCCAGAACAACCAGTCCCGGCAGCTCCAGTACCCCCAGTACGAGCACCCCCAGGACGAGCAGCTCCAGCACCCCCAACTCCAGCCGAGCCACGAGGACGGCGAAAGCGCCGGACGTACCAGTCACGAAGCTGCTGCGGTGTGAGAGACTGCTCAGCACCCCGAACCGGAGCACCCCCAGACGCAGCAACCCGAGGCTCCGTAGGCTCAGTAGCAGCACCCCCAGGCTCAGTACCCGCAGGCGCAGCACCCCCAGACTCCGCACACGCAGGCTCAGCACTCCCAGTCGCAGCACCCCCAGGCACAGCACCCCCAGGCGTCGAACTCTCAGGCACAGTACCCTCAGCCCCAGCACCCGCAGTCCCAGCACTCCCAGGCCCAGCACCCCCAGGCCCAGCACCCCCAGACTCAGCACTCCCAGCAGCACCACCCGCAGCAGCACCTGAGTCACCTGTGACCTCGACAGGCTCAGCGACGGGAGGAGGGTCTACCTGAGAGACACCTGAAGGAGCAGGACCCTGAGGGGGGAGGGGGTCTACCGGAGGGGGACCAGGAGCAAGGAACAGCGGCGGGGGAGGGAGGGGGGCAGTGCGGTAGGGGAAGAGACGGTAAAAAGGGACCGACTCGTCAAAGGTGACATCCTGAGAGGCGAAGACCCGGCGCGAGGTGGGGTGGTAAAACTGCCAGCCAGGCGCGTCAGGGACAAAGCCAAGGAAGACACAGGGAAGCGTGCGGGAGGAGAGCTTGTCCGCGGACGTATCGCGGACAAGGGCACGAGCACCCCACACCCGGAAGCGCGACGCATCGCCAACCTCCCCCGTCCAACGCAGTGTGGGCGAGGTCTCCGGCAAGGAGACACGGGGCCAGAGGTTGAGCTGATGCGCGGCGTACCGGACAGCAAACGGCCACAGAAAATGGGGAGCCGCCGCGTGGACCAAGGAGGTACGAGCGACCTCCATGACCAGGCCAATGCGGCGCTCAGCAACCCCATTCTGCTGTGGGGAGTCCGGAAGCGTGAAGGTCTGCTCGATGCCCTCCGCCTGACAGAAGGTCCTCAAGAGGTCGGAGGAAAACTCACCACCTCTGTCAGAGTGCAGACGCAGGACAGGAAGATCCGTCCGGAAACGGCGGCGGAGCTGGAGACGAACTGTGCGGATCCAAGGGATCAGAACAGCAGGGACCTCACCCTTGGTGCGCAAGGGGAAGACCGTGGTGTAACGCGAGTAGTCGTCGACAACCAGCAAAAAGTACCGCTCACCGCCCTGGCCACGAACGCGGGCTGGGCCCCACACGTCCAGGTGGAGGGTCTGCAGAGGAGCCTCTGTCGGGGGGAACGAGGAGGAGTGAGGAGCGGCGCGCTGCCGCCCCTCGACGCAAGGAAGGCAAGGCGGCGCAGTTGAGGAAGGGAGAGGAGGGAGGGACCTGGGAAGACCAGACACAAGGCGGCGACGGTGCATGCCACGGAGGCGTGGCAAGGAGGGGTGACCCAGGCGGTGGTGCCAGAGAAGAGTCTGGTGCGACAGGGAACGACACTCACAGGCGTGGGCCACCAGACCTGACGCGGACACCTGACCAACAGCAGCGACCTGAGGAGACGCAGTGGTCAGTGTGTAGAGACTCGACCCCGGCCGACGAGTAAACGTAGCCAGGTGACGGCCGGTCCTGGAGCACGTGCAGATCGCCACACGCTGTCCTCCAGGGGTAAAGGTGTCAACCCACTGATCCTGGATGACAGCGTTGCTCACCAGGTTCGTCGAGAACGAGGGGAGGTGGAAACCCGTCAACGAGCCAGACGGAACCGCCGGACAAGGGAGCACAGTGGTGGACTGGGCAAGGACTGGGCCCCCAGAGGGGTCAGCCAAGGAGACTGGGACCGGTGCAGGAAGCGGTGTGAGCTCAGTACTGTCTCGAAAGAAGCAGCGGGAAGCACCTGAGTCAAGGGTGAAGGTGTGACAGGTCTCAGCCGGTGCAGTACCTGAGAGAGCAGTCTCTGTGGGTGCTGTACCTGAGAGAGCAGACTCGCAAGTAGCAGGGACAGTGCTGGAGGGAGCAGGTACAGGGGGCACCATACCAGAGAGAGCAGACTCACTAGTACCTAGGGCAGCGGGCCCTATACTTGGGTCAGGCGGCACACACAAGTAACAGTCTCCCTCGGCACTAACAGTCAATGCATACATGGCAGCAATAATAGCATCATAGTCAAGAGCAAAGATATCAACACCAGCCCTCATCAGCTCAGCCCAGCGAGGGCGCTCAACATCCTCGCCCATCTCCTCACGCCAAGCGTCGTCAAGGCGGAAGAAGCAGCGGTACTGAGTGTGGAACTTTCCACACGTCTGCCCCTTGCGATCACCTGTGCGAATGACATAGGAACAGCGGCCACTGCCCCCCGACGTCCCACGCTGAGCAAGCCACTCACGAAGCTGCTGGGTCGACTGGGGACGCTGCTGCTGCTGGGAGCTCTGGCCCGAGCCGGTGCCTCCACTCCGACCTCCACCGCCGCCACTACCTCCGCTCCGACCGCCACCACCGCCACCGCCACCGCCACTACCGCCACCGCCGCCACTGCCGCCGCTGCCACCACCGCCACTGCTCCCGCCGCCGCCCCCGCCTCCGCCGCCGGCCCCACTCCCACCGGCACTCCCGCCACCGCTCCCTCCAGCACCGCCTCCCCCCCCACCTCCCCCACCCCCTCCCCCCCCAGCGCCACCCCCGCCACCCTTGCCCCCCTTGCCCTTGCCGGTGCGGCGCCTCCCACCAGGAGCAGAAGCAGCGCCAGCAGACTCAGCACCAAGGAAGTCAACAGCAGCAGCAGTAGCATAGGAGGGAGCGAGGGGAGAGGGAGAGCACCCCTCAAAGATGGGGGTGCGAGGAGCGCCGCGAGCAGCACCTACAGCTACAATGCTCTTCTCGGCTGCTAGCAGCTTCTCCTCTAGGAGGGCGACAGTGAGCTCAGTGGGACAGCGAGCAAGGAAATAGTCGCGCACTGAGCTGAGGGTGTCAGGGAGACGGGTGACTATGAAGTGGAGTGCCCAGTACAGGGGAGGGGGGTTCTTAGCGCAGAACTCGGTGGGAAGGGCGGCACGCAGGCGAGCATCACTAGTGCGAAGGTGGGTGATAAGATCGGCGACTGTAGCAAAGGTGGACAGGTCAGGGAACAGGTAAGGCAGCATGAGACGGCTAAGCTCGGCTGTGGCAGGTGAGGAGTAGCGAGCAACGACAGCGTCGTATAGGGCTTTAGCGGTTTTGCAGTCGCCAAAGTGCTCTAGCTCAGCTAACGGCAGGTGACTGCGAATAGCCAGGCGAGCTGCAGCGTCACGAGTCTGCCACTGTGAACGTACACTAAGCTCGGCTGTGGCAGCAGGAGCAGCGGCAGCACCAGACGCGTAGTCATAGAGGGAGATGTGGTCCGTGCTATTGCTCATAAGATACAACTGCAGGTCGTCGAGCCAGGAAGTGAACTGCACGGGACGGCCCTCAGCATCGAAGGAAAGAACGCGAATAGAGGCCATAGCTCAGGCGTGAGGGCACAGCAGAGCAGCGGCAGCAGCAGAGGGGACGCGCTAGAGCGAAGCTAGCAGCCACAGCAGGAGCAAGCGGCGGTGCACAGGCAGGGAGCAGCAGGCGAGGCGGGCGGCGCTGCAGGCGGGCAGCGGGGCGGGCGGGCGACGCGGCGAGCGGGCAGCGCGGCGGGCGGCTGCGAAGCGGGCAGCGGGCGGGCGGGCGACGCTGCAAGCGGGCAGCGGGCGGGCGGGCGACGCTGCAAGCGGGCAGCGAGGCGGGCGGGCGACGCTGCAAGCGGGCAGCGGGCGGGCGGGCGACGCTGCGAGCGGGCAGCGAGCGAGCGGGCGACGCTGCGAAGCGGGCAGCGGGCGGGCGGGCGACGCTGCGAGCGGGCAGCAAGCGGGCGGGCGACGCTGCGAAGCGGGCAGCGGGCGGGCGGGCGACGCTGCGAGCGGGCAGCGAAGCGGGCGGGCCGCGAAGCGGGCAGCGAGCGGGCGGGCGGGCTGCGAAGCGGGCAGCGGGGCGAGCGGGCTGCGAAGCGGGCAGCGGGGCGAGCGGGCGACGCTGCGAGCAGGCAGCGCGGCGGGCGGGCGGCGAGCGGGCGGCTCGGCGGGCGGGCGACGCTGCGAGGGGCGCGCGAGGGCGCTAACGAGGGGCGCTCGAGGGCGCTAGCGAGGGCGCGCGAGGGCGCTAACGAGGGGCGCGCGAGGGCGCTAACGAGGGGCGCGCGAGGGCGCTAACGAGGGCGCGCGAGGGCGCTAACGAGGACGCACGAGGGCGCTACGAGGCTAGGGCACGGGGTAGCGTGGTAACCGCATGCGAGCGGTGGTGGGCCCTTAAAAGAAACGGTCGATAGGTCCTAGGGACCTCCTGCTCTGAATACCATGTCAACAGGACTAAGCAAGAATGTGTCATTGAATGGAAGAATTGGGTACAAGTAGCAAACCCTAGTTGGGGTTGTACCCCATACTGGCTACCCCACTACAGCCTACCAACATAACACAGTTTAACACTTTGCGCAGCAGAAACCACAATTTCTTGAGGTGTTACGCAACGGTCGACGCCTCCAGGCCTTGGTGGACAGCGGTGCATCTCACTCGGTGTGCGACCGCGAGACATTGGAGAAAATTGGAGAGAAGGCGGAGGAGACCCAATTCTATGCAACAACGGTGGACGGTGCGAAGCTCCTCATCCATGGCGAAACTTCCCTGCAGCTGCATATAGGCGCATTGAGATTTTCTGGACAGGTACAGGGGACGTTCCTGAAACGACACTGGCACGGTTCGAACGGGCGGTGAACGAAAGTAACACGGGTTACTTAGCACTGGTTATGGCAGCAGCAGAGGAGGAGAAGCCGAGTTCCGAGCTACCTGCAGCAGTGAAGGAGGTCTTGGAGCAGTACAAAGATATCATGTCGGACGACCTACCTGCAGGAATACCTCCAGCATGCACTCACAAGCACGAGATTGTGGAGGAACCAGGTGCGAAACCCGTCTCACGTGCACCACACCGACTGAGTCCGACCGAACTGACAGACATGAAGAAACAGATCGAGTATTTACTGGACAGACAACTGATTCGTCCACCCACCTCTCCCTACGATGCACAAAGTCTCTTCACCCCAAAACCAGACGGCAGTCTACGGATGTGCATCGACTACCGCGCATTGAACAAATAGACAATTTAAAACAAATATTCCATACTGCGCATAGACGACCTACTGGACCAACTGCGTGGTGCAACAGTCTTTTCGAAGCTGGACCTACGGTCGGGTTACTGGCAGATTAAGATGGCAGACAACTCGATCCACAAGACGGCGTTCCGTATGAGATACGGCTCCTATGAGTACTTACTGATGACGTTCGGACTCTGCAACGCACCAGCGACGTTCCAGGCGGAGATGAACCATATCCTACGGCCCCTGCTGGACGAGTGCGTAGTAGTGTATCTGGACGATATTCTCGTATGCTCCAAGAACATGAAGGAGCACGTGGAGCATCTGCGGGAGGTGTTCGAGGTCCTGCGGAAAAACAAATTCTACGTGAAGCTGTCGAAGAGCGACTTCGCCCTGAAGAAGGTACAATTTATCGGACACATGGTGAGTGCCGAGGGCGTACACGTGGACCCGCGGAAGATCAAAGCCATTAGGAAGTGGAAAGTACCGGAGAACGTGAAGGAGTTGCAGCAGTTCCTAGGCTTTGCCAACTACTACAACAGGTTCATGCCGCAGTACGCTAAGATAGCAGCGCCACTGACCGACCTACTGAAAAAGGATACGCCCTTCAAATGGGATACTCCTCATCAGCAAGCCATGGAGCACCTACAGGCAGCACTGACCACAGCGCCAGTACTCATCCTACCGGACCCAGACAAGGACTACGTAGTTGAAGCAGACGCTAGTGACCAGGCAGTCAGAGCAGTACTGATGCAGGATCACGGACATGGTTTACAACTTATAGCCTACCTCAGTAAGAAGCTACACGGAGCAGAACTGAACTACCCCATTCACGACAAGGAAGCCTTAGCCATAGTCGTAGCCTTCAAGGCGTGGAGGTGTTACCTAGAGGGAGCCAATACCACGGTTTACAGTAACCACTGCAGCCTCAAATACTTGAAGTCGCAGCCGACGCTCTCACGACGACAGGTGCGGTGGGTAGACATCTTGCGAGACACACTTCCACAACGACAACGTCTACAAACCTGGGCTACACAACAAAGCTGACGCGTTGAGCCGCCCTGGTCATGTAGCAGGCATCCAAATCGACGGGATGGACCCTGTGCTCAAGGGTATATTCCAACATGGGTACTTTGTGGACGTAGAAATAGCAACGGCAAATAAACAAAAGCTGTTACAGTGGGAGAAAGACTTAGCGGTAAGGAAGGGTTCAGGAAAGATTTGGGTACCGAATTACGCACTGCTATGGCAGATCCTACTGTTGGAGTTTCACGACGTGCCATACGCGGGACATTTCGAGAGCAACAAGACGTTAGCGGGAATAGCGAAGTATTACTACTGGCCTCGGATGGCAGCAGACGTGCAGCAGTTCGTCACCTCATGCGACACGTGCTAGCGGATGAAGAGTAGCAAGCAGAAAAAAGCAGGGTTACTCTAGCCTCTACCCTTACCAGATCAGCCATGGCAGGTCGTCAGCGTAGACTTCATCACGGGACTTCCTTCGACCTCACGAGGGCATGACGCCATCCTCGTAGTAATCGATAAGTTCTCCAAAATTGGTCACTTCATCCCGACCAATGGCACAGCTACAACTGAAGCAACTGCTCGCCTCTTCTTCGACCACATCATCACCATCCACGGCATCCCTGCTATACTCATATGAGACAGAGATCCTAAATTTACCAGTTTGTTAGTTTTATCTTAATTGGGTCTGGCAATCCAGAAGAAGGTGAACTTCGTCCTCAACTTTTGGATAGATTTGGAATGCATGCTCAAGTAGGGACTGTTAAAGATGCTGAATTAAGAGTCAAAATTGTAGAACAACGAGCAACTTTTGACCAGCTCATGGGATTGTTGGGGACTAAGCTTGCGATGTCTTCAGCATACCATCCCCAGACTGACGGACAGATATGGCGACTCAATCAGGTGGTTGAACAGTTACTGCGCACAGCTTGCAAAGACGATATCAGCCCCTGGGACATACAGTTACCGACCCTAGAGTTGGCTTACAACAACGCCTCGCATGTTGCCACAAGAAAAACCCCTTTCTTTCCATGTTACGGACGGGAACCACTCACACCACGGCAGCCAACCACACCTGCACATGTCCAAGTCGCATACTACTTCGTCACCACCATGCAGCAGCTATGGGAGAAGACTCAGCAACGTCTCACCATGATGTAGAACTCCGAGAAGCAGTATACCGGTTGCCAACGACGAGATCACTTAGTAGCAGTCGGAGATCAGGTGCTTCTCGACACGTGCAACTTGAACCTGTCTCACCTACCATCCAAGCTCCGACCTCGCTTCTGTGGTCCCTTTCTTGTGGAGGCACAGATGACACCAGTTACATTCCGTTTGCGCTACGAGACACGTGGAAGCTTCACAACGCTTTGTATGTTCAGCTACTGAAACCCTACAAGGACCCCAACCAACAGTTCCAGGGACGGCAGCTACCGCCACCACCACCTGTACTTGTGCAGGATGAACCGGAGTACGAGATCGAGCGCGTTCTCACTCATCGGCGCGGCGGCGGCAAGACCCTCGAGTTCTTGATACGCTGGAAGGGATATGACCCCACTGAGGACAGTTGGGTACCAGAAGCTGATATGGGCAACGCACGCCATGCTCTCAAGGACTATCTTGTCAAGCAGGGTGTATCTCACGCCACCCAGCTTTGAGGGGGGGACGTGTGAGAGTACATCGGCTTATGCTTACTATGCTTGCTTGCCTAGACTTTATTATGCTATTTCTAGCTTAGGTTTATTTTATGCATGCATGAATTGCTTGATTTCCTAGGCTATGTGCTTTTTTATATTTTATTATAATTATAACACCGAGCTAGGTTGCGTACACCGAATTCTGGGCTTTTCGGTTGCCACCGAATTGCCTTCTAGCGAATTGGGGAAGGGTCTGTTTGTCGTGAGAATTAGGCAAAAGAGGGGAGTGAACTAGCAAGAATGGGGATACAAATAGCAAACCCTAGAAGGGTTGTACTCGCTACAGAGCACCCCACTACAGGCTAGAGCATAATATTCTGACACACCCCCATAGCCAAAGTGGGGTGTAATCAGCAGAGGAAACAAAGCAGTACAAGCTCAGGGTGGATCACGATGTCACCACACATTCTGAGCACAAGCAAGAAGCAATAGTTTAAAGTTCACAGTTATGAGCAAAGCTAGAGGCAGTCACAGGGGGCAAGTGAGGAGGAGGAGGGCTGGCGAGAGGAGAGTAGATAGGAGGCGACGACTGAAGCTGCAGACACACGGGCAACAGACGGCTCTGGTGCGACAACGTGGCTACCGGGAATGAGTGCCCCGGAGTACAGGAGTAACAGGCTCCGCGGCTAATATGCGCGGCAGGAGCAACGGACCCACAGGCGACGGCGCAACCGGCTCTCTGAGCTACCGGTGGCTAATCGACCCCCGGAATACAGGCGCTGCGGACGACACGACGGCGGCCTCCGCTCAACCTCCTCCAACTGTCCCACACCCCTCGACACACACCCTCTGCTTCAAACCCTAGCTCCACTCCGACGGTACCCCCCTTAAACCCCAAACCCTAGGCTCCCACACACCACCCCCCTCAGCGGCAGCTGTAGCAGAGGGAGCAGGGGGAGGAACTCACAACCGACACCCCCATAGCCGCCACCCCCACACTCTTCACCCCCAAACCCTAATTCAGGAGAACGGGCTGTAGGAGGGGTGGGGCGCCGGTAGAAGCACGGGGGACAGTGGAGAGGGCAGGAGCAGCGAGGAACGGGCCGCCCACGTGCCTGGTATAGCCGCCCGAACCGCGCGCAGGCGGCCCGAGCCGCGCGCGGGCCTGGCGCTTCCCGTACGGGCTACGCGCGGGCCTGGCGCAGCCCGTACGGGCCGCGCGCAGGCCTGGCGCAGCCCGTACGGGCCGCACGCCGGCTGTACGGGCCGCGCGCAGGCCACGACGGGCGACGGGGGGCGACGCGCGGGTCCCCGTCGCCCGTCGCAACGCCTCCCAGAGGCGACGCGTCGAGTGACGGGGCCGCGGGCGACGGGATCGGGGGGCCGCGGGCGACGGGATCGCAGGGCCGCGGGCGACGGGATCGGGGGGCCGCGGGCGTCCCCCACGGTAGGAAACCGCCGCGCGCCTCGGGGCGCACGGCGGGGAGAAAACCGCCGCACACCTCGGGGCGCACGGCGGGATGAAACGCTAAAAATTTTCGCCGGCGCGCTCCGCGCGCGGCAGGAAGAAGACGACGCACGCCCGAGGCGCGCGAGAAGCATAACAGCAGCGGAAGCATTTGGTGGTGGGCCCACCCACAGGATCGACCCAACAGGATCGTCCTGCTCTGATAGCATGTGGAGAGAATTAGGCAAAAGAGGGGAGTGAACTAGCAAGAATGGGGATACAAATAGCAAACCCTAGAAGGGTTGTACTCGCTACAGAGCACCCCACTACAGGCTAGAGCATAATATTCTGACACTGTTTGGGACGCTTCGCGACACGCAAAACCTTCGCGTAACGCCTGTTTACTGGGCCTTCATGTTGTACCCAGGTGATCATTCAACTCGAACTCTCTTTTCTGAGCTCGATCCTAGATCCTCACATAGTCCTTCGCGAACAGCTGCGCTGTCGGCAATGAACTCTGCTTCAACTGACAAAAGAGCAATGCACTCCTGCTTCTGGGAGTTCCAGGAGATGAGTTCAACAAGTTGGATTTGAAAAATGAAGCCAGTGCGAGAGCGTCAGTTGTCAATATCTCCTGCATGATCAGCATCTACGTATTTATGAAGCTGCAGAGTAGCAGTTAAGTTGACTTGGTATGTAAGTCCGACGTCAGGGGTGGAGATGAAGTATTGAAGCGCTCGGTGTAGATCCAGTAGGTTCTCCTCTTCAGGTCGCTTCAGGTACAGTGCGGGCTAGCTTGCGACGTAGGAGAGATCCGGCCGGCACTTGACGGACGAACATGAGACACCCCAACTGCTGTTGACAAAGCCAATGGTTTGAGGTGGAAATCGGCGTGGTGTCGGGTTCATGATTCGGAAGAGGAGTGCGAAAGGGAGTGGTGAGGTTGGTGGGGGCGATTGCGAATTTCGTCGCGAGTGTTTTCGTGTATTTAGCGGTGGAGAGGTGGATGGAGCCACCAAACAGGGTGATGTTGAGACCCAGGAACGGCGTCATGTTGTGATTGACCACCACCTCAAGCTTTTCCTTGATTTCCTCCTCGAAGCGATCTAGCAGTTCGGCGTCGTTGACGGTGTAGAGAAGGTCATCGACGTAGGCGACAAGAAATTTCCGCGCGACTCCCTTCGGTACATACCTTGGTCGTGCGAAACCGAGCTCCGCCAGGACGAATGTTGTGCAGGTACTGCTGCCAGAGGCGAGGCGCTTGTTTGATGCCGTAGAGGGATTTTTGGAGGAAGCAGACGGCGTTGTCACTCTCTTCTAGTTTGTATGGCAGCTCGACGAAGATAATGGTGTCGATGGTGTGTATAGGAATGTACTGCCGACGTCGATTTGTCAGAGCAGACGTTGCTTGACGGCTGCGATGCAGATGAGAATTCAGACGGAAGTTTGGCGTCCGACGGGGGCGAAGATCTGATTGTAGTCCACGAGGTAAGTCTGCTCGAAGCCGCGTACCACCCATCGTGCGTTATATTTGTCGATGGAGCCATCTGCGAGGGTCTTAGTTCTGAAAACCTATATGCCGCTGAGAATCTTTCTCCCCCTCGCAGATGATCAGGGAACCAACTTCCAGGTCCCGTGCCGCTTTTGTGCATCTATTATTGCCACCATGGCTGCCTTCCACTTCTCACTGTCGGGCCCAGACAGAGCTTGTCTCACGGTTGTGGGTTCCTTGGGTGAGCTGTGGCGAACTGCAGCTGCGAGGCCAAGGACACAAAGACCAGTTTCGTTGCTCTTTTCGTAGAGGAGGCGGTCGTAGTTGTGGAAGCTGGTTACTTCAATGACATCGTCGTCGCTGTCATGGCCGGTTCGGATGGGTGTCTTGTGGGGTCGAATTGGGAAAGAGGTATGTAGGTCGGAGTCTCGAGTGGGCTTGTAAAGGGGATGCTGGGGACAGTGTCAAATTGCGTGACATCTGCTGCGTCAGCGTCTTCTGCCAGGTCAGCTTCATCGTGTGAGGTGGCAAAGCTGCGGTGTTCCTCGTAAACCTTTTTCGGTGCCTTGTCAGCTTCACGGTGTTTCTTGAATAGTGGCAGAATCAGTTTCTCGTAGAAGATGCAGTCACGTGATTTCGTCACTTCGTGTGTCGCGTAGTCCAGCATGATCCATGCTTTGCATTACTTTTGAATCCTGAGGTGGATGCCCCATCATGCCTGATCCAAAAATTTTCTGGTCCTTCCTGTATGTGGCCTAATGTACTGTACCATGCAGCCAAACACTCGAAGGAGACTCGTGTCAGATTTTCTGCCCGTCCAAGCCTCGTAAGGAGAATTGTTGTTCTCGGGACTTCGGGAAGACAACAGGTTGTGCAGCCGAACAGAGTGATTCATCGCAAACGGCTAATACTAATTTGGTTGGGATGGCCGACTGCTTCATCAGGGCCCTCATCTTTGTGGCGAGGCTCTTGTTTGTCCGTTCTGCTACTCCATGCTGCTCGTGATCGTAGGGCAGGGACACCAAGTGTTCAATCCCCTTCTTGGTGAAGAGTTCCTTGAACTTGGTGGAGAAGAACTCCGCTCCTCTGTCTGTTTGGAAGCTTTTTAGCTTTAGCCCAGATTGACCGCCATGAAGCATTCAAAGGCGAGAGAGTGACAAACAGTGTTGACGGCCCAGCCGTAGCGTGTGCATGCGTTGATGAAGGTCAGTGTGTAGTATTCGCCGTCAAGCCCCTCTTGGCTTCGAATTAGGAAGGCGCTGTAGACTTTCTCGAGTGGCTCGTAGCGTTCATAGCAGTAGGTAAGTCAGGGAATGGAAGGTGAGCAAGTGATGCGGTGGGGCAGACGATGCACGGTGGGTCGGCTGAGTCAGCTGTGAGAAAGCCTCCTCGAGGAAGCAGTAGCGCGTTTTCGTCAAAGAATCCGGCCTTGAAGGAAATTTTAAGCGTGACGTGAGAGGGATGCCCGAGTCGTTGATGCCAAATTTCTGGGTCTGCTCGGTAGCCGACTGTTTTCAGATAATATTTGTGTATTTTGGCTTCATCACGCTGTCGCCCTTCAAGACCTTTGTCGGCGGTGTTGTCCACATCGGTACGAGCGGAGAGGCGCTCCAAGATACCTGTTGAAATTCCCGCGATGCCGTCCGTGTCTCCAGCATGAACTGCGTCGTCCATAATGTACAGCTGCGGGAAAGGCGTTGCTTCAAGCCATTCGGAGGTGGGGAGACCTTCCATTGGTATACGATGATAAATGTATTCATCGCCTGTAACTGGGATTAGCTGGGGTCCTTGCTCCGGCGGCGGTGCCTCTTCACCGGGTTTGGGCAGTTCCTCTGCGCCGGCTAATTCGTAAGTCATTTCTTCTTCTAACTCCTCTGGTTCCTCCTTTGGTGTGTCAAGGGCATACTGGTCCGGGAGAGGAGGTCCGCCCCAGCTAGTGCCGCGTGTTGCCCAGTACGGGTCAACTTCTGCCACGTGTGCAGGAGGAAAGGATGGAGCTTCGCAATAAGGGTGTTCCTAGTTGATTGATGTGCATGAGAACATGTTTAACCACTATGACCTGCTGGAGGTGATGGAAGGAACGGAGAAGCGTCCCAAGAACGACCTGGAGAAGAGCTCGTGGGTGCAGAACAACGCACAAGGCTATCTCCTAATTATGCAAGAGTTAGGGAGAAGCCAAATCCGTCACATCAAGCCTTTCCAGCGTGAACCAGAGAAGGGACCTAAAGCATGGGCTGCTTTTGAGGGCGTACACGCTCCTGCAACAGCGGTGGTAGCTGTGGTGTTGGAACGACAAATGGCGACACTACGAATTGGAAAAGATGAACCCGTGGAAGAAGGGGTGCAGAAATTCTTCGACTTGTTGACGCGGCTTGAGGGAGCTGATTTGAACTAAGGTGAGCTCCAAAAGTTGCTGGCCCTACTCCCCGAGTCGTGGTCCTTGCTCATCATCAACTTGAACCGTGTCTCTTGCTTGAAGACGTGAAGCGCGCGATCCTTTAGGAGGACTTCCACCGCCGTGAGTTGGCGAGTGCGGATGGCGCTGGGACTGCGAGCATCGCCGTAGATATGGTCGAGGAAGAGGCAGAGGACGTGGGGGAGGAAGGTTTGGAGGCAGAAACTTCAATGGCGGCCGCAAGAGTGGTGGTTACGGCAGCGCCAACAAGAGCTACGGACGCGATCGCAGCCGATTCGACGGCGAGTGCCACTATTGCCACAAGAGCGGACATAGGTGGCGCGATTGCTACAAACTCTGTGAAGGTTGGACCCCTGCTCAAGCCAAGAGGGTAGAGGAGCAGATGGAGAGAGAGGAAGAGGCCATGGAGGCTGTAGCGGTCACGGAGGAGGAAGAGCGAAGATAACGACAAGGACCCGAGCGGCGATCGGTACCCGGGTCAATTCTACATTGTATCAACAAGCACCGGCTGGACCAGAGAAGGATGGAGGCTTTGAGGAGCCAGCTGGGCTGCAGGGGTGCTGTATGGCGTGTAAGGACTCTACCCTGACGGTGATATCACTGTCAAAGTACAAGAAGCAGTTTAGGAAAGCCATAGAGGCGCAACTTTGTGATGTGCGGGATGTATGGGTGCCGAGAGTGCCGGAGATTGCTACCACAACTGCTGCTATGTCCGTGCCTGCTGTTCTTCCGCCTAGACTCGTGTAGCGATGGGCATACCGTAATACCCCCGATATAAGCGCAGGTGCGCTTATAATAAAAAAGTGTTTTTTGAAGGGTGTGCGCTTTTCATTGAGTTAAATTTATAAGCACATGCATTTTTAAAATGACAAATATAGATTTTTAGTTTTCTAACAACAATTTGTACTTCTCGTGCTTCCTTTTCATTCGAGTCAAAGTCACATGGGGTCATGAGTGAAATTCTCTCGTGCGCTTGCAGATACAGTCGATGTGACTCACAGGGCACCCATGACAGCTCATGCCGACTGGACTTGCATTCTGTGATAGAAAGAGGAAAAGGGAAAGAGGGAGAAGGAAAAGGGAAAAAAGGACAGCGGAAACAACTCAAACGCAACACCCATAAAAAGCCCCATCAAAATACTCCATATAAAAAAAAACCCAACCAGGATCCCCTACCAGACGTCCCATCTCGCACCCCATTCCCCCTCGCCCCCCCCCCCCCCAAGTCACATCTGCACATCCACCATGTAGGGGGCCTCCACCCAAAGAGGCCCGCCCTCCACCTCGACATCGTCCCTCTCCCGATCCACCAAGTCCACATTCAACCCCCCCATGGAAGACGCCGCCCGAAGCAGGATGACACGAGCTTGCGCCCGTTGTAACGCCACTCCGATGAGCGCCTTCAGAGACCCCAAAAGGTAAGCCGAGAACGAAGTGTCATCCTCCCGACAAGCCCCCCGTGACACAGCTAGCCCCACGTGCGCGTCCCCCTGCTGTCGAAGCCACCGCCGGAAGCGACCGCCGAGACACCCCCACGTCTCCACTATCAAAGGGGTGAACTGCACGCCTCGGTTCCGTGCAAGAAGAGGCGCGTAATCCCCCGTTTTGCGACGCTCCCACTCCTTTGCCGCCACGCCTATAGACCGCCCGCACTGCCCTAGCAGAGATGGAGACAGTGATAGCGGGTCCGCGACACTAATCTCTAAAGCATGAGCCTCCCCAGCCATTGGTCGTCGCACCGCTACGTCAACCCGCTTCCCCGGCAGCACCGCACTATCCTCCATCGTCACCACCCCCCCTGACGCCTTAGCGATCTTTGCCACCGCAAACTTCACCTCATCATGCACCCGAGATGGACCGTGTTGGTGCTTGCATCTCAGCGCATGATGCGGGTCTGCTGGGTCATCATACGCTGTGCCACAAACACACCTCCCCGCCACTTGCAGCTGCTGGATTGGGAGACCAAGCCGTATAGCAGCAGCAATGCCCCACTCCGCTGCAGTGAATGTGAGATCTGAATGAGCCGGAACTGCCGAAACCCATGCACCAGCCCCCGGGCCCTGAAGGGATGTGAAACGGGCCAGGGTGGCATCGTCACGAGCCAAGCGGCGGAGTGCCTGGAGCTCCTCAACAGCCAACTGCCGCTGCCGCGCCTGGAAAAGCCGAAGAGGAGGGGCCGCCACACACAGGGGTAAGTCCGGCAGCTCCTGGCGTATAGTCGCGGGCAACTGCTCAATGGCCTTGGCAAACCACGGGTCAAGAAGCTCCGCCCCCGCCGAAGTGGTGAGGTACTCTGCGAACATCGCCTCCTCGCCCGCCACCCCCAAATGTGCAATATCCCGTGCGGCCTGCGCCCACCCACAAACATAGGAGAGCGGACTCAAAGAGGCCGCCGCCCGGATCCCAAACCCTCCGAGGCGCACAGGGAGATGCAGCTGCATGCGTGCGCGCCTAGACCTGCCGGGGTCCTGCTCCCAAGTGCCGGGGGGGGAAAAGCTGCTCAAAGCAATTCTCCAGGCAGCTGTCCCACTCTCTAAAGGCCTCCACCACCTCCGGCCGCGGCGGCATAGTCCGGGCCAGGTACATCGGCCGTGCTGAAACTGCAATAGCGAGGAGATGCGAGGCCATCTGGGGGTGGTCGAGCAGGGGGAGCCACGGCAATGGCGCCTGCAACTCGCGAAGCCGCTTCCGTAATCGGGCCCCCTCCCAATCCTCCTCCCCAATAGGCACGCCCACCACAGTGAGACCCTCCTCCTCCCGCTGCATCCCCAAAGGCAATGCCCGCTCCATATCCCCACCTCCACGCTCCCAAAACCTGCACTTGTGCGCCTGCACTTCCAGCCCCACCCACTCCAACCTCTCCCGCAGCACCCCAAAAGCCTCCAGAATCCTAGCCGCTGGTCCCAGGATGTAGGTATCGTCTGCATAGCTCAAGAAAAGTAGGTCCCTGAACTCTCTAGTCACCGTCCCCAGCACCTGCTGCTGCGTGAAAGCGAAAAGAAAAGGGCCGAGCGGGTCCCCCTGTCGCGATCCTCGTGCCGACTCAAGACTCTGTACGAAAGGGCCCGCTCGGAGGTACAGGTCGCTAGGTGTTGTCAAGATAAGCGGTAGTCTTAGGAGCCATAGCTAGGAGAGTCCTAGCTAGGCAAGAGAGTTTAGGCGAAAGAGGAGGGTTGCACTAGCAAGAATGGGGATACAAATAGCAAACCCTAGAAGGGTTGTACTCGCTACAGAGCACCCCACTACAGGCTAGAGCATAATATTCTGACAGGTGTCCCATAGAAGACACGCAAGAATGGGATCATTCCTGAGAAAGGCGACTCCTTCAGCCCCTCGAACATCGCGTGGCGATGAAACGAATTGAAGGCGTTCGCGACATCTATCTGCAGCGCACACCAGTCGGGGTGAGTGGCCAGCGCTGACCGGAAAGAATGAGTAAGAATCTCCACCCCGGCCCTGGTGCCCACTCCCAGCTGGTTACACGGCAGAAAATAAGAAGCCATCACAGGGCGAAGCGAGATGCAGAGAGCTCGAGCGAGGATACGCGGAAGCACCTCCCCGATCGCCACCGGCCGGACGTCACCGTTGGGTTTGGAAAGCCCGACTAGGTTGGATGCGGCGAGCCAGGGCCGAGCTCGCTCGGGGACCTGTCCCGCCACCCATTTTTTTTCACTTGCATTCTGTGCATGGTTTAATGTGAAGAGAAAAAAACTTTGCAACACATCCGCTTGCTAGAGTAAAAATCGTTATAGTATTTTGACACATTTTCAAATTTATAGTATCGCTCTAACAATAATAAATCAAGTTTTTAATAGGAGCATTTCTCCAAATAAGCCTGCACTATATTCGGGCCATACGGTAGAAGGAGCAGCAGCAGCAGCAGGATGTGTGATTGTTGACCCAATAAGCACACTTAGAGCGGCACAACAGGGTATGACCAGAAGAGGCATACCGTATTCTCCCGAACAAAACACCCCCCATGATAGAACACCCCCGGGTAGCTTGTGCGGGGTGGGTGCTATGGGCGACCTCGTTTCTACTATACCCCCCTTTTTGGCTGATTCTCTATAAGACCCTTGGGGGGGTGTTATAGTCGGCAAAAATGATAGCTTTGCTTACAGGTGGCATTACAGGAACTACAAGAGTACTGCGCCAGCACCAAGACATTAATAATGTCACCTAGACTGCATCTCCATAGCCACAACATCACCACACCCTAGACATCCACAATTTCAACTTCAGAGAGCTCTATTTTGTGTTTTTTACTCAGAATCGTACCCTGCATGCCACTCTTCACACTCTTCCTCGTCATAGCGGCCAGGGTGCCACCACTTGTCATCGCTGGGCTCTTCAGCCTCTCCGCCTTCTTCAAGCATGACCCCCTCCTCCTCTGCCGCCGCCGCCTCCACGTCCTCCTCTGCGACGTCATCCTCCTGTGCCGCCGCCTGCAGCTCCTCGGCCGGCATGGAAACTTCGGCGTAGAAGGGGTTGATGACGAGATCGTCGTCAACCAGGTTGTTGACGTCGTCAAGGGCCTCCACCTCACTCTTGCCCCGCATGTGAGCAAGGATGAGGTGGTCCTCGCTGCCATCGATGGGGGTGGAGATCCCACACGTGACGAACGCCTTCTTCACGAGCTCCTCTGAGATTGCTTCCCAGTTCTCATAGATCCAACGGAGCACCAACTCCGCTGGCGGCTTCTTGAGATTGCCTGGGGACGGGGAAGGGTAGACAAGGACAAACGTAAGCATACAGAGCGCACGCTGACACGGATTCATCGTTAGGCAAGCGGATCTTATGGCTGAGAACTCACCAGCCTTGGTGGTGAGGTTGATTCCCTCTTCCTCAAACTAGACACTATAGCGATGACGCACACCGCACTTGATCGCGCGGTTCACCGACACATCCAGAGGCTACACCAGCGGTATGCAGCCCCCTGGGATGACAACTTGGGACAACTGAAACATCCGCATGGTCTGCCCGACCGCCTCGGTCAAATGGCAGCGGTAGGAGTCAAGCACAATCAAGCCCTCCCTGCGGTGTCCAGTTGTGTCACGCAGGGGCTTCAGAAACGGCACCATCACCTGGGTGATCTAGTCTTGCACCAAGGCTTCGTCCATCCACCCTTTCTCCTGTGCACGGACCACCACACCTGCCAAACAACACAAGAGGGTCAGGTTCGGTTGAGACATTTGACAGGCAAGAGCACGGACAACATCGTAAACGTGGGTTGCTTACCGGCAGGGATGGCCACCTTCGGGACGGCCTTGCGCTTGAAAACCACGTACGGCTGAAGTTTGAGCCCGCTCGCTGTTACTGCCAGCATGACAGTAACACGCTCCTTATCATAGCCCGCAACCCAAACGTGAACCGTGCGTGCTCCCTTCATCTCGAGCGTGCGCTTCGCGAGTTTCACCAGTGGAGTTTCTCCTTCGCGGTGATGGCATTCTACTGGCGTTTCGTCATGCGGTGGCGAGGACTTGGCGGGGCAGCATCGGCGTTGCGCTTCGTCTGTCCCTGCAGACGGTTACGCTCAGGAAAGGTGGGGACAATCACTCGAGGAAGTGTGGGGCGAGGACGGTCAGAGCTAGTGCTCGGTTCAATCAGGGCAAAAGCACTACCGGGAGCATCCGGCTCAGCAAGATAGGGCGAGGAGACGTCCGTGTGCGTGCAGCAGCGCCAGTCCGAACGATAAAAGGGCGCTGCCGCCTATCAACAGTTTTGCTAGAGTCTGGCGATGACGCCATGCTTGTGAACTACAGGGGATGGTTTCATTTGCCATGGCAGATGAGACTTTAAACTAGAAAACAAGAGCACAAAAAGGAGTCGCTCTCAAAGTCAGCCAACCCCCTTGACCAAAGGGAAGCTGAGGGCCATGTGAGGAGGCCTAGACGTGACCAAACGAATGTCAAGAGATTACAGGTACAGTGACCTCTCAACACCGTGCACGACTCGGGCCATGTACAAGACTGTACTGTGCATGAACTTAAGCTGCGCGAGGTTGGCATTGCTGTCATCAAAGCTGCCTCAGTTGGCCCACTGGAATTTGCCATGTGGCAGATTCCAGTGGGGGTGACGTTATCCTCGTGGACTCGGTTTTGCGCACCTGTTCAACAAAATTAGAGTGAGGTGTTAAACCTAGTAGATACCTAGGCTAGGAGAAACCCTAACATAGTATACAGGCGCTGATGATCACCAGACAAAAGTGCCTTGGTGAATATATCAGCAGTGTTGGCCCGAGTGGCCACGTGAGCAAGACGAAGCTGACCACGCTGCTGCAACTCTCGAGCCAAGAAGTAATGCAGAGCAATGTGCTTCGTTCTGTGCTCCTGACACAAGGCAATGGCAGCCTTGTTGTCTACGTACAGAACTGGAGGAAAATGAGGCCGCTCCCCCAAGTCAGTCAGCAGGTAGGTGAGCCAACGTAACTCCTGTGCAGCCATGGCTGTCGCGTAGATCTCAGCCTCACAACTAGAGCTGAGAACAAAAGACGAGCAGGTAGACCACCAAGAAACAGAGCCGCAGCCGAGGCTGAAAGTGTAGCCCTGTGACATGTCAGAATATTATGCTCTAGCCTGTAGTGGGGTGCTCTGTAGCGAGTACAACCCTTCTAGGGTTTGCTATTTGTATCCCCATTCTTGCTAGTTCAGTCCTCTTTTGCCTATTCTCTCAACATGCTATCAGAGCAGGACGATCCTGTTGGGTCGATCCTGTGGGTGGGCCCACCACCAAATGCTTCCGCTGCTGTTCTACTGGTCGCGCGACGCCTCCTTCCTGCCGCGCGCTCCGCGCGCGGCGAATTTTTTTTTTTACGGATTTTTCATCCCGCCGCGCGCTCGGGGCGTGCGGCGGTTTTCTTCCCGCCGTGCGCCCCGAGGCGCGCGGCGGTTTCCTACCGTGGGGGACGCCCGCGGCCCCTCGATTCCGTCGCACGCGGTGCCCCCCCCCCCCCCCCCCCCCCCCCCCCCCCCGATCCCGTCGCCCGCGGCCCTGCGATCCCGTCGCCCGCGGCCCCGCGATCCCGTCGCCCGCGGCCCCGCGATCCCGTCGCCCGCGGCCCCCCGATCCCGTCGCCCGCGGCCCTGCGATCCCGTCGCCCGCGGCCCCGCGATCCCGTCGCCCGCGGCCCCCCGATCCCGTCGCCCGCGGCCCCGATTTCCCGTCGTGCCGCCCTGGGGAGCCGCGCGCGGCCCCTCGCTGCCCCGTGGTGGCGTCCTGGGGGCCGCGCGCCGTCCCCCTCGCCGTCCCCCGTGCTCCTTCCCCCGTTCCGCCCGTTTTAGGGTTTGGGGGTGAGGAGTGTGGGGGTGGCAGCTATGGGGGTGCCGTGTGTGTGCGCCGTCCCTTGCTCCTCCTCCTCCTCCGTCTCCCACTGCTGCAGCTGCCGCTGAGGGGGGTGGATGTGTGGGAGCCGAGGGTTAGGGTTTAAAGGGGGGTACCGTCGGAGTGGAGCTAGGGTTTGAAGCAGGGGGTGTGTGTCGAGGGGTGTGGGACAGTTGGAGGAGGTTGAGCGGAGGCCGCCGTCGTGTAGTCCGCAGCGCCTGTATTCCGGGGGTCGATTAGCCACCGGTAGCTCAGAGAGCCGGTTGCGCCGTCGCCTGTGGGTCCGTTGCTCCTGCCGCGCATATTAGCCGCGGAGCCTGTTACTCCTGTACTCCGGGGCACTCATTCCCGGTAGCCACGTTGTCGCACCAGAGCCGTCTGTTGCCCGTGTGTCTGCAGCTTCAGTCGTCGCCTCCTATCTACTCTCCTCTCGCCAGCCCTCCTCCTCCTCACTTGCCCCCCGTGACTGCCTCTAGCTTTGCTCATAATTGTGAACCTTAAACTATTGCTTCTTGCTTGTGCTCAGAATGTGTGGTGACATTGTGATCCACCCTGAGCTTGTACTGCTTTGTTTCCTCTGCTGATTACACCCCACTTTGGCTATGGGGGTGTGTCAGAATATTATGCTCTAGCCTGTAGTGGGGTGCTCTGTAGCGAGTACAACCCTTCTAGGGTTTGCTATTTGTATCCCCATTCTTGCTAGTTCAGTCCTCTTGTGCCTATTCTCTCAACATGACGACCGCTGCGTAGCCAGGTCGTCAACCTAAGACGCGTCTGAGTGTCCTGTGAGGACAACTGAACCTCGTCCTCCAAGCACGAGCCCCATGGCCGATGTACTGCACAAGTAGAGCAACACCCTTTTGGCAGCCTCCCAGTGCTGTTTCCGATGTCTCCCAGGCGCAACGTAGCGAGCCAGGATGCTAAGAGGGTAGGCAAGGTCAGGTCGAGTGCAGGTCATCAGGTACATGAGGCAGCCCACAAGCTCTGGATATGGACCACTCGGCTCTACGGACTCGTCCGAGTATGGAGCTGAGAGCTAGTGACCGGTAGCCATAGGCAAGGACCAGGTGAAGCCGAAGCGCTGAAGGACATGCTGCACCATGTGTGACTGAGTTAGGGTGATGGTGCGCCGTGCTCTGTCCCGGGTGATCTGCAAGCCAAGGCTCCTCTTCAAAAGTGTCTTCTTCGCTCAACGGCCAGAGCTCCTCGCCCACATCGCCACCAACCAGTTACTCAAGCAACAAGTTCTACCATCCCGCGGGCCCTTGGTTCTGAAGACAGAGTTCACACTATCGACTTCTTCTCTCCAACTGGGGGTCTATAGTTTTGAGGCGCCTCAAAACTAGACTTTTCTCACACGGATTATATGTAGATATGATTTTTGTTGCTTGGAAATTGGGGTGTAGCTTATCAAAGCTACTGGTGCACGCGCGACTCTCGAGTTTACGATGTGGCGAAGACGCAGACCCTGTTACTCACGAAGACACTGTCGAGGAATGAAGACGTGGCTCCTTGGAATTTCCAGGGCAGCCTGGATTGGTCCCCATATTTTTGGGTTGACCAGGGTGAAGTTAGCCTAGAGATTTGTAAATTCGGTGGTTAGCCTTTCTTGCTTTGCTTTAGAAGGCTAGGCCTCGCTCACTTCCTTTCATTTGGCACTGACGAAGGCTTGCTAGGGGTCTCCCTACAGCCGAAACATGTTTGTCCGTGTTTTAACCACTACTTAGTGAAGAGGTCCGACTTTACAGAACCCTACGCGAATCAGCTAGGATTTTACTACAACTGTTTTCTCCTTTGCTAAACCTTCTCCTTAGAAACTGCTGCTCACTGGAATGTCTGAATCTACGCTTGCGCAACTCACCCAGGTCTGTGCACGTGTGTCTCTTCTGCAGCTCCGACTTCACAAGGG
The DNA here is from genome assembly GCA_947470075.1 of Closterium sp. Yama58-4. Taxonomy (NCBI): domain Eukaryota; kingdom Viridiplantae; phylum Streptophyta; class Zygnematophyceae; order Desmidiales; family Closteriaceae; genus Closterium; species Closterium sp. Yama58-4. The sequence continues at coordinate 454,384 of CANIUD010000810.1, read as the reverse complement.
CGAGTGCCTCAGTGTCAGTAGTAGCAAAGACCAAGTCGTCGACGTACACGAAGATGTAGAACGGCGGCAGCGAAGTGTCAAAGCGCAGAAACAGCGACGGGTCAGCAGTCGAAGGAGCAAACCCAAGCGCCGCAAGTGTCGTCCTCAGTGGGTCGTGCCACGCATGAGGCGCCTAGCGGAGACCGTAGACTGGCCGCCGGAGGCTCCACTGGGTACCAGGAGGAAACGACCCAGTGAAGCCAGGTGGGCGTCGCAGCCAGATCTCCTCGTGCAGGCTGCCCTGAAAGAAGGCTGTGCTGAAGTCAAGAGAGTGAAGCTCGTAGTCATGCTGAGCGGCAACGTGCAGCAGCACCCGAAGAGTGGTAATCTTCGGGGTAGGGGAGAAGGTCTGGAAGAAGTCAACTCCTTGTCGCTGACTGAAGCCTCGTGCGACGTAGCAAGCCTTGAAGAACCCAGCGGCCACTTCACACTGAAAATCCACATGTGTGAGAGTACGACGGCTTATGCTGGCTTTGCTAGCTTGCCTTTACTTTATTATGCATTATCTAGCTTAGCATTATTTTGCTTTGCTTGCTTTTGCTTGATTTCCTAGGTTCGTTGCTTTTACTATAGTTATTATAGTTATAGGCACCGAACTAGGTTGCGTACACCGAATTCTAGGCTTTTCGGTTGCCACCGAATTGCCTTCTACCGAATTCGGGAAGGGCCTGTTCGGGACGCTTCACGACCCTCGGAATCTTCGCGTAACACTTCTTTACCTGCCTTGTGTCGAGCCTATATATTCCCTCGCCTTCTACCCATGTTAAGCATTCAATTCGAATTCTCTTTTCTGAACTAGATCCTAAGATCCTCACACTTGGTAATCAGAGCCTGTTTACACGCGAGTTTTTCGACCGCTAAATCCTAGCTTTTAAAACCGCGGGGGCGACGACGAACGCGCCGATTTCGGGTACGTAAACCAGTTTCGTGCTGTCTTTAAACGACCCCCTCAAACCGGTTTTCGAATACTCCTCAGGTCCATTGGCAAATAAGTTGGAATTTCAGCCGTCAGATCTACTTCAACATCAACGGCCCTCAGAATTGAGCCCAAAAAAGTTGGAATTTGGGGCGTCGGATCGAATTGTACCTGAACGGCCGTGATCTGACGCGAATTTCGGGTAAGGGAGAATCACGCGGCTAGTAGAAACAGCGCTCGACAGTTCTATAGTCAATTCGATTCGCAGTAAGTTGACCAGCGCCTAGTTTTCAATTATTTCTGTCGCAAATCTTCCTGTAAATCGCCAAATGGAGGAAAACAGTGATATTTTTGTACGAAAAATTACGGAGTTACGCACCGACCTGGACCAGATGCGAGCGGCACTCCAGCGATTAGAGGAGCTCCTCGCGAACCAGTTGGCAGCCACCAAAGCAGTAGTGTACGTAGCAGCGAATACAACAGCGACGGTAGCAGCAGCAGCGGCGACACCGACACTTCACCCAGCAGCAGCGGCAGCGGCTACAGTGAATCTTGAGGCGGCACGTCCGAGGATACCGGAGGCGTTTAATCCGAATGCGAGAGACGCCGACGTCCGTCGATTCATTGCGACCCTCGAATTCTATTTCGAGGCCGTTGGCTGTACGACCCCGACACACGATGCAATGCGGATTCGGCTCGCAGCGACACTGTTGCGAGGCCCGGCGCTCGAGTGGATTTACAACAGTAAGGAGATCCGAGGCGAGGGGTCATGGACGCAGTTTTGGGCAGCTTTAATTCAACGTTTCGAACCGATCAATTCCAGCTACATGGCGCGGCAGCAGATTCATCGGCATAAGCAGTACGGCAGTGTAACACAGTACACGCAGCAGATGGAGAGCCTCTTCAACCGAATTACCGACCTGACTGGAGGGGAAAAAATCCAAGCGTATACTGAGGGGCTAAAAATCGATGTCCGCCGACAGGTGATTGCCGCGAACTACAGCAACTACCGCGACATGGTGTGTGCAGCAGAGAGATTCGATGCGCTGACGCGAGGTCAACCCGAGACACGACGCCACGTGCCGAACAGATCATTCGACACGAAGCGATCGGCACCACCCACGACCGCCGACCCGATGGATATCGACAAGATCGACGCGAAGCAGCGGCCGACAAAATACGAAAAGTGTGAATTTTGCGGCGCAGCGGGACATCGACTCTTGGCGTGTTGGAAAATGAAGAAGGCACGAGCAGAGCTGCAGGGCAACAACAGTGCGGCACCCACGAAGTCAACAAACGTGGCGACTTCGGAGAGGGCGAAAAAAGGAAAACATGATGGCGCGAATTTAAAACGTAACAACCAGCCGGCACCAGGGGAAATCGCCGAGACAAATGGAGGCTCCGCGAAACAAGACTCTGCACCGACCGGGAAACTCCAGCCGAACACCCACGAAAGTAAGAATTTGTTAAAGTTATCCTATAAAGATACTTTAACTAAGAATATTACTTCTCGTGATTTTCAAGCCTTCAGGGGAGATTTTGAGGCTAAGAAAAAGCCTTTGGAGATTATTCAGGTACCTGAGAAGTTGGGCAAACCACTCCGGAGCGTTGAAAAGGGTCGTGCGTTCCAAGGAGTTAATATTCTCTCCCCGCAGCACAGTGTTAAGGCTCCCCATTGCCCACAGGAGAAGCCTACACAGCTGCAACGGCTTAGGGGAAGGTTCCAGGCCAAGACGAAGCTGAATCGGCCTCGGATAAATCCTTCCAACCCTTCTCAATTGAAGACTGATATTTGGTCAGCAGCTTCGAGCGCAGGACCTAGGGATGATCTATTCGACGTACCCTATGATCCTGTAAGCGAGACCATCTACGGCTACTCGGAGCAGCAGCAGCCACTACTCCTCGAGGTGATCTGCAACGGGCGACGCCTCCAGGCACTGGTGGACAGCGGTGCGTCCCACTTGGTGTGTGACCGTGGGACATTGGAGAAAATTGGACAGAAGGCGGAAGAGACCCGATTTTCAACAACGATGGTGGACGGTACGAAGCTTCCCATCCACGGCGAAGCATCATTGCAGCTGCACATAGGTGCGTTGAGATGGAAGCCGACGTTGCCGATCACGAACATCAAGGGATTAGACTTCATCTTGGGGCGAGATTTCCTGAAGCAGTTCAACCCCGAGATCGATTGGGTCAATCGGAAGGCGTGCATCTACAACAACGCGAAACTAGTGGAGCTGCGAAGCTGGACGGATACAGGGGACGTTCCTGAAACGACACTGGCACGGTTCGAACGGACGGTGAACGAGAGTAACACGGGTTACTTAGCACTGGTTATGGCAGTATCAGAGGAAGAGAAGCCGGGTTCCGAGCTACCCGCAGCAGTGAAAGAGGTCTTGGAGCACTTCAAGGATATAATGCCCGACGACCTACCCGCAGGCGTACTATCAAGATAACTAGGCAAGAATGAATGAACTAGCAGAAGTTTGGGTACAAATATGAAACCCTAGTTGGGGTTGTACTCCATATTGGCTACCCCACTACAGCCTACAAGCATAATACAGTTTAACACACCCCCATAGGCAAAGTGGGGGAGAACAAAGGGTCACAAGACCAGTCCAGCAAAGCAAAGCAAAGCCCAGGGTGGATCACAACGTCACCACACTCCGAGCACAAGTAAAGGCCACAAGGCCAGTTCACATGCAGTGCTAGATATAGTACAAGACAAGCAACACAGTGATCAAACCTAGCAAGCAAGCAACAAGATATATATAAAGTACAGTACAAAGAATGTCAAGCAGTAAGCAAGTGAGGAAACGTGGACACAAGGCCTAAAGAAGTACAGTGCCGCTGATGATCACTAGGCGGGAGCGCCTTGGTGAAGATATCAGCAGTGTTGGCCTTCGAGTCCACGTACACAAGCCGAAGCTGACCGCGCTGCTGAAGCTCTCGAGCAAGAAAGTAGCGAAGAGCAATGTGCTTCGTCTTGTGCTCCAGTCTGTGCTCCTGACACAAGGCAAGAGCCGCCTTGTTGTCACCGTACAGAACTGGAGGAGAACTAGGCCGCTCTCCCAAGTCAGTCAGCAGGTAGGTGAGCCAGCGTAACTCCTGTGCAGCCATGGCTGTGGCGTAGATCTCAGCCTCACAACTAGAGCCGAGAACAGAGGAAGAGCGGGTGGACCGCCACGAGACAGAACCAGAGCCAAGGCTGAAGGTGTAACCCTGTGACGACCGCTGCGTAGCCAGGTCGTCCACCCAAGAAGCGTCCGAGTGACCAGTGAGGACAACTCTGTTGCGTCCTCCAAGCACCAGCCCCATGCCTGATGTACTGCACAAGTAACGCAGCACCCTCTTAGCAGCCTCCCAGTGCTCTCGCCTGTGTCTCCCAGGCGCAACGTAACGAGCAAGGATGCTAAGAGGGTACGCGAGGTCAGGTCGCGTGCAAGTCATCAGGTACATGAGGCAGCCTACAAGCTCTGGGTACGGGCCACTCGGCTCTACGGACTCGTCCGAAGGTGGAGCTGAGAGCGAGTGGCTGGTAGCCAGAGGTGTGGCCTGTGGTGAGGAGAACTGGAAGCCGAAGCGCTGAAGGACCTGCTGCACCATGTGTGACTGAGTCAGGGTGATGGTGCGGCGAGCTCTGTCCCGGGTGATCTGCAAGCCAAGGTAGCTACGCAGTTCACCCAGGTCAGTGCAGGTGTGTCTCTTCTGCAGCTCCGACTTCACACGAGCGAGTGCCTCAGTGTCAGCAGTAGCAAAGACCAAGTCGTCGACGTACACGAGAATGTAGAACGGCGGCAACGACGTGTCTGTGCGCAGAAACAGCGACGGGTCAGCAGTAGACGGCGCGAACCCAAGAGCCGCAAGTGTAGTCCTCAGTGTGTCGTGCCACTCACGTGGTGCCTGGCGGAGACCGTAGACTGGCCGGCGGAGACTCCACTGGGTACCAGGGGGAAAAGACCCAGTAAAGCCAGGTGGGCGGCGCAGCCAGATCTCCTCGTGCAGGCTGCCCTGCAGGAACGCTGTGCTGAAGTCAAGAGAGTGAAGCTCGTAGTCACGCTGAGCAGCAACGTGCAGCAGAACCCGAAGAGTGGTCATCTTCGGGGTGGGGGAGAAGGTCTGGAAGAAGTCGACCCCCTGACGCTGACTGAAGCCTCTAGCAACGTAACGAGCCTTGAAGACAGGCGGAGAACCTGGCGGCCGCTTCACCCTGAAAATCCACATGCCATCGACGATGTTCGCCCCAGGAGGGGGAACCTCGTCGACGTAGGTGCCTGTGGACTTCCAGGATGCCATCTCTGCGTCCATGGCTGTCTGCCACTGAGAGGAGTAGGGACCCGAGATCGCCTCTGCGTAAGTGCGCGGAGTGGGGATGTCTAGTGCATCCGGGTCTCCCTCAGGGGCAAGTAACCAGGCCACGAGATGAGGTACAGCAGCCGCAAGAGAGTCAAAGTCCTCCTGCCTGTCCTCAAGGACGTCCGTGCCAAGAGCACACTCACCCCCGACGGACGGAGGACAGACAGACGCAGACTCTGACTCAGCAACAAGGCTAGCAGCGTAGTCTAGACGACAGGCAGCAGCAAAGTCAACCAACTCAGCGACCAGAGCAGACGCAGCCGAGGACTCAAAGGTAGGGTCAGTGACAACAGTAGCTAGGAGACGCGTGACTGTAGGGTGCTCAGCGCGATACCGGTCATTCTCAGGGTCCGGAACGGCAGGCAAAGAGGACGCAGGAGGAGACGGTAGAGGGACACGCCGAGGAGCAGTAGAGGGACGCAGAGTCATGTAGTGAGTGCCTGGGACAGGAGGAGGACGCTCACGACGGACACGACTACCAGTGCGAGCAGGACGAACAGGCGACGCAGGACGAGACTCAGGCTCACGACGCTCTGTAAGACCTCCTGTGGGACCAGCGTAAGGAGAGGGAGCAGGGAGAGGCGAGGCAGGCGGTAACTGTGACTGCGGCTGGACAGGCGGAGGACACTCTACGGAGGGAGGAGGACAAGGAGGAGGAGCCTGCCCAAGAACCTGCTGAAGGAGCGGTACGAAGTACGGTCGCGGCCGCGCAGCGTCTCCAGAAACAGAAGAGACTCCAGCGGCCGGGTCCTCAGGACCAGCAGGAGCTCCAACGTCCGGGTCCCCAGCACCAGCAGCAGCGCCACCGCTCGGGTCCTCAGCTCCAGCAGCAGCTCCACCAGGCGGGTCCGCAGCACCAGCAGCAGCGCCACCCCCAGAGTCGGCAGCTCCAACTCCGCTAGCACCGCCAGCGCCAGAGTCCCCAGCTCCAGCAGCTCCAGTCGCAGTGCTCCCAGAACAACCAGTCCCGGCAGCTCCAGTACCCCCAGTACGAGCACCCCCAGGACGAGCAGCCCCAGCACCCCCAACTCCAGCCGAGCCACTAGGACGGCGAAAGCGCCGGACGTACCAGTCACGAAGCTGCTGCGGTGTGAGAGACTGCTCAGCACCCCGAACCGGAGCACCCCCAGACGCAGTAACCCGAGGCTCCGTAGGCTCAGTAGCAGCACCCCCAGGCTCAGTACCCGCAGGCTCAGTACCCGCAGGCTCAGCACCCCCAGTCGCAGCACCCCCAGGCTCAGCACCCCCAGGCGGCAAACTCTCAGGCACAGTACCCTCAGCTCCAGCACCCGCAGTCCCAGCACTCCCAGGCCCCGCACCCGCAGGCTCAGCAACCCCAGGCTCAGCACCCCCAGGCTCCGTACTCTCAGGCACCGTACCCTCAGCTCCAGCACCCTCAGTCCCAGCACCCGCAGCCCCAGCACCCCCAGGCCCAGCACCCCCAGGCTCAGCACCCCCAGGCTCAGCACTCCCAGCAGCACCACCCGCAGCAGCACCTGAGTCACCTGTGACCTCGACAGGCTCAGCGACGGGAGGAGGGTCTACCTGAGAGACACCTGAAGGAGCAGGACCCTGAGGGGGAAGGGGGTCTACCGGAGGGGGACCAGGAGCAAGGAAAAGCGGCGGGGGAGGGAGGGGGGCAGTGCGGTAGGGGAAGAGACGGTAAAAAGGGACCGACTCGTCAAAGGTGACATCCTGAGAGGCGAAGACCCGGCGCGAGGTGGGGTGGTAAAACTGCCAGCCAGGCGCGTCAGGGACAAAGCCAAGGAAGACACAGGGAAGCGTGCGGGAGGAGAGCTTGTCCGCGGACGTATCGCGGACAAGGGCACGAGCACCCCACACCCGGAAGCGCGACGCATCGCCAACCTCCCCCGTCCAACGCAGTGTGGGCGAGGTCTCCGGCAAGGAGACACGGGGCCAGAGGTTGAGCTGATGCGCGGCGTACCGGACAGCAAACGGCCACAGAAAATGGGGAGCCGCCGCGTGGACCAAGGAGGTACGAGCGACCTCCATGACCAGGCCAATGCGGCGCTCAGCAACCCCATTCTGCTGCGGGGAGTCCGGAAGCGTGAAGGTCTGCTCGATGCCCTCCGCCTGACAGAAGGTCCTCAAGAGATCGGAGGAAAACTCACCACCTCTGTCAGAGTGCAGACGCAGGACAGGAAGATCCGTCCGGAAACGGCGGCGGAGCTGGAGACGAACCGTGCGGATCCAAGGGATCAGAACAGCAGGGACCTCACCCTTGGTGCGCAAGGGGAAGACCGTGGTGTAACGCGAGTAGTCGTCGACAACCAGCAAAAAGTACCGCTCACCGCCCTGACCACGAACGCGGGCTGGGCCCCACACGTCCAGGTGGAGGGTCTGCAGAGGAGCCTCTGTCGGGGGGAACGAGGAGGAGTGAGGAGCGGCGCGCTGCCGCCCCTCGACGCAAGGAAGGCAAGGCGGCGCAGGCGAGGCAGGGAGGGGAGGGAGGGACCTGGGAAGACCAGACACAAGGTGGCGACGGTGCATGCCACGAAGGCGTGGCAAGGAGGGGTGACCCAGGCGGTGGTGCCAGAGAAGAGTCTGGTGCGACAGGGAACGACACTCACAGGCGTGGGCTACCAGACCTGACGCAGACACCTGACCGACAGCAGCGACCTGAGGAGACGCAGTGGTCAGTGTGTAGAGACTCGACCCCGGCCGACGGGTAAACGTAGCCAGGTGACGGCCGGTCCTGGAGCACGTGCAGATCGCCACACGCTGTCCTCCAGGGGTAAAGGTGTCAACCCACTGATCCTGGAGGACAGCGTTGCTCACCAGGTTCGTCGAGAACGAGGGGAGGTGGAAACCCGACAACGAGCCAGACGGAACCGCCGGACAAGGGAGGACAGTGGTGGACTGGGCAAGGACTGGGCCCCCAGAGGGGTCAGCCAAGGAGACTGGGACCGGTGCAGGAAGCGGTGTGAGCTCAGTACTGTCACGAAAGAAGCAACGGGAAGCACCTGAGTCAAGGGTGAAGGTGTGACAGGCCTCAGCCGGTGCGGTACCTGAGAGAGCAGTCTCTGTGGGTGCTGTACCTGAGAGAGCAGACTCGAAACCAGCCGGGACAGTACTGGAGGGAGCAAGTACAGGGGGCACCATACCAGAGAGAGCAGACTCACTAGTACCCAGGGCAGCGGGCTCTATACCTGGGTCAGGCGGCACACACAAGTAACAGTCTCCCTCGGCACTAACAGTCAATGCATACATGGCAGCAATAATGGCATCATAGTCAAGAGCAAAGACATCAACACCAGCCCTCATGAGCTCAGCCCAGCGGGGGCGCTCAACATCCGCACCCATCTCCTCACGCCAAGCGTCGTCAAGGCGGGAGAAGCAGCGGTACGGGGTGTGGAACCTCCCACACGTCTGTCCCTTGCGGTCACCTGTGCGAATGACATAAGAACAGCGGCCACTGCCCCCCGACGTCCCACGCTGAGCAAGCCACTCACGAAGCTGCTGGGTCGTCTGGGGACGCTGCTGCTGCTGGGAGCTCTGGCCCGAGCCAGTGCCTCCACTCCGACCTCCGCCGCCACCACTACCACCGCTCCGACCGCCACCGCCACCACCGCCACCACCGCCACCGCCGCCGCCGCCACTACTGCCACTGCTTCCTCCGCCGCCCCCGCCTCCACCACCGACCCCACTCCCACCAGCGCTCCCGCCACCGCTCCCTCCAGCACCGCCTCCCCCCCCACCTCCCCCACCTCCTCCCCCCCCAGCGCCACCACCACCACCCTTGCCCCCCTTGCCCTTGCCGGTGCGGCGCCTCCCACCAGGAGCAGAAGCAGCGCCAACAGACTCAGCACCAAGGAAGTCAACAGCAGCAGCAGCAGCGTAGGAGGGAGCGAGGGGAGAGGGAGAACACCCCTCAAAGATGGGGGTGCGAGGAGCGCCACGAGCAGCACCGACAGCTACAATGCTCTTTTCGGCCGCGAGCAGCTGCTCCTCTAGGAGGGCGACTGTGAGCTCAGTGGGACAGCGAGCAAGGAAGTGGTCTCGAACTGAGCGGAGGGTGTCAGGGAGACGGGTGACTATGAAGTGGAGTGTCCAGTACAGTGGAGGGGGGTTCTTAGCGCAGAACTCGGTGGGAAGGGCGGCACGCAGGCGAGCATCACTAGTGCGAAGGTGGGTGATAAGATCGGCGACTGTAGTAAAGGTGGACAGATCGGGGAACAGGTACGGCAGCATGAGGCGGCTAAGCTCGGCTGTGGCAGGCGAGGAGTAGCGAGCAACGACAGCATCGTACAGGGCCTTAGCGGATTTGCAGTCGCCAAAATGCTCGAGCTCAGCTAGCGGCAGGTGACTGCGAATGGCTAGGCGAGCAGCTGCGTCACGAGTCTGCCAGTGGGAACGAACACTAAGCTCGGCTGTGGCAGCAGGAGCAGCGGCAGCACCAGACGCGTAGTCATAGAGGGAGATGTGGTCCGTGCTATTGCTCATAAGATACAACTGCAGGTCGTCGAGCCAGGAAGTGAACTGCACGGGACGGCCCTCAGCATCGAAGGAAAGAACGCGAATAGAGGCCATAGCTCAGGCGTGAGGGCACAGCAGAGCAGCGGCAGCAGCAGATGGGACGTGCTAGAGCGAAGCTAGCAGCCACAGCAGGAGCAAGCGGCGGTGCACAGGCAGGGAGCAGCAGGCGAGAAGCGCGGCGGGCGGGCTGCGAAGCGGGCAGCGGGGCGGGCGGGCGACGCAGCAAGCGGGCAGGCGGCGAAGCGGGCGGCGCTGCGAAGCAGGTAGCGGGCGGGCGGGCGGCGCTGCGAGCGGGCAGCGAAGCGGGCGGGCCGCGAAGCGGGCAGCGAGCGGGCGGGCGGGCTGCGAAGTGGGCGGGCCGCGAAGCGGGCAGCGAGCGAGCGGGCTGCGAAGCGGGCGGGCCGCGAAGCGGGCAGCGAGCGGGCGGGCGGGCTGCGAAGCGGGCAGCGGGGCGAGCGGGCTGCGAAGCGGGCGGGCCGCGAAGCGGGCAGCGAGCGGGCGGGCGGGCCGCGAAGCGGGCAGCGAGCGGGCGGGCGGGCTGCGAAGCGGGCAGCGGGGCGAGCGGGCTGCGAAGCGGGCGGGCCGCGAAGCGGGCAGCGAGCGGGCGGGCTGCGAAGCGGGCAGCGGGACGAGCGGGCTGCGAGCGGGCGGCTCGGCGGGCGGGCGACACTGCGAGGGGCGCGCGAGGGCGCTAGTGAGGGGCGCGCGAGGGCGCTAGCAAGGGGCGCGCGAGGGCGCTAACGAGGGGCGCGCGAGGGCGCTAACGAGGGTGCGCGCGAGGGCGCTAACGAGGGGCGCGCGAGGGCGCTAACGAGGGCGCACGAGGGCGCTACGAGGCTAGGGCACGGGGTAGCGTGGTAACCGCATGCGAGCGGTGGTGGGCCCTTAAAAAAAACGGTCGGTAGGTCCTAGCCTGCTCTGAATACCATCTCAAGATAACTAGGCAAGAATGAATGAACTAGCAGAAGTTTGGGTACAAATATGAAACCCTAGTTGGGGTTGTACCCCATATTGGCTACCCCACTACAGCCTACAAGCATAATACAGTTTAACACGTACCTCCAGCACGCACCCACGAGCACGAGATCGTGGAGGAACCAGGTGCGAAACCCGTCTCACGTGCACCATACCGACTGAGTCCGACAGAACTGACAGACATGAAAAAACGGATCGAGTATCTACTGGACAAACAACTGATCCGCCCATCCACCTCTCCCTACGGAGCACCAGTTCTCTTCACCCCCAAACCAGACGGCAGTTTACGGATGTGCATCGACTACCGCGCACTGAACAAACAGACAGTCAAAAACAAATATCCCATACCGCGCATAGACGACTTACTGGACCAACTGCGTGGAGCAACAGTTTTTTCGAAGCTGGACCTACGATCGGGTTACTGGCAGATCAAGATGGCGGACAACTCGATCCACAAGACGGCGTTCCGTACGAGATACGGCTCCTACGAATACTTGGTGATGCCGTTCGGACTCTGCAACGCACCAGCGACGTTCCAGGCGGAGATGAACCACATCCTACGGCCCCTGCTGGACGAGTGCTGTCAACGAGAACGGACTGGAATGATGGACTAGCAAGGATTGTGAGTACAAATATGAAACCCTAATGTTGTGACCCCCCTATAGGCTAACCCACTACAGCCTACACAAATACAACATGTATAATGTTTGACACACCCCCATAGGCAAAGTGGGGGAGACCTAGGGGTCACAAGACCAGTCAAGGCAAAGCAAGGCAACAACAAGCTCAGGGTGGATCTCAAGGATTCCACACAAATTCCGAGCACAAGCTAGTGGTCACAAGACCAGTTCACATGCAGGTTTATAACAGAGCAAGAGATACAGTGATCACAACCTAGCAAGAGTAAACATGCAGGTATAGATATATATAGTAAAACGCCGCCACATGTACTGCCATGTTGGGTAAAGGAACGTGAATTTAAAAGGCATGCTTCCTCACCCACGTAGATGTCGGCTGCTCGTAGCAGCGTGAGCCACGGGGAAGAAGCCACGACAGGAGCCGTTGCTGCGCCCTGTACCAACAGCCAACATACAACCCAGTCAAAACCACGTTGTTATAAATAAACAACAGACCGCCACGTGTACTGCCATGTTGAGAAAAGGAACAGGAAAAGTGCGCGCTTTTTTACCAGCTCGATGGTCACCCACCCACGGCTGCTAGAAGCCATGATTGGAGCCGTTGCTGCCCCTCGTTAGACCTTCGTCGCTCCCCGCCACCTGCCCAACCACCCCCGCACTATCGCTCCTTGCCACCACCCGTTGCCTCCCTTCCCACCAGCAGCTCTGACGCCGGCGCTCTGTCGCCAGCTCTGACGGCAGCTCTGGCACCGGAGAAGGGAGAACAACCTTTAAAGAAATAAACAAATTTAAAGGATATGGGCGTATCAGCTGCACGGCAGCGCAAATGGTAAGAAGTTGATCGTTGCTTTTGTTGTACAAGGAGACCGCATCTGCACGACGAAACATGACTCGTTCGAACCTCATCGCTGCCTGCTAAATTTCCTAAGTGCAGGGTGCGTAGAAAAGCAGACACAAAAGTCGAGCTGCTGTAAGAAAATGAACATAGACTCAGCAGAGCAAAGTTCAATGGGCTATCTTTGTGACTAAACTAGGTTTGTCGCGGTGTTACACGTTTCATAAAGGTTTAGCAACGGTACTGGGGTTGGGCGAGGTATGCTGAAAGGGTTGGGGAAGAAATTGGATGACTTGGAATATGTGGTTCACTGTTGTACTGTGAAGCGGATTTTCAGACGGCAGCTGAGCAGTTTTCGGCGCAGCTGGCAGCTTTTGATTCGACCAGCAGTGCATGACAGGTGGCTTAAATTTCCAGCACTGAAAACGTACTGAGCTGGCAGTTCTTTCCGTTTTCAGACCAATGGCCATGCCACAGTGTACAAGTCTCACCTGATTCTGGTCCCCCTGCTTGTGATAGGCTGCTCTGATTTCATGTGTTTGGGGTTAGGCGATCGCGCCAGGGGGGGGGGGGGGGGGGAGAGGGGGGGGACGTGTCCTGGCAGGTGGGTTGTAACATTGTTTCGCCTACAGGTCGCCCTTGGTGACGCGACGGGTGCTACGCAGGTCGCGCGCGAAATGGCGACATGTTACCAGATTCGGGTGTTATAGCATTTTTTTTTATTGTGTACCAGGCATCCTAGTACAAATTTTGTACCTCCAAGAATATATCATAAATAAAAATGCCAGGCAGCATTTAGAACTTTTTTTTGGAGGAAATGTTTTAAAAAAAATGAAACTCATATTATCATATTCATTTTTACAAGTTGGAAACATCGTTAATTACAAAGAGAATATGTTGCGAATATTAATCTGTTATGAGTGTAACTGCAATTGATTTGTTTCGCCTTATTTCAACTAATCAGGCCATTTTTTTTTTCCGAACGTGTGCGATTCGTCAATGTCAGCTCGAAGTCGCGACCCGGGAAATTTCGACGTACGATTGGCTAATGTTTTCCCTCGATGCGACCCGAGCCATTTATGGCATGTTATCGCCTTCCGATTAGCCAATGTTCAACGGAATAGCGGCTCGAACTTTTTTGGAGCGCGCTGCGGTGTCAGGTTGGGGTCATTTTCGGGTCAGGCGCGTAATTTCCAGTGAAATTCGTAACCTCAAGGCAACCTGCGGGTCTCGGCCGACTGAACTTGACCTGTAAGTCACCTTTGGGTGAGGTACAGGAAACCTTGTAGTCACCTTGGGGTGAGTAATTTTGCTGGGTCAGCCTAGGGTGTTAAACTGTATTATGCTTGTAGGCTGTAGTGGGGTAGCCAATATGGGGTACAACCCCAACTAGGGTTTCATATTTGTACCCAAAACTTCTGCTAGTTCATTCATTCTTGCCTAGTTACTTTGAGATGGTATTCAGAGCAGGAGGTCCCTAGGACCTACCGACCGTTTTTTTTTTAAGGGCCCACCACCGCTCGCATGCGGTTACCACGCTACCCCGTGCCCTAGCCTCGTAGCGCCCTCGTGCGCCCTCGTTAGCGCCCTCGCGCGCCCCTCGTTAGCGCCCTCGCGCGCCCCTCGTTAGCGCCCTCGCGCGCACCCTCGTTAGCGCCCTCGCGCGCCCCTCGTTAGCGCCCTCGCGCGCCCCTTGCTAGCGCCCTCGCGCGCCCCTCGCTAGCGCCCTCGCGCGCCCCTCGCAGAGTCGCCCGCCCGCCGCGCTGCCTGCTCGCAGCGTCGCCCGCTCGCCCCGCTGCCCGCTTCGCAGCCCGCTCGCCCCGCTGCCCGCTTCGCGGCCCGCCCGCCCGCTCGCTGCTCGCTTCGCGGCCCGCCCGCTTCGCAGCCCGCTCGCCCCGCTGCCCGCTTCGCGGCCCGCCCGCCCGCTCGCTGCCCGCTTCGCGGCCCGCCCGCTTCGCTGCCCGCTCGCAGCGCCGCCCGCCCGCCCGCTACCTGCTTCGCAGCGTCGCCCGCCCGCCCGCTGCCCGCTTGCAGCGTCGCCCGCCCGCCCGCTGCCCGCTTGCAGCGTCGCCCGCCCGCCCGCTGCCCGCTTCGCAGCCGCCCGCCGCGCTGCCCGCTCGCCGCGTCGCCCGCCCGCCCCGCTGCCCGCTTCGCAGCCCGCCCGCCGCAATTCCCGCCTGCAGCGCCGCCCGCCTCGCCTGCTGCTCCCTGACTGTGCACCGCCGCTTGCTCCTGCTGTGGCTGCTAGCTTCGCTCTAGCGCGTCCCCTTTGCTGCTGCCGCTGCTCTGCTGTGCCCTCACGCCTGAGCTATGGCCTCTATTCGCGTTCTTTCCTTCGATGCTGAGGGCCGTCCCGTGCAGTTCACTTCCTGGCTCGATGACCTGCAGTTGTATCTTATGAGCAATAGCACGGACCACATCTCCCTCTATGACTACGCGTCTGGTGCTGCCGCTGCTCCTGCTGCCACAGCCGAGCTTAGTGTACGTTCACAGTGGCAGACTCGTGACGCTGCAGCTCGCCTGGCTATTCGCAGTCACCTGCCGTTAGCTGAGCTAGAGCACTTTGGCGACTGCAAAACCGCTAAGGCCCTATATGACGCTGTCGTTGCTCGCTACTCCTCACCTGCCACAGCCGAGCTTAGCCGTCTCATGCTGCCTTACCTGTTCCCTGACCTGTCCACCTTTGCTACAGTCGCCGATCTTATCACCCACCTTCGCACTAGTGATGCTCGCCTGCGTGCCGCCCTTCCCACCGAGTTCTGCGCTAAGAACCCCCCTCCCCTGTACTGGGCACTCCACTTCATAGTCACCCGTCTCCCTGACACCCTCAGCTCAGTGCGCGACTATTTCCTTGCTCGCTGTCCCACTGAGCTCACTGTCGCCCTCCTAGAGGAGAAGCTGCTAGCAGCCGAGAAGAGCATTGTGGCTGTTGGTGCTGCTCGCGGCGCTCCTCGCACCCCCATCTTTGAGGGGTGCTCTCCCTCTCCCCTCGCTCCCTCCTATGCTACTGCTGCTGCTGTTGACTTCCTTGGTGCTGAGTCTGCTGGCGCTGCTTCTGCTCCTGGTGGGAGGCGCCGCACCGGCAAGGGCAAGGGGGGCAAGGGTGGCGGGGGTGGCGCTGGGGGGGGAGGGGGTGGGGGAGGTGGGGGGGGAGGCGGTGCTGGAGGGAGCGGTGGCGGGAGTGCCGGTGGGAGTGGGGCCGGCGGCGGAGGCGGGGGCGGCGGCGGGAGCAGTGGCGGTGGTGGCAGCGGCGGCAGTGGCGGCGGTGGCGGTAGTGGCGGTGGCGGTGGCGGTGGTGGCGGTCGGAGCGGAGGTAGTGGCGGGTGGGGGTCGGAGTGGAGGCACCGGCTCGGGCCAGAGCTCCCAGCAGCAGCAGCGTCCCCAGTCGACCCAGCAGCTTCGTGAGTGGCTTGCTCAGCGTGGGACGTCGGGGGGCAGTGGCCGCTGTTCCTATGTCATTCGCACAGGTGATCGCAAGGGGCAGACGTGTGGAAAGTTCCACACTCAGTACCGCTGCTTCTTCCGCCTTGACGACGCTTGGCGTGAGGAGATGGGCGAGGATGTTGAGCGCCCTCGCTGGGCTGAGCTGATGAGGGCTGGTGTTGATATCTTTGCTCTTGACTATGATGCTATTATTGCTGCCATGTATGCATTGACTGTTAGTGCCGAGGGAGACTGTTACTTGTGTGTGCCGCCTGACCCAGGTATAGGGCCCGCTGCCCTAGGTACTAGTGAGTCTGCTCTCTCTGGTATGGTGCCCCCTGTACCTGCTCCCTCCAGCACTGTCCCTGCTGCTTGCGAGTCTGCTCTCTCAGGTACAGCACCCACAGAGACTGCTCTCTCAGGTACTGCACCGGCTGAGACCTGTCACACCTTCACCCTTGACTCAGGTGCTTCCCGCTGCTTCTTTCGTGACCGTACTGAGCTCACACCGCTTCCTGCACCGGTCCCAGTCTCCTTGGCTGACCCCTCTGGGGGCCCAGTCCTTGCCCAGTCCACCACTGTGCTCCCTTGTCCGGCGGTTCCGTCTGGCTCGTTGACGGGTTTCCACCTCCCCTCGTTCTCGACGAACCTGGTGAGCAACGCTGTCATCCAGGATCAGTGGGTTGACACCTTTACCCCTGGAGGACAGCGTGTGGCGATCTGCACGTGCTCCAGGACCGGCCGTCACCTGGCTACGTTTACTCGTCGGCCGGGGTCGAGTCTCTACACACTGACCACTGCGTCTCCTCAGGTCGCTGCTGTCGGTCAGGTGTCCGCGTCAGGTCTGGTGGCCCACGCCTGTGAGTGTCGTTCCCTGTCGCACCAGACTCTTCTCTGGCACCACCGCCTGGGTCACCCCTCCTTGCCACGCCTCCGTGGCATGCACCGTCGCCGCCTTGTGTCTGGTCTTCCCAGGTCCCTCCCTCCTCTCCCTTCCTCGCCTGCGCCGCCTTGCCTTCCTTGCGTCGAGGGGCGGCAGCGCGCCGCTCCTCACTCCTCCTCGTTCCCCCCGACAGAGGCTCCTCTGCAGACCCTCCACCTGGACGTGTGGGGCCCAGCCCGCGTTCGTGGCCAGGGCGGTGAGCGGTACTTTTTGCTGGTTGTCGACGACTACTCGCGTTACACCACGGTCTTCCCCTTGCGCACCAAGGGTGAGGTCCCTGCTGTTCTGATCCCTTGGATCCGCACAGTTCGTCTCCAGCTCCGCCGCCGTTTCCGGACGGATCTTCCTGTCCTGCGTCTGCACTCTGACAGAGGTGGTGAGTTTTCCTCCGACCTCTTGAGGACCTTCTGTCAGGCGGAGGGCATCGAGCAGACCTTCACGCTTCCGGACTCCCCACAGCAGAATGGGGTTGCTGAGCGCCGCATTGGCCTGGTCATGGAGGTCGCTCGTACCTCCTTGGTCCACGCGGCGGCTCCCCATTTTCTGTGGCCGTTTGCTGTCCGGTACGCCGCGCATCAGCTCAACCTCTGGCCCCGTGTCTCCTTGCCGGAGACCTCGCCCACACTGCGTTGGACGGGGGAGGTTGGCGATGCGTCGCGCTTCCGGGTGTGGGGTGCTCGTGCCCTTGTCCGCGATACGTCCGCGGACAAGCTCTCCTCCCGCACGCTTCCCTGTGTCTTCCTTGGCTTTGTCCCTGACGCGCCGGGCTGGCAGTTTTACCACCCCACCTCGCGCCGGGTCTTCGCCTCTCAGGACGTCACCTTTGACGAGTCGGTCCCTTTTTACCGTCTCTTCCCCTACCGTACTGCCCCCCTCCCTCCCCCGCCGCTTTTCCTTGCTCCTGGTCCCCCTCCGGTAGACCCCCTTCCCCCTCAGGGTCCTGCTCCTTCAGGTGTCTCTCAGGTAGACCCTCCTCCCGTCACTGAGCCTGTCGAGGTCACAGGTGACTCAGGTGCTGCTGCAGGTGGTGCTGCTGGGAGTGCTGAGCCTGCGGGTGCTGGGCCTGGGGGTGCTGGGACTACGGGTGCTGGAGCTGAGGGTACTGTGCCTGAGAGTTCGGCGCCTGGGGGTGCTGAGCCTGGGGGTGCTGCGACTGGGGGTGCTGAGCCGGCGTGTGCGGAGTCTGGGGGTGCTGGGTCTGGGGGTGCTGCGCCTGCGGGTACTGAGCCTGGGGGTGCTGCTACTGAGCCTACGGAGCCTCGGGTTGCTACTTCTGGGGGTGCTCCGGTTCGGGGTGCTGAGCAGTCTCTCACACCACAGCAGCTTCGTGACTGGTACGTCCGGCGCTTTCGCCGTCCTAGTGGCTCGACTGGAGCTGCTGGAGCTGGGGACTCTGGAGCTGGCGGCGCTAGCGGAGTTGTAGCTGCCGACTCTGGGGGTGCTCTTCCTTGCGGTGCTGCGGACCCTGGGGGTGGTGCTGCTGCTGGTGCTGCGGACCCACCTGGTGGAGCTGCTGCTGGAGCTGAGGACCCGGACGGTGGAGCTGCTACTGGTGCTGCGGAGCCGAGCGGTGGCGCTGCTGCTGGTGCTGAGGACCCTGCCGCTGGTGTCTTTGCTGGTTCTGGAGACGCTGCGCGGCCGCGACCGTACTTCGTTCCGCTCCTTCAGCAGGTTCTTGGTCAGGCTCCTCCTCCTTGTCCTCCTCCCTCCGTAGAGTGTCCTCCACCTGTCCAGCCGCAGTCACAGTTACCGCCTGCCTCGCCTCTCCCTGCTCCCTCTCCTTACGCTGGTCCCACAGGAGGTCTTACAGAGCGTCGTGAGCCTGAGTCTCGTCCTGCGCCGCCTCTCCGTACTGCTCGCACTGGTCGTCGTGTCCGTCGTGAGCGTCCTCCTCCTGTCCCAGGCACTCACTACATGACTCTGCGTCCCTCTACTGCTCCTCAGCGTGTCCCTCTGCCGTCTCCTCCTGCGTCCTCTTTGCCTGCTGTTCCGGACCCTGAGTCTGACCGGTATCGTGCTGAGCACCCTACTGTCACGCGTCTTCTAGCTACTGCTGTCACTGACCCTACCTTTGAGTCCTCGGCTGCGTCTGCTCTGGTCGCTGAGTTGGTTGACTTTGCTGCTGCCTGTCGTCTAGACTACGCTGCTCGCCTTGTTGCTGGGTCTGAGTCTGCGTCTGTCTGTCCTCCGTCCGTCGAGGGTGAGTGTGCTCTTGGCACGGACGTCCTTGAGGACAGGCAGGAGGACTTTGACTCTCTCGCGGCTGCTGTACCTCATCTCGTGGCCTGGTTGCTTGCCCCTGAGGGAGACCCGGATGCACTAGACATCCCCACTCCGCGCACTTACGCAGAGGCGATCTCGGGTCCCTACTCCTCTCAGTGGCAGACAGCCATGGACGCAGAGATGGCATCCTGGAAGTCCACAGGCACCTACGTCGACGAGGTTCCCCCTCCTGGGGCGAACATCGTCGATGGCATGTGGATTTTCAGGGTGAAGCGGCCGCCAGGTTCTCCGCCTGTCTTCAAGGCTCGTTACGTTGCTAGAGGCTTCAGTCAGCGTCAGGGGGTCGACTTCTTCCAGACCTTCTCCCCCACCCCGAAGATGACCACTCTTCGGGTTCTGCTGCACGTTGCTGCTTAGCGTGACTACGAGCTTCACTCTCTTGACTTCAGCACAGCGTTCCTTCAGGGCAGCCTGCACGAGGAGATCTGGCTGCGCCGCCCACCTGGCTTTACTGGGTCGTTTCCTCCTGGTACCCAGTGGAGTCTCCGCCGGCCAGTCTACGGTCTCCGCCAGGCGCCACGCGAGTGGCACGACACACTGAGGACTACACTTGCGGCTCTTGGGTTCGCGCCGTCTACTTCTGACCCGTCGCTGTTTCTGCGCACTGACACGTCGCTGCCGCCGTTCTACATTCTCGTGTACGTCGACGACTTGGTCTTTGCTACTGCTGACACTGAGGCACTCGCTCGTGTGAAGTCGGAGCTGCAGAAGAGACACACCTGCACTGACCTGGGTGAGCTGCGTAGCTACCTTGGCTTGCAGATCACCCGGGACAGAGCTCGCCGCACCATCACCCTGACTCAGTCACACATGGTGCAGCAGGTCCTTCAGCGCTTCGGCTTCCAGTTCTCCTCACCACAGGCCACACCTCTGGCTACCAGCCACTCGCTCTCAGCTCCACCTCCGGACGAGTCCGTAGAGCCGAGTGGCCCGTACCCAGAGCTTGTGGGCTGCCTCATGTACCTGATGACTTGCACGCGACCTGACCTTGCGTACCCTCTTAGCATCCTTGCTCGTTACGTTGCGCCTGGGAGACACAGGCGAGAGCACTGGGAGGCTGCTAAGAGGGTGCTGCGCTACTTGTGCAGTACATCAGGCATGGGGCTGGTGCTTGGAGGACGCGACAGAGTTGTCCTCACTGGCCACTCGGACGCTTCTTGGGTGGACGACCTGGCTACGCAGCGGTCGTCACAGGGTTACACCTTCAGCCTTGGCTCTGGTTCTGTCTCGTGGCGGTCCACCCGCTCTTCCTCTGTTCTCGGCTCTAGTTGTGAGGCTGAGGTCTACGCCACAGCCATGGCTGCACAGGAGTTACGCTGGCTCACCTACCTGCTGACTGACTTGGGAGAGCGGCCTAGTTCTCCTCCAGTTCTGTACGGTGACAACAAGGCGGCTCTTGCCTTGTGTCAGGAGCACAGACTGGAGCACAGGACGAAGCACATTGCTCTTCGCTACTTTCTTGCTCGAGAGCTTCAGCAGCGCGGTCAGCTTCGGCTTGTGTACGTGGACTCGAAGGCCAACACTGCTGATATCTTCACCAAGGCGCTCCCGCCTAGTGATCATCAGCGGCACTGTACTTCTTTAGGCCTTGTGTCCACGTTTCCTCACTTGCTCACTGCTTGACATTCTTTGTACTGTACTTTATATATATATCTTGTTACTTGCTTGCTAGGTTTTGATCACTGTGTTGTTTGTCTTGTACTATATCTAGCACTGCATGTGAACTGGCCTTGTGGCCTTTACTTGTGCTCGGAGTGTGGTGACGTTGTGATCCACCCTGGGCTTTGCTTTGCTTTGCTGGACTGGTCTTGTGACCCTTTGTTCTCCCCCACTTTGCCTATGGGGGTGTGTTAAACTGTATTATGCTTGTAGGCTGTAGTGGGGTAGCCAATATGGGGTACAACCCCAACTAGGGTTTCATATTTGTACCCAAAACTTTGCTAGTTCATTCATTCTTGCCTAGTTACTTTGAGATAGGGTGGGCCACATTTTGCAGATGTAGGGTTTGCATGTATCCACTACAACTCTACGTCGTGTTGCGCCTTGGTCACCGAGGTGCATGTGTTAAACTGTATTATGCTTGTAGGCTGTAGTGGGGTAGCCAATATGGGGTACAACCCCAACTAGGGTTTCATATTTGTACCCAAACTTCTGCTAGTTCATCATTCTTGCCTAGTTATCTTGACATGGTATTCAGAGCAGGAGGTCCCTAGGACCTACCGACCGTTTTTTTAGGGCCCACCACCGCTCGCATGCGGTTACCACGCTACCCCGTGCCCTAGCCTCGTAGCGCCCTCGTGCGCCCTCGTTAGCGCCCTCGCGCGCCCCTCGTTAGCGCCCTCGCGCGCACCCTCGTTAGCGCCCTCGCGCGCCCCTCGTTAGCGCCCTCGCGCGCCCCTTGCTAGCGCCCTCGCGCGCCCCTTGCTAGCGCCCTCGCGCGCCCCTCACTAGCGCCCTCGCGCGCCCCTCGCCGAGCCGCCCGCTCGCAGCCCGCCCGCCCGCTCGCTGCCCGCTTCGCGGCCCGCTCGCTACGCAGCCCGCCCGCCCGCTCGCTGCCCGCTTCGCGGCCCGCCCGCCTCGCAGCCCGCTCGCTCGCTGCCCGCTTCGCGGCCCGCCCACTTCGCAGCCCGCCCGCCCGCTCGCTGCCCGCTTCGCGGCCCGCCCACTTCGCAGCCCGCTCGCCCCGCTGCCCGCTTCGCGGCCCGCCCACTTCGCAGCCCGCCCGCCCGCTAGCTGCCCACTTCGCGGCCCGCCCGCATCGCAGCCCGCTCGCCCCGCTGCCCGCTTCGCAGCCCGCCCGCCCGCCCGCTGCCCGCTTCGCGGCCCGCCCGCCTCGCAGCGTCGCCCGCCCGCCGTGCTGCCCGCTTGCAGCGCCGCCTGCCCGCCGCGCTGCCCGCTTCCCGGCCCGTCCGCCGCGCTGCCCGCTCGCAGCGTCGCCCTCCCGTCGCGCTGACCGCTTGCAGCGCCGCCTGCCCGTAGCGCCAGCCTCGCCCGCTGCTCTCTATCCGTGCACAGTCGTCTTCCCCTGCTGCGGAAACTTGCGTTACTCTGTCACACTGTCGCTATGGCTTCCATCCGCGTGCTGTCGTTCGATGCTGAGGGCCGCCCTGTGCGGTTCACCGCTTGGCTAGATGACCTGCAGCTGTTCCTCCTGAGCGATAGCAAGGAGCATGTGTCGCTCTATGATTACGCGTCTGGTGCTGCGCCTGCCCCTCCTGCCACAGCTGAGCTTAGTGTTCGTTCCCACTGGCAGACTCGTGACGCAGCTGCTCGCCTAGCCATTCGCAGTCACCTGCCGTTAGCTGAGCTAGAGCATTTTGGCGACTGCAAATCCGCTAAGGCCCTGTACGACGCTGTCGTCGCTCGCTACTCCTCGCCTGCCACAGCCGAGCTTAGCCGCCTCATGCTGCCGTACCTGTTCCCCGATCTGTCCACCTTTACTACAGTCGCCGATCTTATCACCCACCTTCGCACTAGTGATGCTCGCCTGCGTGCCGCCCTTCCCACCGAGTTCTGCGCTAAGAACCCCCCTCCACTGTACTGGACACTCCACTTCATAGTCACCCGTCTCCCTGACACCCTCCGCTCAGTTCGAGACCACTTCCTTGCTCGCTGTCCCACTGAGCTCACAGTCGCCCTCCTAGAGGAGCAGCTGCTCGCGGCCGAAAAGAGCATTGTAGCTGTCGGTGCTGCTCGTGGCGCTCCTCGCACCCCCATCTTTGAGGGGTGTTCTCCCTCTCCCCTCGCTCCCTCCTACGCTGCTGCTGCTGCTGTTGACTTCCTTGGTGCTGAGTCTGTTGGCGCTGCTTCTACTCCTGGTGGGAGGCGCCGCACCGGCAAGGGCAAGGGGGGCAAAAGTGGTGGTGGTGGCACTGGGGGGGGAGGAGGTGGGGGAGGTGGGGGGGGAGGCGGTGCTGGAGGGAGCGGTGGCGGGAGCGCTGGTGGGAGTGGGGTCGGTGGTGGAGGCGGGGGCGGCGGAGGAAGCAGTGGCAGTAGTGGCGGCGGCGGCGGTGGCGGCGGTGGCGGTGGTGGCGGTGGTGGCGGTGCCGGTCGGAGCGGTGGTAGTGGTGGCGGCGGAGGTCGGAGTGGAGGCACTGGCTCGGGCCAGAGCTCCCAGCAGCAGCAGCGTCCCCAGACGACCCAGCAGCTTCGTGAGTGGCTTGCTCAGCGTGGGACGTCGGGGGCCAGTGCCCGCTGTTCTTATGTCATTCGCACAGGTGACCGCAAGGGACAGACGTGTGGGAGGTTCCACACCCCGTACCGCTGCTTCTCCCGCCTTGACGACGCTTGGCGTGAGGAGATGGGTGCGGATGTTGAGCGCCCCCGCTGGGCTGAGCTCATGAGGGCTGGTGTTGATGTCTTTGCTCTTGACTATGATGCTATTATTGCTGCCATGTATGCATTGACTGTTAGTGCCGAGGGAGACTGTTACTTGTGTGTGCCGCCTGACCCAGGTATAGAGCCCGCTGCCCTGGGTACTAGTGAGTCTGCTCTCTCTGGTATGGTGCCCCCTGTACTTGCTCCCCCCAGTGCTGTCCCGGCTGGTTTCGAGTCTGCTCTCTCAGGTACAGCACCCACAGAGACTCCTCTCTCAGGTACCGCACCGGCTGAGGCCTGTCACACCTTCACCCTTGACTCAGGTGCTTCCCGTTGCTTCTTCCGTGACAGTACTGAGCTCACACCGCTTCCTGCACCGGTCCCAGTCTCCTTGGCTGACCCCTCTGGGGGCCCAGTCCTTGCCCAGTCTACCACTGTCCTCCCTTGTCCGGCGGTTCCGTCTGGCTCGTTGTCGGGTTTCCACCTCCCCTCGTTCTCGACGAACCTGGTGAGCAACGCTGTCCTCCAGGATCAGTGGGTTGACACCTTTACCCCTGGCGGACAGCGTGTGGCGATCTGCACGTGCTCCAGGACCGGCCGTCACCTGGCTACGTTCACCCGTCGGCCGGGGTCGAGTCTCTACACACTGACCACTGCGTCTCCCCAGGTAGCTGCTGTCGGTCAGGTGTCTGCGTCAGGTCTGGTGGCCCACGCCTGTGAGTGTCGTTCCCTGTCGCACCAGACTCTTCTCTGGCACCACCGCCTGGGTCACCCCTCCTTGCCACGCCTTCGTGGCATGCACCGTCGCCTCCTTGTGTCCGGTCTTCCCAGGTCCCTCCCTCCCCTCCCTGCCTCGCCTGCGCCGCCTTGCCTTCCTTGCGTCGAGGGGCGGCAGCGCGCCGCTCCTCACTCCTCCTCGTTCCCCCCGACAGAGGCTCCTCTGGAGACCCTCCACCTGGACGTGTGGGGCCCAGCCCGCGTTCGTGGTCAGGGCGGTGAGCGGTACTTTTTGCTGGTTGTCGACGACTACTCGCGTTACACCACGGTCTTCCCCTTGCGCACCAAGGGTGAGGTCCCTGCTGTTCTGATCCCTTGGATCCGCACGGTTCGTCTCCAGCTCCGCCGCCGTTTCCGGACGGATCTTCCTGTCCTGCGTCTGCACTCTGACAGAGGTGGTGAGTTTTCCTCCGATCTCTTGAGGACCTTCTGTCAGGCGGAGGGCATCGAGCAGACCTTCACGCTTCCGGACTCCCCACAGCAGAATGGGGTTGCTGAGCGCCGCATTGGCCTGGTCATGGAGGTCGCTCGTACCTCCTTGGTCCACGCGGCGGCTCCCCATTTTCTGTGGCCGTTTGCTGTCCGGTACGCCGCGCATCAGCTCAACCTCTGGCCCCGTGTCTCCTTGCCGGAGACCTCGCCCACACTGCGTTGGACGGGGGAGGTTGGCGATGCGTCACGCTTCTGGGTGTGGGGTGCTCGTGCCCTTTGTCCCTGACGCGCCTGGCTGGCAGTTTTACCACCCCACCTCGCGCCGGGTCTTCGCCTCTCAGGATGTCACCTTTGACGAGTCGGTCCCTTTTTACCGTCTCTTCCCCTACCGCACTGCCCCTCTCCCTCCCCCGCCGCTTTTCCTTGCTCCTGGTCCCCCTCCGGTAGACCCCCTTCCCCCTCAGGGTCCTGCTCCTTCAGGTGTCTCTCAGGTAGACCCTCCTCCCGTCGCTGAGCCTGTCGAGGTCACAGGTGACTCAGGTGCTGCTGCGGGTGGTGCTGCTGGGAGTGCTGAGCCTGGGGGTGCTGAGCCTGGGGGTGCTGGGCCTGGGGGTGCTGGGGCTGCGGGTGCTGGGACTGAGGGTGCTGGAGTTGAGGGTACGGTGCCTGAGAGTACGGAGCCTGGGGGTGCTGCGCCTGGGGGTGCTGAGCCTGCGGGTGCGGGGCCTGGGAGTGCTGGGACTGCGGGTGCTGGAGCTGAGGGTACTGTGCCTGAGAGTTTGCCGCCTGGGGGTGCTGCGACTGGGGGTGCTGAGCCTGCGGGTACTGAGCCTGCGGGTACTGAGCCTGGGGGTGCTGCTACTGAGCCTACGGAGCCTCGGGTTACTGCGTCTGGGGGTGCTCCGGTTCGGGGTGCTGAGCAGTCTCTCACACCGCAGCAGCTTCGCGACTGGTACGTCCGACGCTTTCGCCGTCCTAGTGGCTCGGCTGGAGTTTGGGGTGCTGGAGCTGCTCGTCCTGGGGGTGCTCGTACTGGGGGTACTGGAGCTGCCGGGACTGGCTGTTCTGGGAGCACTGTGACTGGAGCTGCTGGAGCTGGGGACTCTGGCGCTGGCGGTGCTAGCGGAGTTGGAGCTGCCGACTCTGGGGGTGGCGCTGCGGCTGGTGCTGCGGACCCACCTGGTGGAGCTGCTGCTGGTGCTGAGGAGTCGGACGGTGGAGCTGCTACTGGTGCTGAGGACCCGGCCGCTGGAGTCCCGTCTGCTTCTGGAGACGCTGCGCGGCCGCGACCGTACTTCGTACCGCTCCTTCAGCAGGTTCTTGGGCAGGCTCCTCCTCCTTGTCCTCCTCCCTCCGTAGAGTGTCCTCCGCCTGTCCAGCCGCAGTCACAGTTACCGCCTGCCTCGCCTCTCCCTGCTCCCTCTCCTTACACTGGTCCCACAGGAGGTCTTACAGAGCGTCGTGAGCCTGAGTCTCGTCCTGCGTCGCCTGTTCGTCCTGCTCGCACTGGTAGTCGTGTCCGTCGTGAGCGTCCTCCTCCTGTCCCAGGCACTCACTACATGACTCTGCGTCCCTCTACTGCTCCTCGGCGTGTCCCTCTACCGTCTCCTCCTGCGTCCTCTTTGCCTGCCGTTCCGGACCCTGAGTCTGACCGGTATCGCGCTGAGCACCCTACAGTCACGCGTCTCCTTGCTACTGTTGTCACTGACCCCACCTTTGAGTCCTCGGCTGCGTCTGCTCTGGTCGCTGAGTTGGTTGACTTTGCTGCTGCCTGTCGTCTAGACTACGCTGCTAGCCTTGTCGCTGAGTCAGAGTCTGCGTCTGTCTGTCCTCCGTCCGTCGGGGGTGAGTGTGCTCTTGGCACGGACGTCCTTGAGGACAGGCAGGAGGACTTTGACTCTCTTGCGGCTGCTGTACCTCATCTCGTGGCCTGGTTGCTTGCCCCTGAGGGAGACCCGGATGCAGTAGACATCCCCACTCCGCGCACTTACGCAGAGGCGATCTCGGGTCCCTACTCCTCTCAGTGGCAGACAGCCATGGACGCAGAGATGGCATCCTGGAAGTCCACAGGCACCTACGTCGACGAGGTTCCCCCTCCTGGGGCGAACATCGTCGATGGCATGTGGATTTTCAGGGTGAAGCGGCCGCCAGGTTCTCCGCCTGTCTTCAAGGCTCGTTACGTTGCTAGAGGCTTCAGTCAGCGTCAGGGGGTCGACTTCTTCCAGACCTTCTCCCCCACCCCGAAGATGACCACTCTTCGGGTTCTGCTGCACGTTGCTGCTCAGCGTGACTACGAGCTTCACTCTCTTGACTTCAGCACAGCGTTCCTGCAGGGCAGCCTGCACGAGGAGATCTGGCTGCGCCGCCCACCTGGCTTTACTGGGTCGTTTCCCCCTGGTACCCAGTGGAGTCTCCGCCGGCCAGTCTACGGTCTCCGCCAGGCGCCACGTGAGTGGCACGACACACTGAGGACTACTCTTGCGGCTCTTGGGTTCGCGCCGTCTACTGCTGACCCGTCGCTGTTTCTGCGCACAGACACGTCGCTGCCGCCGTTCTACATCCTCGTGTACGTCGACGACTTGGTCTTTGCTACTGCTGACACTGAGGCACTCGCTCGTGTGAAGTCGGAGCTGCAGAAGAGACACACCTGCACTGACCTGGGTGAACTGCGTAGCTACCTTGGCTTGCAGATCACCCGGGACAGAGCTCGCCGCACCATCACCCTGACTCAGTCACACATGGTGCAGCAGGTCCTTCAGCGCTTCGGCTTCCAGTTCTCCTCACCACAGGCCACACCTCTGGCTACCAGCCACTCGCTCTCAGCTCCACCTTCGGACGAGTCCGTAGAGCCGAGTGGCCCATACCCAGAGCTTGTAGGCTGCCTCATGTACCTGATGACTTGCACGCGACCTGACCTCGCGTACCCTCTTAGCATCCTTGCTCGTTACGTTGCGCCTGGGAGACACAGGCGAGAGCACTGGGAGGCTGCTAAGAGGGTGCTGCGTTACCTGTGCAGTACATCAGGCATGGGGCTGGTGCTTGGAGGACGCGACAGAGTTGTTCTCACTGGTCACTCGGACGCCTCTTGGGTGGACGACCTGGCTACACAGCGGTCGTCACAGGGTTACACCTTCAGCCTTGGCTCAGGTTCTGTCTCGTGGCGGTCCACCCGCTCTTCCTCTGTTCTCGGCTCTAGTTGTGAGGCTGAGATCTACGCCACAGCCATGGCTGCACAGGAGTTACGCTGGCTCACCTACCTGCTGACTGACTTGGGAGAGCGGCCTAGTTCTC
This sequence comes from Closterium sp. Yama58-4, assembly GCA_947470075.1. Classification (NCBI taxonomy): domain Eukaryota; kingdom Viridiplantae; phylum Streptophyta; class Zygnematophyceae; order Desmidiales; family Closteriaceae; genus Closterium; species Closterium sp. Yama58-4. Next base: position 426,662 of record CANIUD010000810.1, on the reverse strand, counting down.
CTCCAGTTCTGTACGGTGACAACAAGGCGGCTCTTGCCTTGTGTCAGGAGCACAGACTGGAGCACAGGACGAAGCACATTGCTCTTCGCTACTTTCTTGCTCGAGAGCTTCAGCAGCGCGGTCAGCTTCGGCTTGTGTACGTGGACTCGAAGGCCAACACTGCTGATATCTTCACCAAGGCGCTCCCGCCTAGTGATCATCAGCGGCACTGTACTTCTTTAGGCCTTGTGTCCACGTTTCCTCACTTGCTCACTGCTTGACATTCTTTGTACTGTACTTTATATATATATCTTGTTACTTGCTTGCTAGGTTTTGATCACTGTGTTGTTTGTCTTGTACTATATCTAGCACTGCATGTGAACTGGCCTTGTGGCCTTTACTTGTGCTCGGAGTGTGGTGACGTTGTGATCCACCCTGGGCTTTGCTTTGCTTTGCTGGACTGGTCTTGTGACCCTTTGTTCTCCCCCACTTTGCCTATGGGGGTGTGTTAAACTGTATTATGCTTGTAGGCTGTAGTGGGGTAGCCAATATGGGGTACAACCCCAACTAGGGTTTCATATTTGTACCCAAAACTTTTGCTAGTTCATTCATTCTTGCCTAGTTACTTTGAGATAGGGTGGGCCACATTTTGCAGATGTAGGGTTTGCATGTATCCACTACAACTCTACGTCGTGTTGCGCCTTGGTCACCGAGGTGCATGCTACGGAGGTGGGCGAAATCGCGCGCATCGGCGGAAATCGCGTTTGTCTCAAAAGAATCGACCCAAATTGCTCACAATTCGCCACGTGGGCGTTTTTTCTAATTGAATCGACCCCCTTTCCCCCGCCCCCCCAACCCGTGTTTCCCGCCCGTCCCTACCGAAATTCGGGCACCCGCTGGAATTTCGTGAAATCACAAACAGTCACAAATACATGTTTTTTCGTAACGCTAAGATTTCAACATGCGAGCGACATCTGATTGGACGAACTTTTACTTTTCATGATAACTTTAGCAGTAATATAATTGTATTAATTATGTGCGATTTTATTAATTATGTAACATCAGTACAATTTTTTCTAATTAATATCAAGAAATAAACTCAAACGAAATATTTACTTAGTTCAAAATAGTATATTTTTATTTGCCTTGGAGTGATTATTATCATAATCTTACGAAATGTAACTCTTTTTTCTTATGTTTTTTTTGAAAAGAAATTTATATAGATATAAAAAAAATAATATAGGTTAATTTTCATGTGTTTTCTTGCGCCCCTATCTACATTAATGTTATGGGCTAATCCAAAAAGATATGATACAATCAACATGCATATTAGCCTCCTGAGATTAAGAAGCAACCGTCGAAATTATCGAATTGCGAAAGCTGATGTGGCATCCCAAAACTAGATGGTGGATTTAGCATGGTGTAGGGAGCTCGTATTCGTTACTGTTTGTGACTTTCCAAACCTTAGCCGATGCCCGAATTTCGGATGGGAAGGGCGGGAAAAACGGGTTGGGGGGGCGGGGGGAAAGGGGGTCGATTCAATTAGGAAAAACGCCCGCATGGCAAAGTGTGAGCAATTTGGGTCGATTCTTTTGAGACAAACGATGCGCCGATGCGCCACGATGCGCCGATTAGGATTTCCGCCGATGCGCGCGATTTCGCCACGGAGGTGCACAGATTCCCGCCAAACGGGATGCAAGCCAAAAGCCGGTGCACGCGAGCTGGTGCGGAGCGGTGCCGCACTGCACAGGCGCTGGGTCTGCACTGATGCGCGCCAGTGCGGAGCACCACCTCGACGAGAGTTCTCCAAGAATTTGGACTTCTCCCAGTCACTCTACCAGCACTAGCGGTGTACGTGTACTACAGTACCAGGTTACGCATAAGGTGTCATCGAACTGTACCTATGATTGGAAAACACATCCCTGCAGATGACTGTGTCAGTAATAACGGACTGGAATGACTGTACTAACAGAAGGATGGATACAAATAGGAAACCCTAATCCAGTGTACCCCCTAAGGTATCACCCACTACTGCCTACAATCATATAAACATATAATGTTTGACACACCCCCATAGACAAAGTGGGGGAGACCTAGGGGTCACAAGACCAGTCAAGGCAAAGCAAGGCAACAACAAGCTCAGGGTGGATCTCGAGGATTCCACACAAATTCCGAGCACAAGCTAGTGGTCACAAGACCAGTTCACATGCAGGTTTATAACAGAGCAAGAGATACAGTGATCACAACCTAGCAAGAGTAAACATGCAGGTATATATATAATGATCACAGTACAAGCAAAGTCAAGAGGTAAGTAAGTGAGGTCCAGTAGGCACAAGGCCTAGTAGAGTGCAGAAGCGCTGATGGTCACGAGGCTGAAGCGCCTTGGTGAACACATCAGCAGTGTTGGCCTCAGTGGCCACGTAGCGAATACAAAGCTGACCGCGCTGCTGCAGCTCACGAGCAAGGAAGTACCGCAGGGCGATGTGCTTCGTTCTGTGCTCCAGTCTGTGCTCCTCACACAAGGCAATGGCAGCCTTGTTGTCGACGTACAGGACTGGAGGAGAACGAGGCGGCTCTCCGAGGTCGGTCAGCAGGTAGGTCAGCCAGCGTAGCTCCTGGGCAGCCATGGCTGTAGCGTAGATCTCAGCCTCGCAACTGGAGCCGAGAACAGAAGAAGAGCGTGTAGAGCGCCAAGAAACTGAGCCAGAGCCAAGGCTGAAGGTGTAACCCTGAGACGACCGCTGAGTGGCCTGGTCGTCTGCCCAAGAAGCGTCTGAGTGCCCTGTGAGAACAACTCGGTCTCGCCCTCCAAGCACAAGCCCCATGCCCGACGTACTGCACAAGTAGCGCAACACCCTCTTAGCGGCATCCATGTGCTCCTTCCTGTGACGGCCAGGAGCGACATAGCGTGCAAGGATGCTAAGAGGGTATGCAAGGTCAGGTCGAGTGCAGGTCATCAGGTACATGAGGCAGCCCACAAGCTCTGGATACGGGCCACTCGGCTCTACGGACTCATCCGAAGGCAGAGCTGAGAGCGAGTGACCGGTAGGCAGAGGAGTGGACTGAGGCGAGGAGTACGTGAAGCCGAAGCGCTGGAGAACCTGCTGCACCATGTGTGACTGAGTCAGGGTGATGGTGCGCCGTGCTCTGTCCCGGGTGATCCGCAAGCCAAGATAGCTTGTCAGCTCACCCAGGTCTGTGCACGTGTGTCTCCTCTGCAGCTCTGACTTCACGTAGGCGAGTCCTGCAGTGTCAGCAGTGGCAAAGACCAAGTCGTCGACGTACACGAGGATGTAGAACGGCGGCAGCGAAGTGTCGGTGCGCAGGAACAGCGACGGGTCAGCTGTAGAAGGCGCGAACCCAAGAGCCGCAAGTGTAGTCCTCAGTGTGTCGTGCCACTCACGCGGAGCCTGGCGGAGACCGTAGACCGGCCGCTGAAGCCTCCACTGGGTACCAGGAGGAAACGACCCAGTGAAGCCAGGTGGGCGGCGCAGCCAGATCTCCTCGTGCAGGCTGCCCTGCAAGAAAGCAGTGCTGAAGTCAAGTGAGTGAAGCTCGTAGTCGCGGTGAGCGGCTATGTGCAGCAGCACCCGAAGAGTAGTCATCTTCGGGGTGGGGGAGAAGGTCTGGAAGAAATCAACTCCCTCTCGCTGACTGAAGCCTCGAGCCACGTAACGCGCCTTGAAGACAGGCGGAGAACCCGGCGGCCGCTTCACCCTGAAAATCCACATGCCACTGACGATGTTCGCCCCAGGAGGGGGAACCTCGTCGACGTAGGTGCGTGTGGACTTCCAGGAGGCCATCTCGGCGTCCATGGCTGTCTGCCACTGAGAGGAGTAGGGACCCGCCATCGCCTCAGCGTAAGTGCGCGGGGTCGGGATGTCTGGTGCATCTGGGTCTCCCTCAGGGGCAACTAGCAAGGACACGAGACGGGGCAAAGCAGCAGCAAGACACTGGAACTCCTCGTGTCTGTCCTCAAGGACGTCCGTGCCAAGAGCACACTCACCCCCGACGGACGGAGGACAGACAGACTCAGACTCAGACTCAGCAACAAGGCTAGCAGCGTAGTCTAGACGACAGGCAGCAGCAAAGTCAACCAACTCAGCGACCAGAGCAGACGCAGTCGAGGACTCAAAGGTAGGGTCAGTGACAACAGTAGCGAGGAGACGCGTGACAGTAGGGTGCTCAGCACGGTACCGGTCAGACTCAGGGTCCGGAACGTGAGGCAAAGAAGACGCAGGAGGAGACGGCAGAGGGACACGCTGAGGAGCAGTAGAGGGACGCAGAGTCATGTAGTGAGTGCCTGGGACAGGAGGAGGACGCTCACGACGGACACGACTACCAGTGCGAGCAGGACGAACAGGCGACGCAGGACGAGACTCAGGCTCACGACGCTCTGTAAGACCTCCTGTGGGACCAGTGTACGGAGAGGGAGCAGGGAGAGGCGAGGTAGGCGGGAACTGTGACTGCGGCTGGACAGGCAGAGGACACTCTACAGAGGGAGGAGGACAAGGAGGAGGAGCCTGCCCAAGAACCTGCTGAAGGAGCGGTACGAAGTACGGTCGCGGCCGCGCAGCGTCTCCAGAAGCAGAGGAGACTCCAGCGGCCGGGTCCACAGCACCAGCAGCAGCTCCACCGGCCGGGTCCTCAGTACCAGTAGTAGCTCCAACGCCCGGGTCCTCAGTAGCAGCAGCAGCGCCACCGCTCGGGTCCTCAGCTCCAGCAGCAGCTCCACCGGCCGGGTCCTCAGCACCAGTAGTAGCTCCAACGCCCGGGTCCTCAGTAGCAGCAGCAGCGCCACCGCTCGGGTCCTCAGCTCCAGCAGCAGCTCCACCGTCCGAGTCCTCAGTACCAGCAGCAGCTCCACCGTCCGGGTCCTCAGCACCAGCAGCAGCTCCACCGTCCGGGTCCTCAGCACCAGCAGCAGCTCCAACGTCCGGGTCCTCAGCACCAGCAGCAGCGCCACCCCCAGGGTCCGCAGCACCAGGAGCACCACTCCGAAGACTGCAGCGCCGTGTGTACCACTCGCGGATCTGCTGAATGGGGGGGAGCTCCTGGGTAGGAGGGGAAGTACCGGGACGAGCTCCAGCAGCACCTCTCCGGAGGCGGCAGTACTCGAGGTACCTCTCCTGCAGCTGCTGGGAGGAGAGGGCTCCTCCAGGTGTAGCACGCACAGGCTCAGCACCCCCAGACTCAGCACCCCCAGACTCAGCACCCCCAGACTCAGCACCCCCAGGCTCAGCACCTCCAGGCTCCGCACCTCCTGGCTCAGCACCCCCAGGCTCCGCACCCCCAGACTCAGCACTCCCAGGCTCAGCACCCCCAGACGCAGCACCCCCGGGCTCAGCACCCCCAGACGCAGCACCCCCAGGCTCAGCACCCCTAGCAGGACGAGAGTCAACAGCTACCTCGACAGGCTCACCCGGGTCTACCTGGGACACACCTGAGGGAGCGGCACCCTGAGGGGGGAGGGGGTCTGGTACCTCAGCACCTGGAGCGAGGAAGAGAGGCGGGGGGGGGAGCGGGGCAGTGCGGTAGGGGAAGAGGCGGTAGTAGGGGACGGACTCGTCAAAAGTGACGTCCTGAGAGGCCAGGACACGACGCGAGGTGGGGTGGTAGAACTGCCAGCCAGGGGCGTCCGGGACAAAGCCAAGGAAGACGCAGGGGACAGCGCGACGGGAGAGCTTGTCCGCGGACGTGTCGCGGACAAAAGCTCGGGATCCCCAGACCCGAAAACGCGACGCATCGCCAGCCTCTCCCGTCCAACGCAGTGTCGGAGAAGTCTCGGGCAAGGAGACACGGGGCCAGAGGTTGAGCTGATGCGCAGCGTATCGGACTGCAAATGGCCACAGAAAATGGGGGGCAGCCGCATGGCTCAAGGAGGTACGAGCGACCTCCATGACCAGGCCAATGCGACGCTCAGCAACCCCATTCTGCTGTGGAGAGGCCGGAAGCGTGTACGACTGCTCAATGCCCTCCTGCTGACAGAAGGCCTCCAATAGGCCAGAGGAGAACTCCCCACCTCTGTCAGAGTGCAGACGCAGGACAGGGAAGTCGGAGCGGAAACGCTCACGGAGCTGGAGACGAGATCTGCGGATCCAAGGGATCAAGACATCAGGGACGTCACCCTTGGCGCGCAAGGGGAAGACCGTGGTGTAGCGCGAGAAGTCGTCAACAACAATCAGGAAGTACCTCTCCTGACCCTGACCACGGACGCGGGCTGGGCCCCACACGTCCATGTGGAGCGTCTGCAAGGGAGCAGTCGTCGGGGGAAAGGAGGAGGAGTGAGGAGCGGCGCGCTGCCGTCCCTCGACACAGGGAATACAGGGAGGAGCAGGCGAGTCGGGAAGGGGAGGGAGCACCCTGGGAAGACCAGCAACAAGGTCCCGTTTGTGCATAGCCCGAAGGCGCTGCACAGACGGGTGACCAAGGCGGTGGTGCCAAAGGACAGTCTCATGCGCCAGAGAGCGACACGAGCAGGGGGCGGACAGCTGACCTGACGCAGACGCAGACGCAGCTACCTGAGGGGACTCAGTGGTCAGTGTGTAAAGGTCCGACCCCGGCTCCCGAGTGAAGGTAGCCAGGTGGCGACCCGTCCGAGCACACGTGCAGTGTGTCACGCGCTCGTAGGCAGGGGTGAACTGGTGAACACCTCCGTCCTGGAGCGCACTACCTGCCACCAAGTTCGTAGAGAACGAGGGGAGGTAGAGACCTGACAGCGTGCCGGACGGGACCGCCGGACAAGGAAGGACAGTGGAGGAGGTCGCAATGACCGGGCCCCCAGAGGGGTCAGCAAGGGAGACAGCAACTGGCCGAGCGAGCGGCTCAAGGACAGTGCGGTCACGAAAGAAGGAGCGAGAAGCACCTGAGTCCAGTGTGAAGGTGTGCAGTGCTGCAGTCGACTCAGTACCAGGGGGCACGGACGCACGAGCACCTAGGGCAGCGGCCTCACCAGGACCTGTGGGAGCAGACGCACTAGCACCTAGAGCGGCAGCCGGACTGGCCTGAATGCCCGGGTCGGGCGGAACACGCAAGTACTGAGCACCCTCTCCACTAATAGACATCGCATACATGGCAGTGAGAATAGCATCAAAGTCTAAAGCCCAAATATCAACACCCCTCTTTTCCAGATCAGCCCAGCGCGGCAGCTCAGTGGCAGCAGGAAACTGAGTGCGCCACGCGTCGTTAAGGCGCGCAAAGCAGCGCTGCGTGGGGTGCGGCCTCCCACACTGCTGGCCGCTGCGGTCACCTGTGCGAATGACGTACGTGCAGGTAACGCTACGCTGCGCATACCACTCACGGGCGGCCTGAAGTGTCGGGGCGGGCTGCTGACTCTGCCCTCCGCCAGTGCCTCCACGACCACCACCGCCACCGCCACCGCCTCGGCCACCTCCACCCCTGCCGCCGCCACGACCACCTCCGCCTCCGCTGCCGCCTCCACCACCACTCCCGCCGCTGCTGTCTCCTCCCCCACTGCCGCCACCAGTCTCCCCAGCCGCGCCTCCACTCGCACCGCCTCCACCCCCACCTCCTCCGCCGCCACCCCCACCCCTGCCCCCCTTGCTCTTGCGGCGCCCGCTCGAAGCAGACGCGGCCCCGACCTTCTCAGCACCAAGAAGGTCGACAGCAGCAGCAGAGGCGACAGAGGGGAGGAGGGGGGAAGGGGAACACCCCTCAAAGAACGGGGTGCGGGGGTCGCCACGAGAGGTGCCTACAGCGACGATGCTCGCCTCAGCTGCAAGCAGTTCCTTCTCGAGGAGGGCAACAGTGAGCTCAGTGGGGGAGCGAGAGAGGAAGTGGTCCCTGACTGCGCGCAGAGAGTCAGGGAGGCGGGTGACGATGTGGTAGAGAGTGATCCAGAGCGGGGGGGGGTTGCTAGTGAGAAACTCGGCAGGCATAGCAGCGCGAAAGCGGGCCTCACTAGTCTTAAGGTGGGTGATGAGGTCTGCGACAGTGTGAAAGGAGGCTAGGTCGGGGAACAGGTAGGGGAGAGTGAGGCGGCCTAGCGTGGCAGAAGCGGGTGAGGAGTAGCGGGCAACTACAGTGGTGTAGAGGTCCTTAGCAGTCTTGCACTGGCCGAAGTGCTCGCGCTCGTCTAGCGGCAGGGAGTTGCGAATAGCAAAGCGAGCGTGCGCATCACGGGTCTGCCACTGGGAACGCAGAGTGCTGTCAGCAGACGAGTCAGGGGCAGTGGCATGGCCTAGGGCATGGTCGTACAGTGAGATATCTTCCTTGGCAGTGAGCTGTAGGAACAGGTGCAGGTCATCGAGCCAGGTTTCGAACTTCACTGGACGGCCCTCGGCATCGAAAGCTAGAACTGGCGGACTAGCCATAGTGACAGTAGCAGTAGTAGTAGTGGCAGTAGTAACAGTAGTAGTAGGAAGCGTGGCAGCAGGAGCTGCAACGGCGCACTGGTGGCAGCTGCAGGGGTAGCAGTGTGCGCGGTAGGTAGAAAAGAAACAGCAGTGAGATCGAGTGCCTCGCGGGCAGCGGCTGCAGAAGCGCAGGCGACGAGCGGCTGCGGGCGGGCGGCCGCTGCGACGGCGGGCTGCGGGCCTGCGGGGCGTGCGCGAGCGGCAGCGGCTGCTGGCCTGCGGCGCACTAGCGGTAGCGGGCGACTCGCGGGCGGCGGCTGCAAAGGCGCACGGGCGGCAGCGGCTTATGCGCACGGGCAGCAGCGCCGACAGCGCACGGGCGGCTGCAGCAGCGAGCGGTGCGCAAGCAGCAGCGGCAGCAGCGCACGTGTAGCAGCGGCGTCGGTGCACGGGCGGCAGCGGCGTCGGCGGACGGGCGGCTGCGGGCAACAGGCATGCGGCAGCTGCGGCGGCGAGCTGCGGGCCTGCGGGGCCACGGCGGGGTGCGCGCGAGCGGGCGACGGGCGGCTGCAGCAGCGGGCGCGTCAGCGAGGCGCACAGGCAGCGCGCGGGCAGCGTGCGGGGCCGCGCGTAAAGAAAAACAGCCGCGCGCGTGCGGCTAGCGGGGCGCGCGCAGCGAAATCGACCGCGCGCGGGCGGGTAGCGGGATACGCCCGCTAAAAAAAAAGTCGAGTCGCGCGCGGGCGGCTGGCGGGCTGCGCGCGCGCGGTAGGTAGGAGGCGCACGAGGGCGCGTAGGCGCACGAGGCGCACAGTAGGTAGGTAGGTATGTAGGTAACGGTGGGCCCTAAGAACGGTCCTAGCGAAGGACCTGCTCTGAAACCATGTCAGTAATAACGGACTGGAATGACTGTACTAACAGAAGGATGGATACAAATAGGAAACCCTAATCCAGTGTACCCCCTAAGGTATCACCCACTACTGCCTACAATCATATAAACATATAATGTTTGACAGACTGCCCCATAAAATACGTAGCTGCCCCTTTCGAAAGCGGGTTTGAGCCGTCTCCCGCTCGCGGCGCAGTGCAGCGGAACACTGACGCTCCCCTTCGCCCCGGGCGATGCACCCCGTTACGCTCCGAGAATCCAGCAGCGAAGGGTCACGCGCATAACCCCCGTGCGGCCTCTTGTCGGCGAAATCGCGCGCATCGGCGGAAATCGTGTTTGTCTCAAAAGAATCGACCCAAATTGCTCCCCGCTCGCCACGTGGGCGTTTTTCTCAATTGATTCGACCCCCTTTCCCCCCGCCCCCCCACCCCGTTTTTCCCGCCCTTGCCCTCCGAAATTCGGGCACCCGCTGGAATTTCGTGAAATCACAAAAAGTCACGAATACATGCATTTTACATCAAGCCAAATCCACCATGTAGTTGTTATCGAGATAGTAGGGCGAAAGATAGAACAGAGAAGAGGGGTTGTACTAGCAGCATGCAAGGTACATATAGGAAACCCTAATTTGGGTTGTACTCGCTATAGAGTACCCCACTGCAGGCTAGACAATTACAACATTCTGACACACCCCCATAGCCAAAGTGGGGTGTAATCAGCGCAAATAACCAGTCATAGATCAAGTCCACAAATGCAAGTAAAGCTAGAGGCAGTCACAGAGGGCAAGTGAGGAGGAGGAGAGACTGTGAGGGGCGATCTGCTGCAGACACAACGGGCAACAGGAGCGGCGTGCACAGTGGCTACCGAGCGCACGAGGGCACCGGACTACGGGAGTATCTGGCTCCGCGGCTACGACGAGCACACACAGGAGCAACTGACCCACAGGCAACTGGCGAAGCAGGCTCGCTGGGCTACCGAAACGCGCGAGGGCATCCGGACTACTGGCGCTGCTGGCGTCACGACGGCTACTTCCACGCAACCTCCCCCGACCGTCCCACGCCCCTCTCACACACCCCCTGCTGACACCCTAGCTCCACTTCCACGGCACCCCCCTTAAACCCTAAACCTCGGCTCCCACACATCCACCCCCCTCAGCGGCAGCTGCAGCAGTGGGAGACGGAGGAGGAGGAGGAGCAGGGGACGGCGCACACACACGGCACCCCCAGAGCTGCCACCCCCACACTCCGCACCCCCAAACCCTAAAAACGGGCGGAACGGGGGAAGGAGCGCGGGGGACGGCGAGGGGGACGGCGCTCGGCCCCCAGAACGCGACCACGGGGCAGCGAGGGGCCGCGCGCGGCTCCCCAGGGCGGCGCGACGGGAAATCGGGGCCGCGGGGGGGTCGCGCGCGGCTCCCCAGGGCGGCACGACGGGAAATCGGGGCCGCGGGGGGTCGCGCGCGGCTCCCCAGGGCGGCACGACGGGAAATCGGGGCCGCGGGGGGTCGCGCGCGGCTCCCCAGGGCGGCACGACGGGAAATCGGGGCCGCGGGGGGTCGCGCGCGGCTCCCCAGGGCGGCACGACGGGAAAACGGGGCCGCGGGGGGTCGCGTGCGGCTCCCCAGGGCGACGGGATCGCGGGGCCGCGGGCGACGGGACCGGAGGGCCGCGGGCGACGGGATCGGGGGGCCGCGGGCGTCCCCCACGGTAGGAAACCGCCGTGCGCCTCGGTGCGCACGGCGGGGAGAAAACCGCCGCACGCCCCGAGCGCGCGGCGGGATGAAAATGTGAAGGTCGCGCGCCACGGGGCGCGCGACACAGAGTAGGGCAGCGGAAGCAGCAGTGGGGCCCACAGGCCAGGAGCGTGAACGCTCTGTTACCATATCGAGATAGTAGGGCGAAAGATAGAACAGAGAAGAGGGGTTGTACTAGCAGCATGCAAGGTACATATAGGAAACCCTAATTTGGGTTGTACTCGCTATAGAGTACCCCACTGCAGGCTAGACAATTACAACATTCTGACAGTTGTGGCATGCCACATCAGCTTTCGCAATCGATAATTTCGGCGGTTGCTTCTCAATCTCAGGAGGCTCATATGCACGTTGATTGTATCGTATTTTTTTGGATTAGCCCATGCCAGTAATGTAGATAAGGGCGCAAAAAAAAAAACACATGACAAATCAACCTATAGTTTCTTTATGTTTTCTATATATCTACATGAAGCTTATTCCAGAAAACTTAAAAAACTAAGAGTTAAAATTCATAAATTTATAATAATAATAGCTCCACGGCAAATAAAAATAAATCTCTTTTGAAATAGGTAGATATTTTGTTTGATTGTACTTCTTGATATTATTTAGAGAAACAGAATATTTAATCGTATTACAAAGATTAAAAAAATATGTTACTGCAGTGGCACATAATTAATAAAATCCATATTACTGCTAAATTTATCATTAGAAGTCATAGGTGTTCTGTCCAATCAGATGTCGCTCGCATGTTGAAATCTTAGCGTTACGAAAAAACATGTATTCGTGACGTTTTGTGATTTCGCGAGATTCTAGCGGGTGCCCGAATTTCGGAGGGCAAGGGCGGGAAAAACGGGGTGGGGGGTGTCAAGATAACTAGGCAAGGATGATGAACTAGCAGAAGTTTGGGTACAAATATGAAACCCTAGTTGGGGTTGTACCCCATATTGGCTACCCCACTACAGCCTACAAGCATAATACAGTTTAACACACCCCCATAGGCAAAGTGGGGGAGAACAAGGGGTCACAAGACCAGTCCAGCAAAGCAAAGCAAAGCCCAGGGTGGATCACAACGTCACCACACTCCGAGCACAAGTAAAGGCCACAAGGCCAGTTCACATGCAGTGCTAGATATAGTACAAGACAAGCAACACAGTGATCAAAACCTAGCAAGCAAGCAACAAGATATATAAAGTACAGTACAAAGAATGTCAAGCAGTGAGCAAGTGAGGAAACGTGGACACAAGGCCTAAAGAAGTACAGTGCCGCTGATGATCACTAGGCGGGAGCGCCTTGGTGAAGATATCAGCAGTGTTGGCCTTCGAGTCCACGTACACAAGCCGAAGCTGACCGCGCTGCTGAAGCTCTCGAGCAAGAAAGTAGCGAAGAGCAATGTGCTTCGTCCTGTGCTCCAGTCTGTGCTCCTGACACAAGGCAAGAGCCGCCTTGTTGTCACCGTACAGAACTGGAGGAGAACTAGGCCGCTCTCCCAAGTCAGTCAGCAGGTAGGTGAGCCAGCGTAACTCCTGTGCAGCCATGGCTGTGGCGTAGATCTCAGCCTCACAACTAGAGCCGAGAACAGAGGAAGAGCGGGTGGACCGCCACGAGACAGAACCAGAGCCAAGGCTGAAGGTGTAACCCTGTGACGACCGCTGTGTAGCCAGGTCGTCCACCCAAGAGGCGTCCGAGTGACCAGTGAGAACAACTCTGTCGCGTCCTCCAAGCACCAGCCCCATGCCTGATGTACTGCACAGGTAACGCAGCACCCTCTTAGCAGCCTCCCAGTGCTCTCGCCTGTGTCTCCCAGGCGCAACGTAACGAGCAAGGATGCTAAGAGGGTACGCGAGGTCAGGTCGCGTGCAAGTCATCAGGTACATGAGGCAGCCTACAAGCTCTGGGTATGGGCCACTCGGCTCTACGGACTCGTCCGAAGGTGGAGCTGAGAGCGAGTGGCTGGTAGCCAGAGGTGTGGCCTGTGGTGAGGAGAACTGGAAGCCGAAGCGCTGAAGGACCTGCTGCACCATGTGTGACTGAGTCAGGGTGATGGTGCGGCGAGCTCTGTCCCGGGTGATCTGCAAGCCAAGGTAGCTACGCAGTTCACCCAGGTCAGTGCAGGTGTGTCTCTTCTGCAGCTCCGACTTCACACGAGCGAGTGCCTCAGTGTCAGCAGTAGCAAAGACCAAGTCGTCGACGTACACGAGGATGTAGAACGGCGGCAGCGACGTGTCTGTGCGCAGAAACAGCGACGGGTCAGCAGTAGACGGCGCGAACCCAAGAGCCGCAAGAGTAGTCCTCAGTGTGTCGTGCCACTCACGTGGCGCCTGGCGGAGACCGTAGACTGGCCGGCGGAGACTCCACTGGGTACCAGGGGGAAACGACCCAGTAAAGCCAGGTGGGCGGCGCAGCCAGATCTCCTCGTGCAGGCTGCCCTGCAGGAACGCTGTGCTGAAGTCAAGAGAGTGAAGCTCGTAGTCACGCTGAGCAGCAACGTGCAGCAGAACCCGAAGAGTGGTCATCTTCGGGGTGGGGGAGAAGGTCTGGAAGAAGTCGACCCCCTGACGCTGACTGAAGCCTCTAGCAACGTAACGAGCCTTGAAGACAGGCGGAGAACCTGGCGGCCGCTTCACCCTGAAAATCCACATGCCATCGACGATGTTCGCCCCAGGAGGGGGAACCTCGTCGACGTAGGTGCCTGTGGACTTCCAGGATGCCATCTCTGCGTCCATGGCTGTCTGCCACTGAGAGGAGTAGGGACCCGAGATCGCCTCTGCGTAAGTGCGCGGAGTGGGGATGTCTACTGCATCCGGGTCTCCCTCAGGGGCAAGCAACCAGGCCACGAGATGAGGTACAGCAGCCGCAAGAGAGTCAAAGTCCTCCTGCCTGTCCTCAAGGACGTCCGTGCCAAGAGCACACTCACCCCCGACGGACGGAGGACAGACAGACGCAGACTCTGACTCAGCGACAAGGCTAGCAGCGTAGTCTAGACGACAGGCAGCAGCAAAGTCAACCAACTCAGCGACCAGAGCAGACGCAGCCGAGGACTCAAAGGTGGGGTCAGTGACAACAGTAGCAAGGAGACGCGTGACTGTAGGGTGCTCAGCGCGATACCGGTCAGACTCAGGGTCCGGAACGGCAGGCAAAGAGGACGCAGGAGGAGACGGTAGAGGGACACGCTGAGGAGCAGTAGAGGGACGCAGAGTCATGTAGTGAGTGCCTGGGACAGGAGGAGGACGCTCACGACGGACACGACTACCAGTGCGAGCAGGACGAACAGGCGACGCAGGACGAGACTCAGGCTCACGACGCTCTGTAAGACCTCCTGTGGGACCAGTATAAGGAGAGGGAGCAGGGAGAGGCGAGGCAGGCGGTAACTGTGACTGCGGCTGGACAGGCGGAGGACACTCTACGGAGGGAGGAGGACAAGGAGGAGGAGCCTGCCCAAGAACCTGCTGAAGGAGCGGTACGAAGTACGGTCGCGGCCGCGCAGCGTCTCCAGAAGCAGAAGGGACTCCAGCGGCCGGGTCCTCAGCACCAGTAGGAGCTCCAGCGTCCGGGTCCACAGCACCAGCAGCAGCTCCACCGGCCGGGTCCCCAGCTCCAGCAGCAGCTCCACCGTCCGACTCCTCAGCACCAGCAGCAGCTCCACCAGGTGGGTCCGCAGCACCAGCAGCAGCGCCACCCCCAGAGTCAGCAGCTCCAACTCCGCTAGCACCGCCAGCGCCAGAGTCCCCAGCTCCAGCAGCTCCAGTCGCAGTGCTCCCAGAACAGCCAGTCCCAGCAGCTCCAGTACCCCCAGTACGAGCACCCCCAGGACGAGCAGCTCCAGCACCCCCAACTCCAGCCGAGCCACTAGGACGGCGAAAGCGTCGGACGTACCAGTCACGAAGCTGCTGCGGTGTGAGAGACTGCTCAGCACCCCGAACCGGAGCACCCCCAGACGCAGTAACCCGAGGCTCCGTAGGCTCAGTAGCAGCACCCCCAGGCTCAGTACCCGCAGGCTCAGTACCCGCAGGCTCAGCACCCCCAGTCGCAGCACCCCCAGGCGGCAAACTCTCAGGCACAGTACCCTCAGCTCCAGCACCCGCAGTCCCAGCACTCCCAGGCCCCGCACCCGCAGACTCAGCACCCCCAGGCGCAGCACCCCCAGGCTCCATACTCTCAGGCACCGTACCCTCAACTCCAGCACCCTCAGTCCCAGCACCTGCAGCCCCAGCACCCCCAGGCTCAGCACCACCCGCAGCAGCACCTGAGTCACCTGTGACCTCGACAGGCTCAGCGACGGGAGGAGGGTCTACCTGAGAGACACCTGAAGGAGCAGGACCCTGAGGGGGAAGGGGGTCTACCGGAGGGGGACCAGGAGCAAGGAAAAGCGGCGGGGGAGGGAGGGGGGCAGTGCGGTAGGGGAAGAGACGGTAAAAAGGGACCGACTCGTCAAAGGTGACATCCTGAGAGGCGAAGACCCGGCGCGAGGTGGGGTGGTAAAACTGCCAGCCAGGCGCGTCAGGGACAAAGCCAAGGAAGACACAGGGAAGCGTGCGGGAGGAGAGCTTGTCCGCGGACGTATCGCGGACAAGGGCACGAGCACCCCACACCCGGAAGCGCGACGCATCGCCAACCTCCCCCGTCCAACGCAGTGTGGGCGAGGTCTCCGGCAAGGAGACACGGGGCCAGAGGTTGAGCTGATGCGCGGCGTACCGGACAGCAAACGGCCACAGAAAATGGGGAGCCGCCGCGTGGACCAAGGAGGTACGAGCGACCTCCATGACCAGGCCAATGCGGCGCTCAGCAACCCCATTCTGCTGTGGGGAGTCCGGAAGCGTGAAGGTCTGCTCGATGCCCTCCTCCTGACAGAAGGTCCTCAAGAGATCGGAGGAAAACTCACCACCTCTGTCAGAGTGCAGACGCAGGACAGGAAGATCCGTCCGGAAACGGCGGCGGAGCTGGAGACGAACCGTGCGGATCCAAGGGATCAGAACAGCAGGGACCTCACCCTTGGTGCGCAAGGGGAAGACCGTGGTGTAACGCGAGTAGTCGTCGACAACCAGCAAAAAGTACCGCTCACCGCCCTGACCACGAACGCGGGCTGGGCCCCACACGTCCAGGTGGAGGGTCTCCAGAGGAGCCTCTGTCGGGGGGAACGAGGAGGAGTGAGGGGCAGCGCGCTGCCGCCCCTCGACGCAAGGAAGGCAAGGCGGCGCAGGCGAGGCAGGGAGGGGAGGGAGGGACCTGGGAAGACCGGACACAAGGAGGCGACGGTGCATGCCACGAAGGCGTGGCAAGGAGGGGTGACCCAGGCGGTGGTGCCAGAGAAGAGTCTGGTGCGACAGGGAACGACACTCACAGGCGTGGGCCACCAGACCTGACGCAGACACCTGACCGACAGCAGCTACCTGGGGAGACGCAGTGGTCAGTGTGTAGAGACTCGACCCCGGCCGACGGGTGAACGTAGCCAGGTGACGGCCGGTCCTGGAGCACGTGCAGATCGCCACACGCTGTCCGCCAGGGGTAAAGGTGTCAACCCACTGATCCTGGAGGACAGCGTTGCTCACCAGGTTCGTCGAGAACGAGGGGAGGTGGAAACCCGACAACGAGCCAGACGGAACCGCCGGACAAGGGAGGACAGTGGTGGACTGGGCAAGGACTGGGCCCCCAGAGGGGTCAGCCAAGGAGACTGGGACCGGTGCAGGAAGCGGTGTGAGCTCAGTACTGTCACGGAAGAAGCAACGGGAAGCACCTGAGTCAAGGGTGAAGGTGTGACAGGCCTCAGCCGGTGCGGTACCTGAGAGAGGAGTCTCTGTGGGTGCTGTACCTGAGAGAGCAGACTCGAAACCAGCCGGGACAGCACTGGGGGGAGCAAGTACAGGGGGCACCATACCAGAGAGAGCAGACTCACTAGTACCCAGGGCAGCGGGCTCTATACCTGGGTCAGGCGGCACACACAAGTAACAGTCTCCCTCGGCACTAACAGTCAATGCATACATGGCAGCAATAATAGCATCATAGTCAAGAGCAAAGACATCAACACCAGCCCTCATGAGCTCAGCCCAGCGGGGGCGCTCAACATCCGCACCCATCTCCTCACGCCAAGCGTCGTCAAGGCGGGAGAAGCAGCGGTACGGGGTGTGGAACCTCCCACACGTCTGTCCCTTGCGGTCACCTGTGCGAATGACATAGGAACAGCGGCCATTGCCCCCCGACGTCCCACGCTGAGCAAGCCACTCACGAAGCTGCTGGGTCGTCTGGGGACGCTGCTGCTGCTGGGAGCTCTGGCCCGAGCCAGTGCCTCCACTCCGACCTCCGCCACCACCACTACCTCCGCTCCGACCGCCACCGCCGCCACCGCCACCACCGCCACCGCCGCCACCGCCGCCGCCGCCACTACTGCCACTGCTTCCTCCGCCGCCCCCGTCTCCACCACCGACCCCACTCCCACCAGCGCTCCCGCCACCGCTCCCTCCAGCACCGCCTCCCCCCCCACCTCCCCCACCTCCTCCCCCCCCAGTGCCACCACCACCACTTTTGCCCCCCTTGCCCTTGCCGGTGCGGCGCCTCCCACCAGGAGTAGAAGCAGCGCCAACAGACTCAGCACCAAGGAAGTCAACAGCAGCAGCAGCAGCGTAGGAGGGAGCGAGGGGAGAGGGAGAACACCCCTCAAAGATGGGGGTGCGAGGAGCGCCACGAGCAGCACCGACAGCTACAATGCTCTTTTCGGCCGCGAGCAGCTGCTCCTCTAGGAGGGCGACTGTGAGCTCAGTGGGACAGCGAGCAAGGAAGTGGTCTCGAACTGAGCGGAGGGTGTCAGGGAGACGGGTGACTATGAAGTGGAGTGTCCAGTACAGTGGAGGGGGGTTCTTAGCGCAGAACTCGGTGGGAAGGGCGGCACGCAGGCGAGCATCACTAGTGCGAAGGTGGGTGATAAGATCGGCGACTGTAGTAAAGGTGGACAGATCGGGGAACAGGTACGGCAGCATGAGGCGGCTAAGCTCGGCTGTGGCAGGCGAGGAGTAGCGAGCGACGACAGCGTCGTACAGGGCCTTAGCGGATTTGCAGTCGCCAAAATGCTCTAGCTCAGCTAACGGCAGGTGACTGCGAATGGCTAGGCGAGCAGCTGCGTCACGAGTCTGCCAGTGGGAACGAACACTAAGCTCAGCTGTGGCAGGAGGGGCAGGCGCAGCACCAGACGCGTAATCATAGAGCGACACATGCTCCTTGCTATCGCTCAGGAGGAACAGCTGCAGGTCATCTAGCCAAGCGGTGAACCGCACAGGGCGGCCCTCAGCATCGAACGACAGCACGCGGATGGAAGCCATAGCGACAGTGTGACAGAGTAACGCAAGCTGCCGCAGCAGGGGAAGGCGACTGTGCACGGATAGAGAGCAGCGGGCGAGGCTGGCGCTACGGGCAGGCGGCGCTGCAAGCGGTCAGCGCGACGGGAGGGCGACGCTGCGAGCGGGCAGCGCGGCGGACGGGCCGGGAAGCGGGCAGCGCGGCGGGCAGGCGGCGCTGCAAGCGGGCAGCACGGCGGGCGGGCGACGCTGCGAGGCGGGCGGGCCGCGAAGCGGGCAGCGGGCGGGCGGGCGGGCTGCGAAGCGGGCAGCGGGGCGAGCGGGCTGCGATGCGGGCGGGCCGCGAAGTGGGCAGCTAGCGGGCGGGCGGGCTGCGAAGTGGGCGGGCCGCGAAGCGGGCAGCGGGGCGAGCGGGCTGCGAAGCGGGCGGGCCGCGAAGCGGGCAGCGAGCGGGCGGGCGGGCTGCGAAGTGGGCGGGCCGCGAAGCGGGCAGCGAGCGAGCGGGCTGCGAGGCGGGCGGGCCGCGAAGCGGGCAGCGAGCGGGCGGGCGGGCTGCGTAGCGAGCGGGCCGCGAAGCGGGCAGCGAGCGGGCGGGCGGGCTGCGAGCGGGCGGCTCGGCGAGGGGCGCGCGAGGGCGCTAGTGAGGGGCGCGCGAGGGCGCTAGCAAGGGGCGCGCGAGGGCGCTAGCAAGGGGCGCGCGAGGGCGCTAACGAGGGGCGCGCGAGGGCGCTAACGAGGGTGCGCGCGAGGGCGCTAACGAGGGGCGCGCGAGGGCGCTAACGAGGGCGCACGAGGGCGCTACGAGGCTAGGGCACGGGGTAGCGTGGTAACCGCATGCGAGCGGTGGTGGGCCCTAAAAAAACGGTCGGTAGGTCCTAGGGACCTCCTGCTCTGAATACCATGTCAAGATAACTAGGCAAGGATGATGAACTAGCAGAAGTTTGGGTACAAATATGAAACCCTAGTTGGGGTTGTACCCCATATTGGCTACCCCACTACAGCCTACAAGCATAATACAGTTTAACAGGGGGGCGAGGGGAAAGGGGGTCGAATCAATTGAGAAAAACGCCCACGTGGCGAGCGGGGAGCAATTTGGGTCGATTCTTTTGAGACAAACACGATTTCCGCCGATGCGCGCGATTTCGTCCCTCTTGTCCTTGCTTCTCTTGAGTCAGCCATCTTCGGCTGGAAAAATGATGCATCCAAGTTTTTTGGATGGATTGTTCGGACGCTACTCGCCGCCGTTTTTTGTTCTGGATTTCCGCGAAGCCCAGGAAAACATCTGTGAACCGTACTGAAAATATCCAATTGGTGCAGCAGCGGCAATCTACTTCCGACCTGGCGAATTCGAGCCACTAATTGAGCGCCAACGATGCAATGCTGATACACCTGGCACTGGTATCCATCCCAGACCTCCTTTCGTACCCGTATTGCTAGCCAGGACCTGCTGGGCTTCCAGCGGCCCAAATGTAACCCTCAGCTACATGATGGCTGCGTTCTGCGGGCGCATTAGCCCGCATCAATGTACACCCTTATTCTCGGTCTACGCACAATTGGGAGCCCCGGCTACAGTAAGTACTGTTGCTTGGACCCTAGCGATCTGGTGCTTGGAGCCGAACTCCGGGTAGGTGGCAGGCAAATGCACTCCAAAGAAAACGGTTAAAGATGGTAGAAAAAAGGTAAATCTGTTTGAGCATACGGTTCAGTACGGCAAATTGTGCTTATATTTGTATGTTCTTGAACCATTTTGGACGCGTTGATGTCATTACAGCTGGCTGGTTCATATGGCGATTGTGCATGAGGCGAGAATGAGGGTGTACATTGCAAGTATTTTTAGATGTTCTAGGAGCTTTCCTTGATAACCAGCCGATAAGTTATCAAGGCTCGCGATAAGCGCTTGGCTGCCGAGGCAAACCAGTGTAAAATGCCTGCAGAACGGTCTTTTTGGCAACCACAAATTTTCATGTTACCGCTTTCCGCGAAATTTTTTGCGTAGCAATCTGACGCTGAGAACACGCATGATGCGTGCATCAGCTCGAATTGGGGCATTTGAACAGCGCATCATGCGTGTGGGGAAGGCGCCAGGTGCGTGCTTCCCCACTTCGATGAAAGTTCAACGCCCTGGAATTCGCCAGAATTTTGGGATCGAAATTTGACATGCCCGAAATTCGAAATCCCCAATTTCCGATTTTCCGAACCTGCGTGTGCGATTTTCTATTTTCTAATTTCAATTTGGACATCACCGAGCCTCTCAATTTGTTTATTTGCCGAGCCTAGGGCGCATCCAGCTCTAATGCGGCCGCAGAACGCAGCCGATGGGAACGGGTTTTTCTGATAGATACCGACTTCGGTTTTGGCTATTGGACGATCCCTGCTCTCAGCGCTGCACATTCGGTTACAACCTTAATAATATCTTAAAACTATCCAACAATCCAATTAAGGCTACCATCATTTCTAGTTTTCCTTCTACCTAGTACTCATCTCGAACTCACCATTGTGAATCTGTTTTAATCACCATGAGATTGTAGAAACTCATCACATCCAAGACCTCCTATCTCATATTAGAATCAGAAAGGATACTGGGATAAAAGAAGCCTGTTATAGTAAGACAGAAGAAGTCTTTTAAACTCCTTGCCGACGACTCCCCTCAAATCGGCTTCCTTGCGGGCGGCTCCCTTGAAGTCGATTTCTTCCCGTCGTCGCCGACTTTCACTACGGCACGTCAGCCGCCAGCTATGCCACCGGTCGGCGTCGCAGGCAATGCACCAAGGCTCCCCTCATCGCCGGTGGCCGACGTGGATCCCTTCCTAAGAAGGTCGACAACGGGCGGTGAAGGGGAAGGCGACGAAGTCGTCGACGGGGACATAGCAGAAATAGGTGGAGGAGGGGGGAGAGGGACATCCTCGGCATCCCCTGCGAAGAGTAACTCTACATCAATGGTGGGAGCTAGACTACGGGTTGGCACGAGTAGCTTTGTCTGTGTTCCTTAGCACTTGCACATTCACGGATGAAGTTGGCAAAAGTTTATACTAGCAAAGTTGGAATTACATAATGAATCAACAAGCAATCAAAAGAATGACTACATCAGAGCCTAGCAACCTAGCAGCCAGGCAGGTCGACTGCCAGCACAACATGGTCGACTGCCTGCCAGCGTTGCGTAGAAGAGTCGCGCAAGCGCTGCAGAGAGGCGGCCTGCCAACGGAGCAGGTCGGTGGCTTGCCAACGCTGCAGCAAAGCGACCGTCCAGCGTTACGTCCGTAGGTGAAAGCTGTGCGCATGCTCGCAGGTGCGGGCAAACGATTGGCCAGACATGCATCGTCACGGACTTGTCGGTTGTTGTCTGCGCCTGACGAGCCACATCGACTTCAGGATACCAGCCCGAATTCGCCTTTGCCATCGCGACCTCGACGGCGTTTGCGTGCCTCCGCAGAACCTCGCTGAGGTAACCTGGTCGACCGGGTCTACCACCCAGATGCGCGCATTAGTCGACGAACCCCCTCGTCGACCACCGCGCCCATCGAAGATCACCCTCCTGGTCGACGACCCATTCGGCGACCAACTCGGTCGGCTGCAGCCGTCGAGCTCTTCTTATCAACGGACATGTGCAGGTCGACGACCACCTCATCGACCTGCCCCGCAGAAGAAGGCCATCGGCTCCCCGTCGATGGCATAACTGCAGCAGTCCCCTGCAGCTCGACGTAGCCCTCCCACTGCGTACGGTCGACTGCTACTTCCATACATCCAACCAAGACGTCGGCGTCGCCCAAGCGAGGGCGGGGCCAACACTCCATCTCTGTTAACACTCCCTTGCCGCGCTCATGCTTGGGCACCCTACCCTCATGGCAGGACTCTACGGAGAAAACTCGTTGCTGGTGGTCGGGATGTACTTCAGCACGAACTCCCCGTGCTTCACCTTATGCTGCAGCCAGGCGTAGCGTCGCTCCATGTGCTTGAGGTTGCCCTGTAGCCCCAAGCCTTCTGTGACTGTGATCTCCGACTTGTTGTCCACCTGAAGGATAGTCGGCTTCCCAGCGTCGAGCTGCTGGAACTCCGCAAGAAGGAAACGCAGTCGACGCCCCTCCTTGCCAGCTTCAGTTGCTACCGCGACGTACTCCGACTCGGTCGAGGAGAGTGTCGCGCACTTGATGCGCTGGCTCGACCAGGAGACCGCGGCCCCTCCGTAGACAAACACGTAGCCGCCCGTGCTCGTCCGGTTCTGCTTGTCGTCGACGTCGTCGGCGTCCACGTAGCCGACCAGCTCCAGCGACTCTGGTCCACCGCCGAACTCCAGGGCGGTGTCACGGGTGTCAGCGAGGTATGCGAGGCAGCGGTCGCCCTCGCGCATGTGCTGGTCACTCCTCACCGTGAGGCCGCTCCCCAGCTTGTTGCAAACGAAGGCGGTGTCCGACCTCGTCGTTGTCGCCGCGGGCTGCAGCGAATCGACCTTCTGTTGGCACTCCTCCAAATCTCGCTCTTGAGCCTCCTCATCGTCGAACAACAGCTCGGCGTAGGCGTCGACGGAGTCCGGTGTCTTCCGGATCCGCCCGGTCTGCTCCTCGTCAATGAAGCGCCTGTGCAGCTTGTCGACGTAGTTCTACTGGTGCAGCCACAACTTCATTGCCAGCCTGTCGTGGACAATCTCCAGCTCGAGGTACTTCACCACCCTGCGAGATCTCGCACAGCTCGAAGGCGGCCTCCAGCAGCTCCTTCAGCATCGCGGTGCTGCTGCTAGCGGCGAGCAGGTCGTCGACGTAGACCAGCACTGAGCAGGTCACTTTGTTGTCGCCGACCTTGAAGTAGAGCGCCTCGTCGACCTGACTCTTCTTCCAGCCAGCGCCCAGCAGCATGCCGTCGAGAGCCTTGTACCATAGTAGCGGCGACTGCTTCAGCTCGTAGAGGCTCTTCAGCAGCTTGCACAC
Source organism: Closterium sp. Yama58-4 (assembly GCA_947470075.1). Classification (NCBI taxonomy): domain Eukaryota; kingdom Viridiplantae; phylum Streptophyta; class Zygnematophyceae; order Desmidiales; family Closteriaceae; genus Closterium; species Closterium sp. Yama58-4. Next base: position 403,530 of record CANIUD010000810.1, on the reverse strand, counting down.
CCGGCCGGTCCCGTCGTTGTAGTAGTAAGGCTAGTACATGTACAGCACTCGGTCGAGCTTGCTCTACAGGAAGGCGTTCTTCATGTCGAGCTACATCAGGTTGAGGTCGAGGACGGCGACGATGCTGAGGAAGATCCTCAGCGCGTACGTCTCGTTGTAGTAGGCATCATACACATGCGTGAAGCCCTTCACGACCAGCCTCGCCTTCTCACGCTCGACGGTGTCGTTGATGTGGTACTTCATCATTAGCACCCACCAATTCATGATGTTCACCCTAGGTGGCCGCTCGACCAGCACCCACGTGATGTTGGTGACGAGGCTGCGGATCTCCTCGTCCATGGCGGCCTTCACCGCCTTGCCCTTCCAGCTTGCCAGCGCCTCCTTCACCGTCATCGTCGCGATGTCCCAACGTTGTTCAGGGTCCACTCAAGCAGGTCGACATTAGCGTCCGCATCGTCGAGCAGCGTAGTCAAGGCGGCTGGTGGCAGACAGGCGTGGAAGCTCAGCCGGTTCGGTGGCCGTCGAGCTCGACCCGAATGTCGCAGCTCAGGCTTCTTGACAGGGACCTCCTATGAGAGTACGACGGCTTATGCCAGCTATGCTTGCTTGCCTAGACTTTATTATGCTATTTCTAGCATAGGTTTATTGCATGCATGAATAGATTGATTTCCTAGGCTAGGTGCTTTCCTATGTTTTATTATAGTTATAGCACCGAGCTAGGTTGCGTACACCAAATTCTGGGCTATTCGGTTGCCACCGAATTGCCTTCTACCGAATTCAGGAAAGGTCTGTTCGGGACTCTTTGCGACCCTCGGAACCTTCGCGTAACACCTGGTTACTGGGCCTTGTGTCGAGCATATATATATATATATAGCCTCGTGTTGTACCCAGGTGATTCATTCAATTCACATTCTCTTTTCTAAGCTCAATCCTAGATCCTCACACTTGGTAATCAGAGCCCGTTTACACGCAATAGTTTTATTGACCTCTAAAACCGAGTCTTCAAAAACCGCGGGGGCGATGCTTGATAAACACCGATTTCGGGTACGTAAAACCGGTTCCGTGTTTTTTTCGCTACTCCTCGTTTCTGATTTTTCGAACACGCAATGTCAGGCATGGAGGACGAGGGCGACAATTACGCGACGACGAGCGACATCGCCCGCCTTCGCACTGACGTGGAACAGACGCAGGCGGCGATTCGGCAAATCGAGGCCCTTTTAACAAACCAATCCGCAGCCGCCACCGCAGCAGTCAATGCAGCAGCGAACGTAGCAGCGGCAGCAGCAGCAGCAGCGGCAGCGACACCGACATTTCACTGACCAATGGCACCACCTTCGCCAAACCTCGAAATAGCTCGCCCAAAACTCCCTGAAGCGTTCGATCCAAGCGCAAAATGATCTGACGTTCGACGATTCGTGGCGACCCTCGAAATTTATTTCGAGGCCATTGGCAGTTCGACCCCGACCCACGATGCAGCACGGAATCGGCTCGCAGCGACACTGTTGAGGGGACCAGTACTCGAGTGGATTTATTACACTGACGTGGCCCGCGGGGAGAAAATGTGGATGCAATTTCGGGACGATCTCATCGAACGCTTCGAACCAATCAACTCAGTGAACGTGGCGCGGCAGCAGATTCACCGACACAAGAAACCCGCGAGTGTGGCACTGTACACGCAGCAGATGGAGCAGCTGTTCAATCGAATCACCGACCTGACCGAGGGCGAGAAAATCCAGGCCTACACCGAAGAATTGAAAGTTGAGATTCGCCGGCAGGTGATTGTAGCGAACAACAGTAGCTACCGCGACATCGTACGGGCAGCCGAAAGGTACGACGCGTTGACGCGTGGTCAACCCAAAACACGACGCGAGGGGTCAAACTGTCCATTTGGCCCGGAGCGATCGGCACCCCCCACGTTCGCCGAACCGATGGATATCGATAAATATGACGCGAAGCAGCAACCGACAAAATGCGAATTTTGCGGCGGAGCGGGGCATCAAATCATGTCGTGCTACAAAATGAAAAAGGCACGTGCGGCACTGCTGGGCGGCAACAGTGGAGCACCCCCGAAGTAAAAAATCGGGAATCGCCAATAGTCGCGGATCGACCTGACGATCGCTTAAAGATCCGGAAAGCTAAAAAGGGCGACGACGTGGCAACTTCGGAACGGGTGAAAAAAGGAGAACCTGATGGCGCGAATTTAAAACGTCACGATCGGGTTGCCGGCATCAGGGGAAATCGCCGAGGCGAATGGAGGCTCCGCGAAAAAAGACTCTGCACCGACCGGGAAACTCTAGTCAAACACCCAAGAAACTAAGAATTTGTTAAAAGTATCCTATAAAGATACTCGAACGAAAAATATTGCTTCGTGTGACTTTCACGCCTTTGAAAAATTTGGGGAGAGTTAGAGGCCAAGAAAAAGCCTTTAGAAATTATTCAGGTGCCTGAGAAGTTGGGCAAAGTACTGCGGAGCGTAGAAAAGGGCCGTGCATTCCGTGGAGTTAATATTCTCTCCCCGCAGCACCGTGTTAAGGCTCCCCATTGCCCACAGGTGAAGCCTACACAGCTGCAAAGGCTTAGAGGACAAATCCAGGCTCAGGAGAAATTATACAAGCCTCGGAAAAATCCTCCTACCCCCCAGGTGAAGTTGGAAGTGAAAAGTGTTGAGTCAGGTATAGGAATAAGGGAAGGTATTCATTTTGATGTACCCTATGATCCTATTAATGAGACCCTCTTTGGCTACTCAGCGCAGCAGAAACCACTACTCCTCGAGGTGTTATGCAATGGGCGATGCCTCCAGGCACTGGTGGACAGCGGTGCATCTCACTCGGTGTGTGACTGTGTGACATTGGAGAAAATTGGAGAGAAGGCGGAGGAGACCCAATTCTCTGCAACGATGGTGGACGGTATGAATTTTCCTATCCACGGCGAAACATCACTGCAGCTGCATATAGGTGCGTTGAGGTGGAAGCCGATGTCAGAGGTCCACTGGTGATCCCCGATTGATCCTAGGGAAGGGTTACAGGCACGGCGGCCTGGGGGGTTATGGGCGCACTCACCCGCTACACAAACAAGCCCTTTTATCCCAGTGGTTAGTGGCTGGGATTCCGACAGCCGAAGCTACAAGTCACCAACATCAAAGGGCTAGATTTCATCTTGGGGCGAGATTTCTTGAAGCGGTTCAACCCCGAGATCGATTGGGACAATAGTAAAGTGCGCATCTACAACAACGGGACGTAGCAGAACGCTGTACGCCATGAGGGACTCACTGTAGTATTGAGCCCGGGCGTCTTCGGCGTCTTTAGAATAGGAGCCGTCGAAGTAGTGGTAGATCTGCGCTGTCTAAAGGAGGAGCTCAAGCTCAAAACTCCATGTGTAGAAATCTTTGCCGTCAAACGCGGCAGTAATCTTGATTTTTGAAATGCTGAGGAAGCATGCTCGTCGCTTGGACGAGGGGCGGTTGTTGCTGATTTGTTTGAATCGTGGGAGAAGCCGTGCGCGGTGGTACCGCGGATTTTCGCAGCCGGTTGTCCAGGTTGTGCTAGTTGGAAAGTGGTTCCCGCATTGCCTTTGCGCAGTTCTTGGTTGTCCTTTTCTTGGTTGTCGCAGCCGAATTAATTTGTCCTTCGGCCGTTAGATTCGCTTGGCCTCCGGATCCTCCGGCCATCTTGGTCTTGGAGCGTGTGCCGCTCGCCAAAACTAGGTTCGGCGAATTTTACGGAGTTGACGTTGCGAAGAATCCCTGAGTAGCTCTCATACCATGTTACAATCTGAAGTGGAACTTAGAAGGATCGCTCAGGGTTGATGCAGGTAGTGTCGCATCGGAATTGTTGAACTCAAGTGAGGTGAATGTAAAGGAGTGAGATGATAATAGCATGCATACATAGGGTTTATATAGGAAATACAAAGGAATGCGAAACGACCTAGACTAGCCATATACTCTAAGGGGTAAATTATCTTATTGCAGCGAAATTCAAACCGTGCGGCGCGGGAACCAGTTTCAAACCTGTTCCCGCTCTTTTCATTTCAAATGTTTCTGCCTGCATCGGTCTTGGTCAGACGGTTGCTGTGTCGCTTCGACTCTTCTGACTCCTCGACTCCGTACTCGATAGAGTCGGCTACTACAGCATACAGGAATGCCTTCTCATAGAACTTCATACCGTAACACATCGAACGGTTGGAATTAAACACGACCCTAATTTGGACACCCCCCTGCTATTTTTCGGCCCATTTTGATCTTTGCCCTCTGAATTCGCCCAACCTCTCGCAACCTCCAACTTGTTTTCGCTAAGTCAGCAAACTCCATTGGCCACCGTCTATATGGGGGACCCAGTGCAGATTTGCAGCGAGGTAAAACTTGAACATTTAGCACAGGGTTATGCTTAGACCATTTTTTTTCTTCTCACTATCAGAACAAAAAATACTCCAAAATACAACACTCAAAACGCCAATTGTGCAAGCAGCGGCCTCGAGATCTACTCTAACCGTACTAGAGGAGTATTGTAAGACATTGAATATTCCCCACTGCAGTAATCGCATAGCACCATGCTCTTTGCCTTAAAGCCACAATGAATCGTTTCACGCGCTTTCTACATGACCAATATGGTGCATTATCTTATCAGTTAAAATTTCTGAATCTAGATTCGAAATCCTCTTAAAGTGGCTACAGATCCTCTTTGTGTTCATACAGAGGACATTGAGACATGCTTCTTGCGTTCAGGCAATTTCAACGCTCTTTCAACTCCATACCACGGTTTCGCCAAGCAGTTTTCTAGTCATTAGTATCACCATATCTCCCATCCATCTTTTTGTGTCTATGTCATCATTGAGGCAATCGCTTAATAACATTGGGCTTTACATCCGGAGTATTGTTGGTCTACTAAAAGGCTAGAAAATAAAAGTATATCAATCTTTTTCATCATCAGTCACTGAGAGCTGAAGCGTTGGCCTATAAAACATGTCGTAAGCTTCCCATGGGTTGGGCTACATTTCACGTATACAAGTCCCTGCTCAGGATGTGGGGGGATGAGGGTAGCAGGTGGAAATTGTTGGCGAAGCTATTTCAGAACTCCAGTTTCAGCAAATGATCCGAGCCGTCCAACGGTTCGGAGGCGGAGCAGGAAAGGCTAAGCCACGACTGGCAGATCACGTCCAAAGGCCACTGCCTTTTGGGCTATGCAAGGGGGGAAGAGTGATTATAGCGCTCTGCGTTCGTTCGTTCCTTAGTCGTTTCCAAGTGCTCACACTACTTGCTAGTTCACAAGGAAATTTGGCAAGAGTTCCACTAGGAAAGCATGAGAACAAAAGTTTAGAATGATTGAATCAACATTGGCAACACAGACTACATCAGACCTAGCAAGGCTGCTGGTCGACTACCAGCACAGCACGGTCAAGCGCGCGCCAGCACGAGCAGAGTCGCGGCTTGCCAACGTTGCCAGTCCGCGGTGTGCCAACGCTGTAGTAAGTTAGCTGCACAGCGTTGCATCCGCGGGACAACGGTGCACCTGCTTCGCAGGTGCGTGCAGCTGGTTGGCGCCCAACTCCCCGTCACATGCCCAGCGCAGACACTCCACCCGTGACGGCGCCCACCAGCCACGTCGACCTCGGTCTACCACCCCCGAGGTCGTCCTCGCAGAAACCACTCCCGGCGACCTTCGCACACGTCGCCCGGGTATCCTGGTCGACCGGTATCCCGCGCCCCCCGTGGTCTCCCGCGGCCTCCCGTGGTCTTCCCGTGGCCCCTTGGTTCTCCCGCGGTCCCACGGTCCCGCGGCCCTCCCGCGGTCCTCCCGCGGCCCCACAGTTCTCCCGCGGTCCCGCGGTCCTGCGGTTCTCCCGCGGCTCTCTTGCGATCCCGCGGTTCTCTCGCGTCCCCGCGGTTCTCCCGCGGTCCCGCGGTTCTCCCGCGGCTCTCCCGCGGTCTTGCGGCCCTCCCGCGGCCCCGCGGTTCTCCCGCGGCCCCGCAGTTCTCCCGTGGCTCTGCGGTCCCCGCGTTTCTCCCGCGGTCCCGCGGTTCTCCCGCGGCTCTCCCGCGGTCCCGGCGTTTCTCCCGCGGATTCGGGGTTCTCCTGCGGCTCTGCCACGGTCCCGCGGTTCTCCCGCGGTCCCGCGGTTCTCCCGCGGCCCCGCGGTCCTAGAGGTCGGCTCCGCCCAAGCGAGGACGGGGCCAAACACTACTCCCGTAACACTCCCCGGCCGCGTTCACGTTTGGGCCCCCCAGCCCACACACAGCACTATTCGGAGAATAGCCCGTCGGCGTGCACACAACGCACAGCACGCCGATCACCGCACCAGCCATGCAAGAGGGCATGGCACCTACTGCTGCACGTCGTTGTCGCCGTCGACCACGTCGACCAGCCGCACTTGGCCTTTTGCGACGGAGCACCGGTTGAAGGCCGGAAAGTGCAGCCCCTTCGTCAGGAAGTCAGCTGGCTGCTCAGTGGTCGGGATGTACTGCAGCGAGAACTTCCCGCGCTTCACCATGTGCTGCAGCCATCCTGTCGCCGCTCCATGTGCTTGAGGTTGCCCGTCAACCCCATGCCCTCGGCGACCGTGATGGCCGACTTGTTGTCCACCCGGAGGACAGTCGGCTTCCCGGCGTCCAGCTGCCGGAACTCCGCAAGGAGGAAGCGAAGGCGACGTCCCTCCTTGCCAGCTTCGACGGCCGCCACGTACTCCGATTCGGTCGACGACAGCGTTGCGCACTTGATGCGCTGGCTCGACCAAGAGACCGCGGCCCCTCCGTAGACGAACACGTAGCCGCCCGCGCTCATCCGGTTTGCTTGTCGCCAGCGTCGTCGGCGTCCACGTAGCCAACCAGCTCCAGCGACTCCGGACCACCGCCAAACTCCAGGGCGGTGTCACGCGTGTTGGCGAGGTAGGTGAGGCAGCGGTCGACCTCGCGCCAGTGCTGGTCGCTCCTCACCGTGAGGCCACTCCCCAGCTTGCTGCAGGCGAAGGCGATGTCCAGCCTCGTCGTCGTCGCCGCGAACTGCAGCGAGCCGACCTTCTGCCGATACTCCTCCTCCTGTCGCTCCTGCGCCTCCTCGTCGTCGAATGTCTGCTCCGCGCAGGCGCGTAGGCGTCGACGGAGACCGGCGTCTTCGGAGTGCGCCCGGTCTGCTCCTCGTCGATGAAGCGCCTGCGCAGCTTGTCGGCGTAGCCCTGCTGGTGCAGCCACAGCTTCCGCGCCGGCCTGTCGCGCACGATCTCAAGGCCGAGGTACTTCTGCACCGGAGAAAACTCGCGCAGCTCGAAGGCGGCTTCCAGCAGCTCCTTCAGCTCCTTCAGCATCGCGGTGCTGCTGCTCGCGGCGAGGAGGTCGTCGACGTAGACCAGCACCCAGCAGGTCACCTTGTCGTCGCCGACCTTGAAGTACAGAGCCTCGTCGACCTGGCTCTTCTTCCACCCGGCACCGACCAACATGGCGTTGAGAGCCTTGTACCACAGCAGCGGCAACTGCTTCAGCCCGTAGAGGCTCTTCAGCAGCTTGCACATCCCGCCGATCTCGTCGTAGAAGTAGTCCGGCTGGTACATGTACAGCACGCGGTCGAGCTTGCTTTGCAAACGCAAAGGCGTTCTTCATGTCGAGCTGCATCAGGTTGAGGTTGAGGACGGCGACGATGCTGAGGAAGATCCTCAACGTGACGTAGCTGCTCACCGGCGCGTACGTCTCGTCGTAGTCGGCGCCATACACCTGCGTGAAGCCTTTCACGACCAGCCTCGCCTTCTCGCGCTCGACGGTGTCGTTGATGCGGTACTTTGTCGTCAGCACCCACCGGTTCTTCATGATGTTGACCCCCGGTGGGCGTTCGACCAGCTCCCAAGTGCCGTTGCTGATGAGGCTGCGGATCTCCTCCTCCATGGCGGCCTTCACCGCCGGACCCTTCCAGCTCGCCAGCGCCTCCTTCACCGTCATCGTCGCGATGTCCCAACGATGCTCGGGATCGGCGTACACGTCGGGGTCGAGCTCCGGAAACTCCTCATCGTCCTCGGCGTCGTCGTACGCCAGGTCGTCGTCGTCAACGTCGTACACCATGGTGAAGGCGGCCGGGACAAAGAAGTCGGGATGCCTTCGAATTCGGCCTGTTCGCCTAGTACCAGGAGGGACATCCACCACATCACTGTCGGTGGGCTCCTCGCAGTCCCGCGGTCCCGCGGTTGGCGTCCGACTGCTCCCCTGTCGTCGGCTCCGCGGCGTCGATGCCCTCAGCGTCCGGCTGCACCACGGTTGGCATCTCGGGCGACTTCTCCCTTGCCGACTGCTCCGTGGTCGGCTTCTAAACTGCTTGCTCCCCTGTCACCTCGGTCCCGTGATCCCGCGGTCCCGCGGCCCCTGTCAGCTGCTCCCCTGTCACCGCGGTCCCGTGTTCCCGCGGTCCCGCGGCCCGCTTCGTCTTCTCCCGCGGGGTGTCACGTCGGCCACCGGCGATGCACTTGGCCGGCGCCACAGGCGACGCCCCACTGCTCCCCTCATCGCCGGAGGCCGACACATCTCGTATCAACTTTGCGCGTTGAAATACGTTTCGGTGTGTTCGACTGCGGTTGGATGCGTTTCAGGGTCGTTCGCCGCGAATCTGATACGAGGTTGCCTGATACGAGGCCGTAGGAACGCGCTCTTACTTTTCTATAGGTAATGCCATTCGACTCGGGGCTTTCACTATCTTAACTCCATTTGGCTTGCCAAAGACTAATAAAAAAATCATGTGTGAGCGAAGACATGACTGAACCATATATAATGAATAGAAAATCAAGTTACGCACGAATGCGATTTTGACTATGCAAATCTTACAGCAAGTTTTGGTGTGGCTTAAATCGGCTCGGCCTTGTACAGTTGTGCTCGGGTTAGCGAAACTAGCGCGCAAGGTGGCGAACACTATTGTTGGAGCCTGTTGAAAGTGTTGTACGCGATGGAATCAGCTCTCGGGTAAGGAAACTGAAATATATCTTGCATTATATAATTTCCCCCCTTTAGTAATATCCTCGTTTTGCTCGTTCCATGTGGTTCATTAGAGTTAGTAAATTGTGCACGAGGCTTCATTCTTCAGCCGTATCATCACCCCACCATTAGGTGGTTGTTCGCAGGGGTTTCGGGTTTCTGTGGAGCTCCTTACCACAAAAGCTCTCAATTCCCCCAGCAGCAGACTTGATGCCTGTCTTCGGTATTGTGTAGCAATGGTTCGTGGCGCTAGTGGTTAGGTTCCCCTCCATTTGCGTTACCCCTGCTTGCAGGGACTCGATTAGATCGTCGGCGCCACGGCAGAAAGGCTCGTATTATCATCAACCGTGTAACAACTTCATCTCGTTTCGGTCGGTTGCAACTCCAACCTATTAATCATAAGTACTTTCTTGTAAACCACGCCGTGTAGTGCACCAGGAGTCTGTTGGAGTGACTAAGAGAGATAGGACCTTGCTGCTTGTTCCTCGCGGCCCACAGCGAGCAAGAACCCTGTTTTTGAGGCGGCTCAAAGATTGTTGGGGTGACTAAGAGACATAGGACTTTGTTGGTTGCTCCTTGAGGCCTACAGCGAGCAAGAGCCCTGCTGAGGATCATACCCGTTACAAGGCGACGCGCGGCGAGCGCGCGTGCGCGGCGGGGATGGCGGGCGGCGAGGGCAGTGAGTGGAGGCGGGCCGCTGTAGCGCTGCTTGCGCGATTTCCGGAGCTACAGTTGGTGGACGCGATCCGACAGGCCGTTGCGAAGACGCACTTGCGATGGGACGAGGTGCGTCGTGTGGCTGTGGTGCGTGGTGTGGCTGTGGTGCGTGGTGCAGCTGCGATACTCTCGATATTCTTAGGGGAGGAGAAAAGGGAGAAAAGGAGAAAGGTCGATGGGGAAAGATCAAAGCGGGAAAACTGGAGCAAGGTGGGGAGGAAGGAGCAAGACGGGAGGGAACAAGTAGGAAAGAAAAGTAGGAAAGGAGGGGGATCGGAGTTCAGAGGTTAAGAGGGGTTTGTCGAGAGGCACATTTCTTGCCCCGTGAGCATTCGTTTAAGAGATTTTCAGTAGGAGGACGAGGTGGGAAAATGGATGCTGCGAAGGCCTCGAAAGTCGTGAGGGCTTAGAAGCCTTCAAAGGCTCCCCCCGTTTGCGGCAGGGTTTAGTCGGTTTTATGGATGGGCGCCTGGGTGCTGTCTCGTTCAGCTTCAACTGTGCCGCGCCCTTCTGCAGTCAACCTCCCTCCATCTCACCAGGGTTTCAGGAGGCTCAGGGTTTGGGTTTTACTCATCTCTTTAAGATTGAGCTGTTTGAGTCACGATTTTGGTGGTATTTTCATCCTCCGTGCGTAAAGGCAAGCTAGCCGTACAGTAATTAGTGCTCGCATTGCCTTGCCGATCCGTGAGCTCTTGCTGGTTGCGCGTCAACAAATCCTGGGCACAGTCGAGGTTGAGGGTTTTGTCTCAAGCTGTGTTTGCCACCTGCTGCCATGTGTGCTTTCCACCTGTGGTTACCACCTGTGCTTGGCACTTGTGATTGCCTGTCACGATGAAGGGGTTTTGACCGTGATGTTCTCCCACGCCCATCCCTCTCTCCTTACCCACCCACCCACACACCCACCCAACCCCCCATCCACCCGCCCACCATCACCACCACGGCGACCTGGCAGGTTGAGAGCACCGTGGCCCCTCTGCTTCTCAACCCGCGCTACTCCGCTGCGGTTGCTGTCGCCTTCCGCAGCGTGCTGCTGCCGCTGCTGCGCGCAGCCACCACGCGATGGCAGCAGGGGCGCAGGGGCGCGGACGAGGGGGCGCGGGAGAAGGGGAATGCGGAGCGCGGGCAGCAGGAGCAGGAGGAGGAGGAAGAGAAGGAACAGGGAGAGCCAAGGCAGGGACAGGAAGGAGAGAAGGAAGATTTGGAGGGTGAAGATGGAATGGAGTGGGAAGGGGAAGCAGGGGAGGGGAAACGTGCATTGGAAGGAAAGTGGAGACGGCAGATGAAAGCAGGGGAGAGGAGGGGCACACGGGCAGAAGGGCAAGGGAGCAGGGAGGGCGAAAAGGAGGAAGTGGAAGGGCGAGGCGGAAGAAGGGTGGAGGAGTATGAGACGGTGTGTGAGGCGCTGAGCATCGTTCTAGCCATTGCTCCGCACAGCGTGAACCACCTCAGGCCGTTCTTCGCCTCCCACCCACCTCCATTCCTCAGGCTCCTGCTGTGTGACGGAGCCAGTGCTGAGGTGAGTGTTGACAGGTTGAATGACTGACTGGTATTGTGTTTGGTGCTGCGGGCTTTGGTTGGTGTGGTGAAGAAAGGGAGGGATGGTTCCGCATGTAACGCCGTTTCCTTCCGCCCTTGATCTATTGGCTCCCTCACTGGATTAGAGGAGAAAAAAAAATGGTTGTTGCATGCAAGAGGCCAGTCAACACAAGCAAACGCTTCATCGCATCACTCCTAGTAGTACATTGCACCTCCCAGTCAACAACAGCACTCTCACACTCCCTTCCTTCCAACCCCTCTCTCCCTCACAGGATCCCTCTGCTTTGCTGCCTCCCCTCCTCACGTCCCTCCGCCTCCTCCTCACCTCCCTCCCCACATTCGCTTCCCTCTGGGACTGGTCGCCGCTCTTCCCCCTCCTCCTGCCCGCATCCACCTCCTCCCATCAACCCAGCCGATCCGGCGAGACGGAAGAAGAGGCGGGGAGGCGGGGCGAGGAGTGGGAGGAGGTGCGATGGGTGGCACTGGAGATTGTGTCTCTGGTGTTGTCGTTTGATGAGGCCACGTGCACTCGTGTGGGGTCGGCATTGTGTGCTCTCACTGCCACACACCGCGCTCACTTCCATTTCCGGTAAGCCTGCCCACGCGTCCTGTGCCTCTGCTCTGCGTGCAGGGCGCATGGGCACGTGCGCGTGCAGGACACTCAAGCATTGTGTGCTCTCAGCGCCTGCATTTGGCCGTGCGTGCGTGTGGCACATCCCGATTCCCGTGCATCCGTGCATCGGTGCACTGTCGAAGCATAGCGCATACCTATTGTTCATCTCCTCCCTACTTCCTTTCCCCCCCTTCCACACCTTTTCCCCTCTTCTTCCTCAACTCAAACCACACACCCATCTCCCCCACCTGTCCTCCTCTCTCCCCTTCCCTCCCCAGCTGGCGTCAGCTGGCCACACACGTGGAGGCAGAGCGGGCGCCCATGTTCCTGCTCTCGCCTCTCCAATCCGACTCACTGCAAGGCACCCTCAGCGGTACCGATGCCTCAGCAGCACCAGGCACTGATCCCAGCGGTGCCTCTGCTGCTCCCTCCGCGCTTTCACCGCTCCAAGCCCCTGTGCTCACCACCTCGAGTGGGGGTTTCTCCTTTGACGGGGGCGGTGGGGGAGAGGGAGAGGGGGCGAGTGGAGGAGGAGGAGGAGCGGGAGCGGGAGTGTTGGCAGCAAGCAGCACGTCGCGGTTCAACACGGTTGCTGTGCTCGGGGTGGACCTGCCTCAGAGGCCTGTTGGCAGGTGAGTGAGTGGATGAGTGAGTGAGTGGGTGGGTGAGTGAGTGGTTGGGTGGATGAGTGAGTGAGTGGGTGGGTGAGTGAGTGGGTGGGTGAGTGAGTGAGTGGATGAGTGAGTGGATGAGTGAGTGAGTGAGTGGGTGGGTGGGTGAGTGAGTGAGTGGGTGAGTGAGTGAGTGAGTGAGTGAGTGAGTGAGCCAAGCCACCTTTTCTCCATCTCGTCCCTCGCCCTCCCTCATCCCGTTCGTCCCAACCACACGCCTCTTGTTTTCCATCTCGCTCCACCCGCTCAAAATCGCATCGTCCACCCGCTGGTCTGGCATCGTCTCGTCTGGTGGGTACATACAGCCACATGGCTTCCTTAACTCTCTCCACCCCTCCCCCACCCCTCCGGCCTATCTTGTTCCAACTGTGCATCTCCTCCCGCTTTCATCCCGCCCCACTCTCTCAGAACGGCATCGTCCTCCCCCCTGGCCTCGCCGCGCCTGGTGGGCACAGCCACAGCGCGCAGCAACCTGCAGTCGGTCCCCCCTCATCCTCCCTCATCCCTGTTGCTCCCACGATATTCCTCCCCCCTCCCCCCACCGCCCGTCCTCCCGCTTCCATCTCCCCCACTCTCCACAGAACCGCATCATCCTCCCCACTAGCGTCCCCACGCCTGGTGGGCACAGCCACGGCGCGCAGCAACCTGCAGTCGCTCGAACCTCACCCTCCCTTATCCCCATTGCACTTCCGTGCCGACCTGTGCCACTCCCCTCCACCCATCCATCTCTTATTCTCCAGAACCGCATCGTCCTCCCCCCTGGCCTCGCCGCGTCTGGTGGGCACAGCCACGGCGCGCAGCAACCTGCAGTCGCTGGTGCTCTCGCTGTGCCAGCACCAGCCGCTGCTGCTCGCAGGGCCCGTGGGCAGCGGCAAGACGGCTCTGGTGGACTTCCTTGCGCACTGCACTCGCAACTATGGTGCGCGCTGGGGGTGGGGGTGGGGCCGGGGGAACATGTCATGTATGGTGGGCAACTTCTGTCATGGTGTGCAGTGGTTTTGAATGGGGTGGGAAGCAGCAAGAGGGCTCTCGTGGGCTTCCTTGGCCATTGCACTCATATTCATGGTGTGCTTCTGCTGCTGCTGCTCGTGGTTGTGCTTCATGGGGATTCGCTCGTGTTGCGCTTGTTTCTTCTGCTTGTCTGATGCTTTTAAAGCACGTGGCTCATTCTCCATGCTGTCGTTTTGAAGAGCCGCTTGTCTGTCTAACTAAAATACCCCTTCGCATCTGCGCCTCCCCCTCTGCCCGTCTAACCCCATCTCCTCTCCCCATCTCCCTTCCCCCTCTCCCTATCTCCTCTCTCCCTCTCCTCCTGCCCCTCTCCCCCTCTCCTCTCTCCTCCTGCCCCTCTCCTCCCATCCACAGACATGGTGCGAGTGCACATGGACGATCAGATGGATGGCAAGACGCTGCTCGGCTCCTACGTGTGCACGGACGTCCCTGGGGAGTTCGAGTGGCGCCCTGGCGTCCTCACCCTTGTACGTTTTCCCGGATCTCACTGCCCTGCCCTGCCTTTCTTCTCACTTCCCTGCCCTGCCTTTCTTCTCACTGCCTTGCCTTTCTTCTCCCCCATGCGTTTGCTGTTTCCCCGACCGCCCCACTCCTTTCGTACCCTCTATTTCCATCCCCACTACCTCTTGCCGCCTTCAATGGTGCCGTTAAGGGTGTCCGTGTCCCTCTCTCCTCTCCTTTTGTGCTAATAATGGAAATGTTACCTGAGAATGTCACCTTTGCTTCTCTCCCTCTCCTTCCATTCCATTCCACCACCCATCTTTGGCCTCCTGACTTCTTGCCGCTCCCCCGTACCTATCCTCCTCCTCCCTTTCACTTGCCCACCTCCTGCAACCCCTCCTCTCCCACACCTCCCCCCCCCCGCCCCTCTTCCCCCCACAGGCAGCAGCGCGGGGCCTGTGGGTGCTGCTGGAGAACATTTCAGGGGCGCCGTTCGACCTGCTCTCCTCGCTGCTGCCACTGCTGCAGGATCGCTGCCTACACCTGCCTGGTCACTCCCAGGTAAGCTGCTCCTGCCGTTCCTGCTCTCACCGTGTCTGCTGTGCCGCAGGGTTGTCGCCTGCACTGCACCTGCCTGGTCACTCTCAGGTACGCCCCTCCTGGCTCTCCGCTCTCACCGTGTCTGCTCTGCTGCAGGGCTGCTGCTTGCTTGCACCTGTCTGGACATCCACAGGTAAAGGGTGGTCCGTGGGCTAGGTCAGAAGAAGAACGCATGCATACATACATAACCCAGGCGCAGCACGCCTTCTCACCATTGTTATCTCTCTCCCTCTCACGCCTCTGCAGCCCTTGCAAGCAGCGGATGGCTTTCAGATCTTTGCCACCAAGGCCGTTGCTGCCTCGTCCGCGTCCATGCGCTCATCAGCAGCGTCTGGAGGTGAGTCAGTCGAGCGAGCGAGCGAGTCCTGCTGCTGTTGCTCTTGCTGCCCCTGCTGCTCCTGCTGGAGATGAAAGAACCACCCTCCTTTCCTTGTGCCATGTTGTTGTTGAAAAACTATTTGCCGTCTGCCTCCTTTGAGGACGCGCTGTTGGTTTCCCACTTCCGCATCGTACAGATCCACCCTCCCCCAGCGCGCTTCTCTCCCCACTTCATCAATCCGCACCCCACGCTTTGCATCTGCATTCTTCCGGTGTGGTGTGCTCTGTCCCCCTCTTCGCCCCCCTCCCAGTGGACTCGCTACTGGCGTCCCACTTCCACACCATGCACATCCATCCGCCACACACACGCCTCTGACCCCTTCCCCTTATGCTGTGCTCTGTTCCCCTACACCCACTCTCTCCCCCCCCACCTTTTCAACTCCCCACTCCTCAGTGGACTCGCTACTGGCGTCTCACTTCCACACAGTGCACATCCACCCGCCACACGCCTCTGAGCTGCCCACCATCCTCACCTCCTCCTTCCCCTCCCTCTCCGCCCTCGTCCCCACTCTCCTCGGTACGTCCCCACTCTACTTTTGTCGTGCTTTTTTGTTTTGTTTTTTTTTTTCCTTGCTGTTCCGCTCCCCTCTCGATTTCCTTTGTTCTTTATGCTGGCCCCCCTCGATTCCCCACACCTCTCTCCCACCTCCCTCCTTCCCGTTCACTCTTGCCCCAATCATCACCACGTGCTCTGGTCAGACCTGGTTGAAGCCGTTGGGAGAGTAGCATCGGGCATGCCTCTCTCTTCCTCCCTTCTCCAGCACCAACAGAACCAACCGCAGCTGGCTGTTGCTGAGGCTTCTGCTTCAGGAGGAATATCTGTTCGATACAGCCGGCAGGTCTCTCTCAGGTGCGCTGCGCTTCCTCTCAGGTTTTTCTCCAGGTTGAATTCCGGGGCCTGCTGGCCTCAGCTGGCCCATATAAGGTCGTTAATCAGCTCATAAGAGGCGTGCTGACACTGTGGATGTGCCGCCTCAGGACGGCGGCTGGCACTGACTAGCGCAATACCATCCACCTCCTCGCTCTCCCTTGTTCTCCGTCTGCTGCACTCACACCTGCATCTCCCTCTTCCCACTCCGCCTCCTCAACTTCCTCTCAACCCCCAACACCATCCGCCCGTCTTCTCCCCTCTCCCTTGTCACCAATCCCCCGCAGGGACACCATGAAAATCGCTCTCCGCCTGCACTCCCTGCCACTCCCCGCCTCGCTCCCCACTCAACCCACGCCCACCATGACCCTTCCACATGCTGTGCGCGAGCGCATCTTCTTTGAGGTCAGCTCCTTTTTCTCCTTACCGTTCTTCCTCTCCATTCTCAGGCCTCATTGTGCTGCTTTGGTGGTGCTTGTTGTGCCACCCCGTTTCCATGTTTCTGAGCATGCACTTGGATTTGTAGCCTTGGGGACACCAAGCTGCTGCCTTGAAGCGCATGGAGCCGGTGTGTCAACAAACTGGATGTTCTTTTGAGAATTATTAAAAGCGTTTCCAATGTCAGTGTCAACACTTGTAAACGCTCCGTCCTTCCTTTCATGCCTTCGTTCCTTCTCATCCCTTCTCCTTGCTCTCTCCCTTGTTATCCCCCTTGGTTCCTCACGTGGTAGGTTGCCTGGTGGCCTTTTCTGCCAGCCCAATGCCTATTCTTGAGCCTCCTAAAAACTGGTTTCACGCGCCCCCTCTCATTGTTTTCCCTCCCATTCTTGTCCCCGTGGTTCTTCCAGGTGGTGAATTGCCTGGTGGCTTACGTGGCCAGTCCTGAGCCTGTTTTTCAGGCGCCCAAAAAGTGGTTCCGCTCGCTCCCCTTCATTGTTGTTGTCCCTCTCTCTCTCCTATTGTCATCCCCGTGGTTCTTCCAGGTGGTGGATTGCCTGGTGGCGTGTGTGGTGAGTCCAGAGCCTTTTTTGAGGTGCCTAAAAACTGGTTCCGCTCGCTCCCCTTCATTGTTGTTGTCCTTCATTGTTGTTGTCCCTCTCTCTCCCATTCTCGTCCCCGTGGTTCTTCCAGGTGGTGGATTGTCTGGTGGCCTGTGTCGCGAGCCCAGAGCAGCGCTGTGCGCTCATGGCACATCTCGCTCTGCTCTGTGGCCTGCCCACCGACTATGCACTGCAGCTGCACTCTCTCTACCAGCCCACCGTGCATGTATGAGCCACTCAAACCCACCCAACCCGTGTGTCATGCACGCCTGTGAGTCGACTCAAAACTCAGTTTGAGTCGAGCTCATCTCGCCCTGCTCTGTGGCCTGCTCACTGACTATGCACTGCAGCTGCACTCGCTCTAACAGCCCACCGTGCATGTATGAGCCATATGAAGCCAACCCAATACGTCATGCACGCTTGTGTTTTACGTTCCGGATTCTGTTCAAGTTCTTACGGTATTCAAGAAAGATCAGTTGCGGCGCAATCAACAGATGCTCATGGTTGGATTGGATGAACTGAAACGGACCGTAGGTGCCAAAGCACCCAAACATTGCCTTTCTTTCCTTCTTTCCTTCCTTCTTTTCGTTCCTTCTTTCCTTCCTTCCCTCTTTCCTTTCCTTTCCTTCCTTCCTTCCTCTTCTTTTCCTCGTCCCCAGGCTTCTTCCTTGGAGCTTCGAGTGGGCAGGGCTGTCATTCCTCTGCGCCTGCACCAGGTACGACCTAGATTGCCAAAACTCCAAAACTCTCCTCTCCATCGCTGCAAGTTTCCAGTTACAGCTTTGAATAGCAAGTTTTTTTTGCCGCAAGTGTGAAGATGCAAAATCGATGTTGCGACATCAGCATCCGCCCGTTTTATTTTCTTTCCGTTGCTACCACATTATGTCAGCCTCCTCCCGCCCCACTTGCAGGTTGCCACAGCACTGCATGCATCTACGTCATCCCTCTTCTTACTTTTTCCTCTCACTCACCTATATCGTGCATGTGCGTCCACAACAATTCCCTGCTTTCCTCTCGCTCACTCTCTCCATGGCTCTCTCACACTCACTCTCGCCCAATCCTCCAGGCGAACGACAGCAGTGAGGGGAACAGCATGGCGTTCGCAGCAACAGGAGCAGTGCTGCGGCTGATGGAGCGCGTGGCGGTGTGTGTGGGGCAGCGGGAACCAGTGCTGCTGGTGGGGGAGACAGGCACAGGAAAGACCACCACCGTGCAGCACCTGGCGCGCATGGCAGGCCGAGGCCTCTCCGTCATTGTGAGTTATTTAGTGGCAGCCTTGGGACGGATGGAAGTGCACGGGGGGCAGCGGGAACCAGTGCTGCTGGTGGGGGAGACAGGCACAGGAAAGACCACCACCGTGCAGCACCTGGCGCGCATGGCAGGCCGAGGCCTCTACGTCATTGTGAGTTATTTAGTGGCAGCCTTGGGACGGATGGAAGTGCACGGGGGGCAGCGGGAACCAGTGCTGCTGGTGGGGGAGACAGGCACAGGGAAAACCACCACCGTGCAGCACCTAGCGCGCATGGCAGGCCGAGGCCTCTCCGTTATTGTGAGTGAGCTGTGGCATTCCCTGTGGTGGCACTTTCTTCGCTTGTGGGATGTCTCAAAAGGCAGGCAGAGCTGCCTTTGTCAGCGCCATTGTGAGTGAGCGCCAAGCGGCACTCTCGGTGTGCGTGTTGGCGTTTGGTGTCTGCGGTGAACTAGTTGGTGGGCAGTGGATTTGTTGCTCTGTTTCTGTCCCTCGTTTTTCCACACACCATGTCTTCTCCTTTGCACCCCCTCCTCCAATTCTCCCCATGTGCAACTCTCCCCCCCTCCAGAACATGAGTCAGCACAGTGACAGCGCTGACTTCCTCGGGGGATTCAAGCCGGTGGAGCAGCGAGTGGTGTGCCTGGCGCTCTACCACTCCTTCACCTCGCTCTTCTCCAACACCTTCCCCTCCCAGGTGCCGTTTCACTGCACTGTTATGCCTGCAGTGTGCTGGTCTGCAATGCTTACCTTACCCTGCACTGTTGCACTGCCACGCACTGTTGCTGCACTGCAATGCAAGTATTTCAGGATGCAGCCTTCGCTTCCCTTACAGTTTCTTGCGACCTTCACCTGCTGATTTCCTTGCAGCTTCTTGCCTCTCTTTTCTTCTCATCACGTTTCTTCGAAGGTGTAACTATATTCTTTCAGCACTTCCCTCTGCCAACCCCCTACCCCACCTTCCACTCCACCCTGCCTTTCCACAAATGCATAGCATGGCACTTCTAGTTCGTCCATCCACCTCCCCCTTATGTATTCTTGCTTCCGCCTGCCCCTAAATCCGCCTTCCTGCCAAAAATTTTCCCTGTCCCCTCCTCGCACACCCCCTCCACCATTCACTCCCCCTCCTCCCCTCCTCTCTCCCTCCCATCATTGCCTTCCCCACTCCTCAGCGCAATGCGGAGTTTCTGCTGCGCCTCAGTCGACTGGCAGCCAAGGGCAAGTGGCCTCTGCTGCTCTCTGCCTTCCGCTCCACCGCTCTCAAGGTCGCTCACCTGCTCGGCCCCCCGGCATCACCTGCTGCTCCCACGGACGCTCGAGCCCCTGCCTCCACCGCTGCTCATGCTCCTGCTGCGGCTGCTGGTGCTGGTGCGGACAGTGCTGGTGGTGGCACTACCGGCAGTGGGAGTGGTGATGCTGGTGGTGGTGCGGAGTCAGGGAAGCCTGAGCGCAGTGCCAAGAGGACCAAGAGGCTGGATGGCGAGGTGCGTGCGTGTGTGTGTGTGTGTGTGTGTGTGTGTGTGTGCAGGAGTGTAAGGGAGTGTATGTGAGTGTCTTCGTGTGTGTGTGTGTGTGTGTGTGTGTGTGTGTGTGTGTGTGTGTGTGTGTGTGTGTGCGAGGATGCTTGTGGGATGCATGGATGAGATGGAGGCGAGGGGAGTGCTGCTGGGAGTACTTGTGGCGTGAAAAAAATAAAAATATCCACTTTAGCCTATCTTTCTCTCCTCTGCCTTAGCCCAGGGAGTGTGTCCTTCACTTGCTGTGCAACGAGCAGCATGAGCAGCAGTGGAGGCAGGGGCTCCCCGCTCAGGGCGTCCTTCCCTTTCCCCTTTCCTTCCCCTCCCCGCTCCCTCCCCCTCCCTTCCCTCTCCATCCCCCCTTTCTCTCCCCCCCTCTCAGTTGGCGCAAGCGTGGGCACGCTTTTCAACAGACCTAGCACGTGCAGAGCGGCAGGTGGCAGCAGCAGAGGCGTCATTCGCGTTCATGTTTGTGGAGGGCGCGCTGGTGAGGGCGCTCAGGGAGGGCCACTGGCTGCTCATGGACGAAATCAACCTCGCCCCACCTGAGACACTGGAGAGGCTGAGCGGCGTGCTGGAGGGGGATGCGGGGTCGCTCGCTATCACCGAGCGAGGGGATATTGAGGCGGTAAGTGCATGAGGTGTGGGTTGGGGGAACGGCATACACGGGAATGTTGGTGTCGTTTGTGAATGCTTGTGGGGGGTGCGTCGGTGGTGAGAGCTTCACGGGAGGGCCTTTAGAGGGTGCTTTGTTTTGGATTGATTGTGGAGGGGAGTGCCCAGGGAGGGCCACTGGCTGCTCATGGGAGAACTCAACCCCGACAGCATGGTTCTCTCAAATGTGTTCTGTATTTTGAATGACTCTCCACGCGTGTGTCTTTGCCCATCGAACTCTCTCCTCCCACTCACCCTTGCGCTTCTCTAAACCTTTCGTTTCGAATCCCTTTGGACCCCTCTGAACCCCCCCGAACTTCCAAACCCCTAATCACCCTGTATCTGCCAGGTTCCCCGGCACCCAGACTTCCGGTTGTTTGCAGCAATGAATCCGGCCACGGACGTGGGCAAGAGGGACCTGCCGCCCGCCATCCGCTCGCGCTTCACAGAGCTGTTTGTGGATGAGATCACCAGCCGGCAGGAGCTGGGCAGTATCGTCTTCAAGGTGGGTGGCCGGGGGTGCAGTGCGGTGACGAGGGGTGCGTGCGTTTTGTAAGAACTCTCAAAGGTCATACCCTCGCGCTTCACAGAGCTGTTTGTGGATGAGATCACCAGCCGGCAGGAGCTGGGCAGCATTGTGTTTAAGGTTGGTGGATGGGGGTGCTGTGCGGTGACGAGGGGTGCGTGCGTTTTGTAAGAACTCTCAAAGGCCATCCGCTCGCGCTTCACAGAGCTGTTTGTGGATGAGATCACCAGCCGGCAGGAGCTGGGTAGTATTGTCTTCAAGGTGGGTGGCCGGGGGTGCAGTGCGGTGACGAGGGGTGCGTGTGTTTTGTAAGAACTCTCACGCTTCACAGAGCTGTTTGTGGGCGAGATTACCAGCTGGCAGCTGGGCAGCATTGTCTTCAAGGCGGGTGGGTGTAACAAAGAGCAGGCCGGGTGATGATGACCTGGTTAGACAATCACCAGAGGGTGATGATGCGACCTTGATTCTTGCATGCTCGTGCCGCATGCATACACAACCACGTGCACATGCGGACATGGGTATAAGTTCAAACCGTTCTGTTTTCGCTTTTCCCCCCGCCCTGACCCCATCCTCCTGCCCCCTTCCCTTCCCCCCTCTCCACCCCCACCTCGCCCCTTCCTCCCGTCTCCCCCCCACACTCTCTTTCCCACCCTTTCCCATCATACCCCCGCCAACAGTATCTGGAGGGTTTGCTGCCGTCCCCTCCTGTGGACGACATTGTTGACTTCTACCTGGCTGCTAGACAGGAGGCTGAGGTAGGGTGGGTAGGGAGAAAGAGAGGGAGGGAGGGCGGAAGGGGGTTGCACCTCGTTCATGCTGTAGGAGACGAGAGGCGAGTGAGGGTTTGCTGCCGTCCCCTCCTGTGGATGACATTGTTGACTTCTACCTGGCTGCTAGACAGGAGGCCGAGGTGCGAGGGGAGGGAGAGGGAGGGAGCGAGGGAGAGAAAGAGCATTGCAGGGAGAGAAGGCAGTTAGAGGGTGAGGGGGGTGCACGTTCGTCCATGCTGTAGGATGCAAGTGAGGTGTCAAGAGGCAAGTGAGTGAGTTGGTAAGAGAGCTGTCATGCTGCTTGTTGAAAGCATGCCATGGTTTTGTAGCTATTCTTTATCCCGTGTGCAATGATCCAAAACCATGGCATGCTTTCCTTTAATGGACGTGCAGTGTAGCTTCTCTTTATCCAGTGCGCAGTGCTCGTTTGGTGAGGGATTTGCGAGCAGTTAGCAGTGAACAGTGGCGCATGCATGAGCATGTGTGTGTGATGTGAAGAATCATGCGTGGCTCTTCTCACTGGATCGATGGAATGAATACACATGTATGTTGGCTGATACTCCTCACATGCTTCTCTTTCCCCACCTTGACACCCCATATTCCACACCCCAGCCCACCGCACCACACACTACCTATTACCTGCCCGTTCCCCCACGTGCCAGGTGTCGCACGCTGCGCACGCTGGCAGAATACGCACCCCCACCCCACCCCTCTGCACCCTACCACACCCCGCCACACCCCATCCACCCGCCTGTGCTCCACGTGCCAGGTGTCGCTGTTTGACGGGGCGAACCAGCGGCCACAGTACACGCTGCGCACACTGGCACGTGCACTGGAGTACGTGCGAGTGGCGCTGCCCCTCTACGGCTTCCACCGCTCGCTCTACGACGGCGCCGCCATGTGCTTCCTCACACTGCTCGATGTGAGGAGTGGGTGAAAGGGTGGGGGATCTGGGGACGGGTGGGGGAGGGTGGGACTGGGGTATGGGGGACTGGGGGATGGGGGACTGGGGGATGGGGGACTGGGGGATGGGGGACTGGGGGATGGGGGACTGCGGGTGGGGGGATGAGGAAACTAGGGGATGGGGGGACGGGGCACTGGAGTACGTGCGAGTGGCGCTGCCCCTCTACGGCTTCCACCGCTCGCTCTATGACGGCACTGCCATGTGCTTCCTCACTCTGCTTGATGTGAGCGAACGGTTGGGTGGCAGGGAGACTGGGCTGGGGGAGTGGAAAATGGGGGAAACAGGGGAACTGGGGTACGGGGGAACTTGGGGACTGGGGGATTGAAGGATTGGGGGAACTGGGAGACTGGGGGATTGGCTGGCAGGGGGACTGGGCAGTACGGGGCTGCCTGTGGGGCGAGCCCTCCTCCCACGACTTGATCGCCTTCCCCCTCTCTTTCCCCGTCCCCCCTTGCCACCTGCTTATTCACCCACCTTTCTCCCCCCTCCTCTGTTGCTCATCTTTCCCACCTTGCTCTGACCTCCTTTCTTGCTTATTTTTGCCACCTCCCCCCCTCCCTCCACCCTCCACTATTGCATAAAATTTCCACCTCCCTCCCTCCCCCCTTGCTTATCTTCCCACCCACCTTCCTTCCGCCTTCTCTCTTGCTTATTTTCCCACCTTCCTCCCCCTCCCCACTTGTACTTTTCCTACCACCCTCCTCTTTCCTCTCCCTACTTCCTTCGTTCACCTGCCCGCTTCCCCCCCCAACCACCTCCCCCCCCCCGCCCCCCCCCCCCCCCTCCCCTCCCCTCCCCCCTCCCCTCCCCCCCCCCCGCCCTCTCCCTCCCCGCTTCCCCCATCCCCCTTTCCATCCCCCTCGCACACCAGCGCGCCTGTGCACCCACCATGGAGGCCTTGATCCACCGCCACCTCCTCAAGTCTGCGCCGCCACTAAAAGTCTTACTTAGAGCGCCGCCCAGACCGGGCGGCAAGTACGAGCTATTTGAGCAGTTCTGGGTGGAAAGAGGGCCGGAGAAGGGCGGGGATGAGGACGAGGAGGAGGAAGGGCAGAAGAGCGAGGGAGGGACGAGTGCTGGTGCAGGGAAGAAGGGTGAGAAGATGAACGGTGCTGCTGGTAGTGCCACTGCTGCTGGCGGCACTGCTGGTGGTGCTGGTGCAGGGGCGATGGAGACAGAGAGTGGAGAGGCGGCGGTGGCAGGGAGGGTGAGGGCGGAGGAGTTTGTGTCGACGCCGAGTGTGAGGGCGCACCTGAAGAACTTGGCGCGTGCTGTGCTCGTGCGCAAGTACCCCATCCTGCTCCAGGTCAGGCAGGGGAGAGAGTGGGTGTGCATGGGTGGGCATGGGTGGGCATGGGTGGGCATGGGACGACATGGGTGGGCACCTTTCCTCTTCCGCAAGCAACCTGGTTCACGCTCCTTTTTCCAGTATTTTCTCGGTTTTCTTGTTTCCCACCTCATTCCCATCTACCATCACCTTGCGCCTTCCCCATTCGGCTCCTTACTCTTTTTGAGGCGCCTCAAAACTAGACCCATTCCCATCTACCATCACCTGTCTGGCCTTCCGCATCTGGCTCCTTACTCGCCTGTTTTCCCCTCCCTACTCCTGTCCTCCTTGCATCCCCCAGGGCCCCACATCCAGTGGCAAGACCAGTCTAGTGGAGTACTTAGCTAAGCGCACGGGCCACCGCTTTGTTCGCATCAGCAACCATGAGCACACGGATTTGCAGGTTCGTGCGCGAGTGTGTCATAGAATGCATTTTTTAAGTGAAAACCATTTCTATAATATGCTATAGCGGTGTAGAAGAGGTTAAGGGGATCAAGACATGTTGTAGTGTAGTGCGCTATTGAAGGTGGAGCGATTGAAGCAAAAGAATGAGCAAGTTGAGCAAATGAAGGAGCGAGGCTGCAGCAGCAACTGGAGGTGAGCATTGTTGCGCAGGCAAGCCGTAATGCTTCTGAAGGGATGGAAAGAGTGAGGATGTTTGGGGATGGGTTGGCGGGGTGGATGACTATGATGAGGAGGCTGCAGGCTGCAGCGGCAAGTGGAGGTGGGTATTGCTGTGCAGTCAAGTCCTTGGCTGTGCTTGTGATAGCCACAGTCATGGACTTTGCCTGCACAAAATTATCCACCTCCACTTGCTGCTGCAGCCTCGCCTCCTCGTCATAGTCATCCACTCCGCCTGCCCATCCCCTCAGAAAAACCCTCACTCTTTCCATCCCCTCAGAAGCATTACAGCTTGCTTGCGTAACAATGCTCACCTCCAGTTATTGCTGCAGCCTTGCTCCTATATTTCCTCCACCTGTTCCTTTTTTTTTCTTCAACCACTCCGCTGCTTGAAACTCATCTCCCTCATTTGATAAATCTGCTCCTCCTTTTTTCTCCACGTGCTCCTCCTTTTTCTTCACCAGCCCCTCCGCTCGCCGCGTTGCTGGTGCCAGCTCCTCGTTCTGTTGCTCCTCCTTTTTCTTCACCAGCCCCTCCGCTCGCTGCGTTGCTGGTGCCAGCTCCTCGTTCTGTTGCTTCCCCTCCTTCAACCACTTTTGCTCATCTCCTCCTCTCATGTCTGATTCATCCCTTCCTTTTTGCTCCATTCCTCCACTCCTTTACCCCTCCCCCTCCCTGCTCTCCACAGGAGTACCTAGGCACATACATCACAGACAAGTCCGGCCGCCTTAAGTTCCAGGTGTGTGTGTGGGTGTGCGCGCGCGCGCGCACGCGCGCGTGCATGCATGGCAATGTGTGCGTCATATTCTCCGGCTGCTAGTTCTCGGCACAGATGAGCATGTAGCCTGCTGCTTCTCCCACTGTGCTCCATATTCTGCTCTGCAATTGAACAACGACTTTACACTTTTTCCTGACATTCCAGCTCGTATCTTCAAGCCTGTCTCAACATCGCTTGTTTGTCTGACTTCTCCTGATGCCGTGACCTCTGCAGGAAGGCCCACTGGTGCAGGCAGTGAGGAGGGGCCACTGGATAGTTCTCGATGAGCTCAATCTGGTGCGTCGCATGCGTTACTTACTTTTGATACTTGTCTAAAAAACATAAGACACTCTATGGTCGTTTGCTGCTGGCGGGTCAGCCAGGCCGGTGATTGGTGGTGCTGAATGTTTATGCTGCCTTTGCCTTCTGTTGCCAAATTCTTCGCCTTATTCCCTGCCTTACACCCGTTCTCTGTGTGAATTTTATATCTGCCAATTCCCCCCTCCTCCCCCTCCTCCCTCCTCCCCTTTTCCCCCCATCTTTTCCCTTACCCCTCTGGCTGCAGGCACCATCCGACGTGTTGGAGGCACTCAATCGACTGCTGGACGATAACCGCCAGCTCTTTGTGCCTGAGCTGCAGGTGTGTCATGTGGCTCGATTCAGGTTTGGTCCAGGTTCGGTTCAGGTTCGGTCCAGGTTCGGTCCAAGTTTTGTCCAGGTTCGGCTAGGTTCTGTTCAGGTTTGGTTCAGGTTCGGTTCAGATATGCCTGAAAGCACAGGGCTGTGAGGTACCGTACCGGTGAGAAAAGCTGCTGTGTTTGACGGCCTCATTCTATCATTTCGTCGTGTCGTGTATGTACTTCCTTCCTGCATATCACTCGTGTGTCCCTCCATATCTCGCCTTGCATGGACTGTTCACCACTCCTCCCTTTCCCCTTGTCTTCCCTCCCGCCCCCAACCCAACCCCCTCTCCCCTCACTTCACTGCCCGTCCAACCCCATGTCGTGACCTGCCCTTCCACTGCCCACGCTTCCCTCCCATGGGCCCATCCATGCGAGCAGGAGACAGTGTCTCCACATCCCCACTTCATGCTCTTTGCCACTCAGAACCCTCCAGGCCTCTACGGAGGTCGCAAGGTGTGTTGGGGACACTGGGGGGATGGGTTGATGCATAAATTGCTTAAAGTGGGGTGGGTAGGTAGGTATGGGGCGGAGTGATGGAGCCTGGCTGGCCATGAACAAGCAACAAGTGATTTGATATGATTTGATTATCGTGCAACTAAGCTACAAAATGGAAGCTGCCGGCTTCGCATTCATTTCAAGGAGTGTAGATTCCAGTGTGTGCGTGTGTTGCATACTACAAGGGCATTCCTTACCGTTTTTGTTCCTCTCTCTGAGACACGCACCAATCATACTGCCACCTGGCGCCTGCTATCCTTTCTCTACGGTTCAGTCCCTTCCTTGTCAACGCCCTCACGTCACTCGTCCTGCGTCTCTCTCTCCCCGTCCCCCCGGCCCCCTCTCCTTTCTCTTGCCCCTCGCCATGCACCGCCCAGGTGCTGTCACGTGCGTTCCGCAATCGCTTCCTGGAGCTGCATGTGGATGACATACCGCACAACGAGCTGGCGCTCATTGTTGAGAGGCGGTGCCTCATCCCTGCAAGGTGCGTGGGAGAATGTGTACGTAGTGCACGCACAGTCAGGCAGGCAGGCATGTGGTGAGCTGTGCAGCTGCATGTAGATGACATTCCGCACAACGAGTGGATGACATTCAGCTTGCGCTCATTGTTGAGAGGCGCTGCCTCATCCCTGCAAGGTGCGTGTTGTCTAGCAGCGCATGCACACATCGCAGGCAGGCAGGCAGGCAAGAAGACGGGCGGGCAGCCAGCAGACAGATGTGATTTTTGCCATTTAATTTCTACCATTGCCACCAATTACTGGACGGGGGGCCGGGGGCTCATGGTGGCTCACAGTGCCCGTTCAAGGACCTTTCAGTCCCACTCACCTTCACTATGTCTGAAAGGTCCGTGTGAGGATCCATTTACTCCATGCTCTTCCTCTCCCAGGATCCTCAACTCCACCACACAACACCTCTTCCCATCCTCCCGGACCATCCCACTCTACCCCTCGACACCGCAGCTATGCAGCGAAGATGGTGGAGGTGATGAAAGACTTGCAGCGGCATCGGCAGTCATCCGCCGTGTTTGCAGGCAAGCACGGATTCATCACGCCACGTGACCTCTTCCGATGGGCCAACCGCCATGCGAATGTGAGTGAGCATTGGGTGTGATGTGAGCACCACTGCGAGGAATAGTTTGGAAGAGAGGTTGGCTTTGGGTGGTTGAAGTGGCACTGTGGCAGTGGTAGGGGTGTGATAGCGGTTGGTGTAGAGTACTTGTTGAAGGGAGCAGAGTATATGCTGCTTAAAGCCAGGGTCTCAAGTAATCAAAGCAGGCATCAACTGCAAAGCAGTTGAAGCTAGGTTGTCTAGTTAGTGCAGGCGAATTTCTCTGTGGTTAGGTTGGAAACCTATCCCTCGTCAGTCCCTCAACAGCAATTGCACAACAAGTTTTGAGTACGTGAGACTTTCGACGAGTTTGGGGCATTTTAGGTTTGGATCCGAACCAAATTTACAAACCAACTTAGGTTCGGCTACACCTAGCGATTTGGATTCGTTTCGTACCCCTCGCTTCACCCCTCTTCAAACTTCACAACTCGCCAACCAATCACAAACAAACTTTCACTGTCAACTGCAAAACACTTGTAGTACGTGAGACCCTGGCTTTAACTTTGCATCATCTCTCCCCTCCACTGACACTCCCCCACCCCCTCCCCTGCTCCTTTCACAGTATCATCGTGGTGCATCCATCCTTTCCTACCGTGTTTATTCATAACCTCTCTCTCCTTCCTTCCTGCTCTTTCGCCCTCTCCCTTCCCATCCGTTTCGAAACATTCAAGAACTCCCATCGCGTCGCTGCTCATTCCGCCTTTCCCATGGCTGCTCTTGGCCGTGACGCCGCAGTGCTTCCCCGCCCGAGTAGGGTTACCACTACCAGACCAGGTGCTGGCACAGTACACCTTCTGCCTGCTGAGGGATAAACTTCAACTGAGGCGCCCTCACAGTGTAGACACGCTCATACTTTCCTATGCCTGCTTCCTGTACTTCCCCTCCTTAGCAGGGCTACGAGGCGCTGGCACGGGACGGCATTCTTCAGGCTGCCTCTAGAAAGTAGACACGTTTCATCGTTTCCCATGAGTTCTCTGCTGCTCCATGTGCTTACCCGGCATGAGCAGGGCTATGAGGAGCTGGCACGGGATGGCTTCTACCTGCTGGGAGAGAGGCTGAGGGATGAGCCAGAGAAGGAACTGGTGGTGCAGACGCTGAGGAAGAGACTCAAGGCGGAGGTTGACACTGCCTCGCTGCACCAGGTGGGTGTGCGGGCGTTTGTGAGACGATTCTTCAGTCGACTTAAAACTCGCACTTGTTGTGTGCCTAACCGTGTGCGTTGGTGAGTGAGTGAGTGTGCTGTATGGGCAGTTGAGGGGTCATGGGGGGGGGGAGAGGGATTTGATGTGTCTCATTCACTACTGTACCCTCGTCTATGGGCGAGCAGCTGGCTAGTGAATATGCTTATTGTTACGCTATCTTGGCAAAACGTAACACGGTAACACCCATCCCCCTGCCCTTACTCCCTCACGCACGCCCCTTATTTTCACACACCCCAACCTCCCATCGGCCCCTCATCTATACTACCCCAGGTCGACCCATCCACGCAGCAGCAGTTGGCTCGCATGCTGTCAGACGCGCACAGGGGCTATGCCCTCGATTGCACCACCTCCCCGCCCACGCACGTCCCTTTGGAACCACACGTGGAGGCCCTCGCGTCCCTCGGGGGAAGGTGAGCCTGGGCATGTGTTGTACGGTATGCTCTCCCAGTGACGCTAATCTGGATCCCAGACTAGCGTCACCGCGATCATCGTGCTGCCATATTTGGGACTGAACCGGTGACACTTACACTCACCCGGTGATGCCCACTTACTGGGATTCACTCATTGTGTCCATGGTTTTCTAATTTGATTTCTTCACCCCCCTCATGGCTCTCGCCTTTTCGTTTTTCTCTTTCCAGTGTCGTGTGGACTCGAGCCATGACACGCCTCTTCAACCTTGTGCTGCGCTGCCTGCGCCACGGGGAGCCCGTGCTGCTGGTGGGGGAGACGGGCGGGGGGAAGACGACCGTGGGGCAGCTGGCAGCAGCGGCGTGCGGGCAGACATTGCGGATTATCAACTGCCACCAGCACTCTGACGCCTCTGACTTCATTGGGGTACAGTTCCGGTTCCGCCTCTTCCCTCGCAATGCTGTTTCCCTTCTCTTCCTGTCTTCGTTTCCGCTGCGTTGCACCGTCCCCGTGATCCTTCTTTTTTTGTCTCCCATTTCTTCTTTTTCTTTTGTTTTTATTTTTTCTTGGCTGGCACTCGTTTGCCCTCCCAATTGGTCTATTTCTCAACTTCTTGAACCTGCTTCAACACTCTCCCTGCACTCAATACTTCCTTCCCCTCTTTCAGGGTTATCGGCCTACAAGGGACAGGGAGCCTCTGCAACAACAGTACGCAGCGGCCATTGAAAAGCTACAGCACCTGCTCTCTGCTCTACCCACTGGAGAGGCAGCTCCTGTGGGACCTGCGGAAGGAGGAGCAGCAGGAGCGGCGGCAACAGCAGAAGCAGCAGGAGCAGCAGAGGAGGCACTGGATGGACAGTCAGAGGGCGACAGATTGGAGGGGGGATTGAAGGCGGAGCTTCTGGCAGGGCTTGAGGAGCTGTCAGAGGAGATTGAGCAAGAGCCCAAAACTGCAGCGTCGATCCGTACGATAATTTCCAGACTTAAGGCCAAGAAGCAGGCTGCAACTGAGGCAGGTGCAGCTGCTGGGGCAAGGGCTGCAGAAGAAGCCACTGCTGCTGCTGCAGCAGCGACAGCAGCAGAAGCAGAAGCAGGGGGGAGGGTCTCTGCGAAAAAGCAGCGGAAAAAGGCCGTGAAAAAGGCTGCCGAGGCAGAAGCGGCAGCGATAGCGAAAGCAGCGGCGGCAGCAGCAGCTGATGCCACAGTCGCTGCAGGATGGGACGATGCAACGCAGCAGACTCTTGAGGAGCTAGAGGGGCTTCTGGGGGAGGTGGAGGAGGTGGGGGGCCACTGGAGGGCGCTGTTTGAGTGGGTGGATGGGCCGCTGGTGCGCGCCATGCGGTGTGGCGATGTGGTGATGCTGGATGAGATATCGCTGGCGGATGACAGTGTCTTGGAGCGACTCAACAGCGTGCTGGAGACCAAGAGGACTCTGGTGAGAGCGAACCGGCAGGGAGGGCTGTGTATTCTGTTGGGGTTAGTGGGGCTGGGGTTGCTGGAGACCAAGATGACTCTGGTGAGTTTTAATTAGGGATGAGCAAAAAAACGAACACCTGTTCGGTTCGCCTCGAACGTATTCGAGGCGAACCGAACAGGTTAAATTTTTGGCTTAAATCGTTCGCCGAACAGTGTTCGAGGTTCGCCCGAACACGTTCGTGTTCGGGCCGCTGCTGCAATTTGCCCCTAGACGAACACGAACGTGTTCGAGGTTCGCCCGAACACGCCTTCATAGGCGAACGGCGAACACCTGTTTTTGCTTAAGGTGTTCGCCGAACCGAACAGTGTTCGGTTTGCCGATCAGGGGTGTTCGTGCATGGGCGAACGCAAACACGTTCGTGTTCGCCCTTTGCTCATCCCTAGTTTTAATGCTTCTCATAATGAGACGAGTTTTGAGGCGTCACAAACCTCGTGTGGCGATGTGGTATTGCTGGATGAGATATCACTGGCGGATGACAGTGTCTTGGAGAGACTCAACAGCGTGCTGGAGACCAAGCGGACACTGGTGAGTTTGAAAGCCCTTCAAAATGAGATGAGTTTTGAGGTGCTTTTAGTCTTGAGTGGCGATGTGGTAATGTTGGATGAGATATCGCTGGCGGATGACAGTGTCTTGGAGAGGCTTAACAGCGTGCTGGAGACCAAGCGAACACTGGTGAGCGAGTAGGAGGTCTAGGGAGAGGCGGGTTGATGAGTAGGAGGACTGAACCTGATGAGAGGTTTGATTTGGCATTGTCAGAGCGAAATACTGGCGAAACATATATTTAAATCTCGCACGTTGTGATTGACCTCCTCCTCCCTCTCTCCACAGGTGCTGGCAGAGAAGGGAGGCCCAGAGGCAGAGCACATAGTGGCACACCCAGACTTCCGCCTCATAGCCACCATGAACCCGGGAGGGGACTACGGCAAGAAGGAGCTCTCCCCTGCGCTGCGCAACCGCTTCACCGAGGTGTGGGTGCCGCCCAACAAGGACATCGACGACCTCACGGCTATCGTTGCTGACCGGTGCGTCCTGTGTGCTTGTTGGCTAATGCGTGGTGCTGGAGCGGTGCTGTGTGATGGACTGTGCCTTAACAACTGGTTCACCCAGGTGCTGCACAACATGGGCATGGGTAACCGTACAGGTATCCACGCTGACAGGTGGATTCAGTTCCATTCCTTTCAGCTCAGTCAGTCTCCTTGGCTGGCGAGCATGTGTGGGTGGTGCTGTGCTGTATGGCGGTAGAATGGTGTATGGGGGTTGACCAACGAAGACATCAGCTACGACCTCATGTCACCGCCATAGTTGCTGGCTGGTAAGCTCTCAGGTGGTTTCGCATTACCGTGGTGTTCTTTCCACAGGCACTCTTCCGTCGTTGTGCAATGTGGTGCATTGTGCTCAGCTCAATGCATCCCTCGCTACCCCTCTCCTCCATGCACCAACTCTTTTTTAGTAGACCCTGGCTTGCCCCATATTGGAGCGCCATTGTGTTTCTGTGCCTTGGTCCCTCTTTTCCTTGGTGTGTGCAGCTTTGCGTCTCCCTACCTGGCGGATCTTGCGGGTCCCATGCTCAGATTCTGGCAGGTATTCCTCTTCTCTCTTTTCCCCTTCTTCCCATTGAAGCTCCATTCAGCAGATACACAGCCTCTGTTGTGTTATGCGCGTGATATGTTGTGTTTGTTCCATTCTTTTCTATTCGGTTCTCCTATTCTTTTGTGACTATCTTCTCCTCCTTTCCCACTCCATGTCTTTTATCTCTTCTCCCCCTGCTTGCTTCTCTGCATTTCCTGATGCTTGATCCCACCCCCATCTCCACCACCACCACCAGTGGTTTGAGGCAGAGGGCGATGCAGGCACCGTGCTGTCAGTGCGAGACCTGCTCTCCTGGGCCGCCTTTGTCAACGCCACCGCTCACCTCACTCCACCAACTCAGCCGACACAGAATGATCCGGACAAGGCCAAACCCGCAGCAGCCGGCGAATTGATTAGCACCGCAGCAGGGGACGCGGTGCGCATAGACAAGTGGACGGCGTTTCTCCACGGGGCATTCTTGGT
Source organism: Closterium sp. Yama58-4 (assembly GCA_947470075.1). Taxonomy (NCBI): domain Eukaryota; kingdom Viridiplantae; phylum Streptophyta; class Zygnematophyceae; order Desmidiales; family Closteriaceae; genus Closterium; species Closterium sp. Yama58-4. Next base: position 370,908 of record CANIUD010000810.1, on the reverse strand, counting down.
GTTTCTGGATGGCGTGGGCATCGGACAAGGGCTGCCGGAGGATGTGGCGCAGACTGTCCGCGCTCGCAGCTTCAACCTGCTGCTGCACCTGCTGCCGCCGGTAGGTCAAGTAACACTGGAACAACAGGCTCTAATCGACTGTGTGTTCCTGCTCTCTTGACAAGGGGTATCGATGGAAGCTATTGTGAGCAATATTTGAGAATTCTCACAAGTTGCTCCTTGGGAAGGATATGGAAGCTTTTGTGCTTCTTTTTTTGAACAAATTCGGTGATTGGATTTTGGATGGAAGGAGTCATTTGGAAGAAGGTGTTTGTGTTGGACTGCTGTGACCACTGGACCTGAGGAATCAAAGTATCTACTTCAAATTCAAATGGCGTTCCTCAACTCACCTGTCTCTCCCGTTCTGTGTCTACAGGAGGCCAAGGCAGCAGGCGTGCAAGTGGGTGTTCAGAGCAAGCTGATAACAGAGGTAGCCGCTTCAGGCCCCTCTGTTTCACCGAAGATGAACCCGACAGACATGCAGCGAGTGTTTGGCTTCTACCCCTTCTACATACCACGAGGTAATACATCTTGATCTCCAGTCTGACTCGGCCTTCTGTAGCCAGCTGGAACAGTCGCCCTGGCAGCAGCTGGTGTGGCTGCATTCTCTTTGCTTTGCAATCTCTTTGCATTGGTTTGGTGGCTTGCTTGCTTGCAGTGTGCTTGTAATGCTTTCCCGTGCCTTGTCCAATTCGGAGACAGAACCCCTTGTATGGTGTTGTGCATGCAATGTGGTACATACATTCTCAGTTTCTGATTGTCTTTGCTTCCGCACGGCTTGGGGCTGTCGAGTGTGGCCCAGTAGTTGCTCCGTGATTTTGAGGCGCTTCAAAAATCACCCCAATGTGGGCCAGAAGTTGCTCCGTGTCATGTCACTGTTTCGCCATGGCATTCCCTTCTCTTTCCCATGTCGCTCTCCATATCCCCCTGCCCTCTTTGTTTCAATTCCCTCCACCCCTCCTCTCTCGGTCTCCTTCTCCTCCCTTCCTCCTTCTCCTTGTTTCATCCCCACCTCCCTATCTCTCCTCCACTCTCTCCCGCCCTCCTTCCTGTCTCTTTTCCCTCCTCTCCTGCTTCTCCCATCCGGCTTCCCTGTCTCACTCCTTCCCGTCCAGGCCCGTGTGCCACGGACACATCAGTGCCGTTTGAGCTGACAGCGCCCACCACCAACGCCAACGTTGTTCGGCTGCTCAGAGCCATGCAGATCCGCAAGCCAGGTGCGCTGTCTTTCACTGCATGCAATCAATCGCGCTGCGTTGCATGCACGAGGGATGGCTGCGCGCGCACTCGCGCGTGTGCACTGCACACAGTAGTGCAGCTGTCGGTAGCGGTGTGTGTTTGTCCGACGCTACTTGCGAAAGGGCAGGTGTGCTTGCGTTCTTGCACTCATGTGTGTGCTTGCATGCTTTGTGGCATTGCATGTGCCATACGTTAGGCTGCATGTTGTATTGTACTTCTCCTTTGCCCTCTGCCTTATTTCCCTGGGCACAGCAGCACTGGTTCAGACTTGTAGGTGTTAGGCTCTCTTTAACAAACTGTGACCCACTCACCCAGCTTCTTCTTAAAGCACGCCCCTTCCCGGCTCCCTCCCCCCGCGTCCCCGTCGTCCCCCTTACCCACTCAACCCCCCGTGCAGTGTTATTGGAGGGCAGTCCAGGCGTGGGAAAGACGAGTCTGGTGGCAGCTTTGGCAGCAGCAGCAGGGCACCGCCTCGTGCGAATCAACCTGTCCGAGCAGGTCAGTCAGAGGGGCACACGGACAGAGCGGCACAGGGACAAGTGTTTTGTGGTGTATGCCCTTTGCAAGGGGAGGAGAGGGGTCTGTATGCATGAGGGGAGGAGTCTGTATGGGCCTGTCCAGAGCTTTGCATTTTGTTGCAACTTTTCCGCTTCCCCTCCTCTCGTTCTCCCAAAGCCCATCCCTAAAGCCTGGCCTTCCTCTACTTCCCTTTCTCAATGCCGGTCACTCCCAATCTGTTCCCCACTCCCTCTGCCCACCTTCCCACCACCGTTTCCCTTCTTCCTTGCCCCCCACTCCTCTGCGTCCTGCCCTCTTCCCCTTCCTGTCCCCCCTAACCCCTGCCGCTCCCTGTCGTCAATCTTCACGACATCTGTCCCTCGCTCAAGCCCCACACACCTGCCTTTCTTCGCTTGCGCCCCACCTGAACTCCCCACGCCACGCCATATCGCGACAGACGGACATGATTATGAATCGTCTGGGGTCAGACCTGCCCGCAGGGGGTGGCAAGGGAGGGACGGGTGCCCGTCCTCTACTCATGTCCTTCCTCCACCTCCCTTACTCAAAGCTGGACACCCCACCCCCCACCCACCCGCCTTCCCCACCACCCCAAACGCCATATTACCACAGACGGACATGATGGATCTACTGGGGTCAGACCTGCCCGTGGAGGGTGGCAAGGGGGGCGAATTCCGGTGGGCCGATGGGGTCTTCCTGCAGGTACGTGTGCCCCTCATGTAGGTGAAACACTTGTTGCTGCATTCCTGCAGGTGTTTCTTGCCATGCTATTGTTTCACCGCTGTCCTTGCGTTCCATCTGCTATTGTCGCAGTGCGGCGCGGCAGCCCCAATTTGTGGCCTGCTGTTCCAATGCCCTTGAATCTGTGAACTTGCGGTCTCTGCTTTGTCGAGTCGAATCACACTAACTAGTTGTGTGAGACGGAGTCTTTGCACCTGTTCTTTCTATATCCCTCCCAACTGGTGTTATGGATGGATCGTGAGTTGACCTGATGTTTCAGTCACTCCATCGCAGAAGGCCTCAACAGTCATACCCCCTTCCCATCTTTCCACCACAGCCAACCACTGTAGCACACGCTGCATAACACTCTCTGTAACTACCCACCACATGCCCCTTCCTGCCTTGCAGGCCCTGAAGGCGGGCGACTGGGTGCTTCTGGACGAGTGAAACATGGCGTCTCAGTCCATTCTAGAAGGACTCAACAGCTGCCTGGACCACCGAGCAGACGTCTTCCTGCCCGACCTCAACCGCACCTTCCACTGCCCGCCCTCCTCTCCTTGCAGTGCAGGCTCTAACTGCAGCAAACCGGGCTCTTTGCCTTTGCTGCTGGACATGCTGTTCCCTCCCCTCTCCCCGCCACAACCCGTCTCTCTCACTATGCACTCCTTCCTTCTATCCTCCTCCTTGCAGGCCCTGAAAGCAGGAGACTGGGTGCTGCTAGACGAGTTGAATCTGGCGTCTCAGTCCATCCTAGAAGGTCTCAACAGCTGTCTGGACCACCGAGCAGACGTCTTTCTGCCCGACCTCAACCGCACCTTCCACTGCCCGCCCTCCTTCCGCATCTTCGCCGCTCAGAACCCCCTGCAGCAGGGGGGTGGGCGGAAAGGCCTCCCTAAGTCCTTTCTCAATCGCTTCTCCAAGGTGGGGTGCCTGGCTGCTGCTGCTGCCGCTGCCGCCGCCGCCGCCACTGCTGCTGGCCGTAGTTTCCACCTGTTGCGCTTTCCTGTTTCCCGTGAATGGTCTTCAAGCGTCAAGCAACTCGACCAATCACCCTGTGTGTGCCTGCATGTGCTCACACCATCACAGGTGTACGTGCAAGCCCTGGAGTCAGACGACTTCATCTAATGCTTGTGTGTCTTTGCGTCTGTGTTTGTGTCTGTGTCTTTGTCTGTGCCTGTGTGTGCTCACACCTGCACAGGTGTACGTGCAAGCTCTGGAGTCGGACGATTTCATCTTCATCGCATCAGCGCTCTTCCCATCAGTGCCCCGCCCTCTCCTCCACAAAATGGTCGACTTCAACACTCAGTTGCGCACGCACGCCCTCTCCCGCACCTCCTCCTTTGGCATGGCCGCTAGTGGCGCCGGGGGTCCCCTCTGGGAGTTCAACCTGAGGGATGTTCTGCGCTGGTGCGAGCTCATATGCTCGCCGGGAGCTGCTGCTGCTGCTGCTGGGGTTGATGCAGAACATTTCGTGCAGGGTCCAGAGGACGAGGAGGAGAAACAGGAGGGGGACAAGGATGGGGAGGAAGGTGGGGAGAGAAAGCCGCAGCAGTTGCGGAATCAGCAGCAGGTGCAGCACCCGGGCCGGTTTGTGAATCTGCTGTACATTCAGCGGCTGAGATCAGCAAGCGAGCGGCGCTTTGTAGCTCAGCTGTTCCTCTCTGTCTTCGGCCACCCTCTGCCATTCGACCCCCACCCCTCCATCTCCCTCACCCCCACCCTCCTCCGCATAGGCAACGCTTCGCTCCCAAGAGCCTCCCTTTGCGCCGCCCCCTCCTCCTCCTCGTCCTCCTCCTCCTCCCCTTCCCAACCTGCCCCCACCCCCTCTTCTTCCTCTGCCATGCTCCTCTCCTCCTCCCTCCACCTCCTCCCCGCCTCTGCATCCGCGCTCGAGTCAGCTGCAGCGGCTGTAGCGCACAACTGGATGGTCATTCTCGTGGGGCCCGCAGCGTCTGGCAAAACCTCTCTGGTGCGCCAGCTGGCCCAGCTGGCAGGGAGGAGGTTGCGGGAGATGCCGCTGACGTCAGCCACGGATACGACTGATTTGTTGGGGTGTTTTGAGCAGCGGGATGGCAGGCGGCAACTGGGGGAGGTGGAGAGGCGCGTGGAGGGTCTTGTGAGGGAGGTGGCTGCTGCTGTGCTTGCTAGCGGTGCTGGTAGTGGTGCTGCTGGTGATGGTGGTGGTGGTGGTGGTGGTGGTGGTGGCGAGATGGTGAATGAGGTGGGGGTATTGACCAGTGAATGGTGGCAATACTGGCAGCAGGCGAAGGAAAGAGATGGGCTGAACCTGGGTAAGACAGACAAGGCCGAAGGAGGAGAGGAAGGGGGGAGTGAGGGCGGAGGAGGGAGAGGTGAGAGCAGTGCTGGTGGTGCTGCTTGTGATGCAAGTGGTATGGCTCTTCAGGCTAGGGATACGCTTGCTGCACAGCTGGCGCAGTTTGATTGGCTGCTGAGGATAGTTGGTAAGGCCCGGAGCATGCTGGTGGAATTAGAGGGAGTGGCATGTGGGGGTGAAGGGAGGAGGGGAGATGAGAGGGGTGAAGAGGGGGCAGGGGAGGATGGGGGAGAGGAAATGGAAGAAGGGGAAGAGGTGGATGAGGAAGAGGAGTCAGGAACAGTAGCAGCAGCAGAATCAGGGGGAGGAGGAGACGTGGCGAGAGCAAACAGCCCTGTATCCATTCTGGTGGCTGTAGCGGACAGCCTAGCAGGGGCAGTGAGAGAGGCGCGGGGGGTGTGCGAGGAGGAGGGCATGGCACGGGCAGCAGGGCACTTTGAGTGGGTGGAGGGGCCGCTGGTGGAGGCAGTGGTGCAGGGCGACTGGGCTGTGCTCGATAATGCCAACTTCTGCAACCCCTCGGTGAGTCTATCCGTGACGTGTAAGTGCAACCCTGACAAGCGAGTTGTAACATTAAGCGGAATTCAAATAGGTGGATGAAGAGCCCTAGGCCCACACAGGTGGAGTGGCAATGGAGTTGCAAAATTTCGTTTGTCTTTCAACAAACCCCATGCTGTCCTGATTTCAAATCAGCTGGTGAAGGAGAGGGGGGGGGGGGGGGGGGTTGCTACTGTGCTCTTCTGCTTTTCTGAAACCTTTTGTCCTGCTGACGACAAGCATCCCTATTCGACATCAGAAATCTGTTCCCTCCCCACCCGCCACTTCCTCCGCACCCCTCCCCACCCCACGCCACCGCAGGTACTGGATCGCCTGAACCCCCTGGTGGAGCCGCACGGGCACCTGCTGGTGAACGAGCGGTGCCTGGTGGACGGCAAGCCCGTGCTGCTGCGCCCACACCCCCACTTCTGACTTTTTCCCCCCATCCCACCCTACCCCACTTTACCGCACCCCACCGCAGGTACTGGATCACCTGAACCCCCTGGTGGAGCCGCACGGGCACCTGCTGGTCAACGAGCGGGGCCTGGTGGATGGCAAGCCCGTGCTGCTGCGCCCGCACCCCTCCCTCTGACTCTTTCCCTACATCCAACCACTCCCCACTCCACCCCACCCCACCGCGCCCCACCGCAGGTACTGGACCGACTGAACCCGCTAGTGGAGCCACACGGGCACCTTCTAGTCAACGAGCGGGGTCTGGTGGATGGCAAGCCCGTGCTGCTGCGCCCGCACCCCGACTTCCGGCTCTTCCTCTGCCTCGACCCGCACTACGGGGAGGTCTCTCGCGCCATGCGCAACCGCGGAGTTGAGATCTTCCTCATGCCCCCCGACTGGCCCTGCCCTGCCGTGCCGCCGCTGCTGCCGGCTCCTGCTCGCGCTGGTTCTTCTGGGTTGGAGGCTGCTGCTGCTGGTGCGGTTTCTGCTGTGGCTGGTGCTAGTGCAGGGGGGCATGGGTTGTTGGATCGAGTGGTGGTGGATTCAGGGTTTGGGGACGGCTGTGTCGGGGTGGAGGGAGAGCCAGGAGGACAGACAGGTTCGGAGGTTCCAGGGGTAAGATGGGCGTGAGCACTGGCGGGCAGGATGGGAAGAGGAGTATGGAAGGAGCAGGGAGTGGAGAAGAGAAGGATCCAGCGGTTAAGATTCTCTCTCTTTTGGATCCTTCTGCTTGGATCGCTGGTCGGCACCAGCGCCTGCCTGAGAAGCTCATCTCAACCGTCCATCTGGTCATCAGATCGGGGATCGCTAGCCCTCGGTTGGTGGCCTGCATTCTCCTCGCGCTTCTCCGGATCCAATCACTGGCTGCCACGTGGAAGCTTCCTGGTGGAGGCATCGTAGGCGGGGGAAGAAAGGGGTCTGGAACAACAGCAGCAACAACAGAAGCAGCAGCAGCTGCAGTAGTAGCAGAGGCAACCATATCCCCAGCAGCAGTGGCAGCAGCAGTAGAGGCGTCTCAGAACTACGGAGCGTGTCCCACACTAAGGGAAGTGAACCATCTGCTGCGCCTGCTGATCGAGTTGGTGACTCGGGGAAAGCCTGTGGCGGTGGCGCTGGTGACAGCATGGGACCAGACGTTTGTGCGGCGAATGCAGGATGAGGGGCGGAGGGAGCAGGCCGGCCGCGTCATTCGAGACGCCTTGCGTTGGGCTTGTGATGCCGAAGGGGCAGTGCCAGTTGGTGGTGCTGCTGACGCTGCTACTGGTGCTGGTGCTACCAGTGCTGCTGCTGGCCAGGACTCCCTCACCACATCCTCCTCCCCACTCTCTCCTGCTCCTGTCCCTCCCTTCGCCTCTGCCTCACTCGTCCTCCCTGGCGGTTGGGCTATGGCACCTCTACCCCTACCACTAGCCACACTGCACACCATGCCCTCTCGCCTGCATGCTGACATCTCCCCACTCATCGCAATCCTAGGCCAGCTCACCTCCTCAGAGCTTCTCGGCCAATGGGACAGAATCCTCTCCCGGCAAGATCTTCCAATCGGCACGCGCCACGTGGCGGCGCGTGACTGGGCCTTGCAGCTGCCGGCACAGGTGCGACTATGGCTGCCTGAGTCCTGTCTAGCTGTGCTATCTCAACAGTCTCAACAGGGCAAGGACCGAGAAGAAGAAGGAGAAGAAGAAGCTAGCGCTATGGTGACTGCAGCAGGAGTGTCAGCAGCGCGGGCACATGCACGGGGAGCGGTGCTGCTGCGTCTGCTGCTAGAGCTGTTTCTAGACCGGAGTATGTCACTCGAAGACCTGACTCTCCGCCTGTCTCTCGCCCGCTCACACGCCTCTGGCCCTGCTGCTGCTGCTACTGGCACCACCAACGCTGCAACAGCAGCATGTGCAGAGCTCAACCGGTTAATCGACTCCCTCTCTCCCTTACCACTACACCGCTGCCTTTCCGACCTCTCATCCACACGCTCAGCGCTGCTCCATGCTCTCTCTGTGCCTGCACCCATCGCTGCCTCTTTCCCTCTGGATGTATCTGTTTCTCCTCAAGTGGCCGCTCTGGTAGCTGATGCCTCTAGCACCGCTCTACACAGTGTGCCTGGGAGGTTTGGGAGTGGAGAGGACGAGGGTGTGCGTTCAGGAGGCGACGCTATGCAGATGGATGGTGAAATAGGAGTGTCGCCTGCAGTGCTGTGGCGCAATGCGTCTGCAGCAGCCAATAGAATGAGAGCGCTCCGCCGGTGCTTGCTACAGTGGTCGCTAGAGGACGAAATGAGCCAGAGGGCGCTGCTAGCTCAGGAAGCTTCCGCGCAGTCCACTGCGTTTGGCTGCTCCCTCCTGCACTTCTCCGGCGTGCCTGAACTGCAGCAGAGAGCCAACCAGATTCTAGCAGCATCAGCCACAGCGGCAACAACCAGTGCGAGCGGAGGAGGGGATGGAAGGTCAAGGGGTCTGCTGCTAGTGGCTCCTTTCCTCTCTGCTCTCCGCCAGGTGGAAACAGCACTGCTGGATTGCCCTCCCCCGCTCGCTCATGCGCTGTGGGCTGCGGTGGCGGCGAACGGACAGGGACTAGAGGAAGTGGGAAAATCAAAGGGGGTGGAGGGAGAGGAGGCGTTTGTATCCGCGTTTGGAGTGGTGATGGAGTGGCATGAGTCGCTGTGGGAGTGTGTACGGGTGCTGCAGACAGCAGTTCCGTTTGACCGCTTTGTCTTTGTGTGGCACAAGCTGTGCTCCGCTGCTCTTCGCATGGCCAAGGCTGCAGCTAGAGCAGCAGCAGCAGCAGTATATGGAAAGTCAGATGAAGAGCTAGCAGCTGTGCGGGCTGTTGAAACGGTGAGAATTCAATGCTTCACTTGTTTCAGCAGGTTTTTTTTAATTTTTCTCAACCTCTTGTGGAGAATTTTGCTTTTCGTCATCCCTCATCCCCCTTATTTGTTGTATCTCTAATGCCACCACTGCTGCTTATCCTCTTATTTATGCCTGCTTGCTTTTCTAATTCCGCTAATGTATCTCCCAACCTTCTCTCGGCCTGCCTTCTTTCTCTCACCCCCCTAATCTCTCTCTCTCGTGTCCGCTCTCTCTCCCTTCTCAATGTGTTGACCACTGGCAGGCGTGGCGGCAGCTATGCACCACCATGGCATCCCTCAACAATGCCTTCTCTTCCCCCATCGCCCCACAACAAGCAACCCTTGCCACCACAGCCACAACCACCGCTGCCACTGGTTCTCACCCTCACCCCGTTCTCCTCGCGTCCCTGCTCGCTCAACAAACCATGTCAGCAACAGGCAGTGCAGAGCAGGACAGGGTGGGGAAGAGGTCGCTGTGGAAGGAGGCAGGGCACTCCCTGCTGCCTGCGTCATTAGCAGTGCTGCAAAAGGATGCGGCGCTTGCTGCTCTGGTGGATTCGTGGGTGCTTGCTCCTGCGCCCACAGCAGGAACAGGGCACGGGGAGGCGGAGAGCTTCAAGGCCGATGGTATGTGCGTGCGTGCGTGCGTGCGTGCATGCGTGCGTGCGTGCGTGCGTGCGTGCGTGCGTGCGTGCGTTGCGTGTGTGTGCGTGAATTCTCTGTGTGCGTGCAGCATTTCTGTACTTGTCTGGGTGACTGACCGTCATTCAAACTACGATATTCTTCCCCACTGCAGACCAATGGGAGTCTGCCACGTGGCCCATGGCTGTGGACCCGTCCTTGCGGCGCAGAGCGGTGGAGGCGCTAGGGCTGCTGCGACAAATCACAATGCGACAGCGAGGCATGGCCACACATGCTGGCAGAGGCACGCACAGCAGCAGTGGCAGTCCAGATGATGCGGATACAACGGCGGCTGATCTCATGATGGTTAGTATACACACCCTGTTTTCAAGCTCCATTCCCTTTGATCGAGTTTCTCGCTCGCTCTCTTGTGTGTTTGTTGTTCGCCTTTCGCTTCTGCTTTAGCTTCTTTGAATAAAGAGCTACTGCAGTTTTTGTGTTCGCCACTGATCATGAAGCCTACAGAATCCTTCAAAGAACCATCTTCTCAACCCTCTTCCTTCAATATCATTGTATCTTCCATCGTCTCATGCTCTCGCATTGTCTCTCACAACAGGCACTGCAAGGCGAAGCACAGCAAGCCAGGGCCATTGCCTGTCACCCCCTGGGCCCCTGTGATCTCATTCCCACCCTCCCTCGCACCACCACCACCACCACCACCGCCGCCGCCACAGCCACAGCCACAGCAGCTGCTGCTTCCCTTTCAGATCTATCAATCGACGAGCCAGCAGCCTTCTCCCCACCTCCTCCTGCGCGTCTCTTCTCAAGCGCTCTTATGAGATGGCCTGGGGTGCGCCAGCTGTGGCTGGCGATGCTGCCTCTCCTCTCCACCTCCTCCCATCTCCTTGCTTCCTCGCTTGTGGCTCGGCTGGCGCCCCTGCTGCTTCCGGGGACAGATGGCAAGCTGTCGCTGGTGGCCCTGAGCAAGGTAAGTTTGTTTGTTTGCTGGACGGTGTTGCGAGTGTTGACTGTGTGCATGACTGTGCGGGCGGGTGGGCGGGCAGGCAGGTGTGGGTGTGTGTGTGGGGTGTGGTGTGGGAGTGTGGGTGTGGGAGTGGGGGGGTGGGTGGGTGTGGGTTTCCTTTTACGACCTCACAAACTGCACCATTATTCTTTCGTTGCAGGACGTACTGTCTGACGGTTTTCTACTGATATTATATGCATGCCCATTGCCATTGCATGACTCAATCAACGTATCTCCCTACACGCATGATGCTGGTTCCACTTACTCACTTGCACTCCCTTGACCTTCCCACTCCACCTTTCCTCCCTTTGCTCTCCTCCCTTCCCCTCCTCCCCCCTTCTCCATCCTTGCCCATTTCCCCCACCCATCACACCTCTTTCTCCAACCACCAGGCGTCCTCATCTGCAGCAATCACCTCTCTCTTCCGAAGGCTCCTTCTCGAGTCCTCCCGCGCTCCCACCCAGCTGCTTCCATTCCAGCAGCTGCTCTGGATCCAAAGAGTCCCGCCCACCTCCTTCCTTCCAGGTACCTTCCTGCTCGTTTAGTCATGTCCATACCTGCATACATCCTCCTTTCCTTCGTTTCCTCCTCTTTCTTCATCGGCCTATTCTGTGGTTCCGTCCCTGCCGTGTTGATTGCTCGTCGTACCTGTTCCTTGCCCTTCGTAACCGGGCATCTTGATCACTTTCAGCTGTGGATATGTAACCACGGTGACACTTCCATTCCATCCATCCGTCCTCCCTTGTTCAGCTTTGATGACCGTCTGGACGAGCCCGGCACTAGATACATTTGTTGCTCCAATACTCTCATACTCCTCCTCACCGCACCCCACCCCCCCTTCCTCCCCTCCCCTCCCCCTGTGCAGACGAGCTTGCCCTCGCGCTGCGCTGCCTGCTGCACGACCTGCAACTGCGCCTGCTCGAGAGCCAATGGGAGTCCGCCACCTGGCGCCTGCCGCTGCTGCCATTGGGGAAGCGGTCGGGCAAGGGTGCTGACGCGGCATCAGCTGCAGCAGAGGTAGTGATGGCATGAATGCTTGGCTTTAATGGACCCTCTTCCAGTATGCCTCGTTATAAATCTGCCATGTGAGAGATAGAAGCTAGTTCTTGAGAAAGCTGATGCTCTGTACAGCCGCAAACTTGAGCAGCAGAGGGGCAGGGTATGGCAGAAAGCAGTTCCAGAGGAGAGGAGGGAAGACCATGCCTGCGAGCTAAGCTACTTCCTATGCTGCAAGGGCCAGCAGGCATTCTTTACACACAAACGCATGGATCAATCAAGTTGCCGCAGCATGTCGCATTCCTCCATGTTTCTCCAATGACCAACGTACCCAATCCATCCATGTCGCTACGTACATTGTTATTCCCCCTCTGCCCCACCAGCCCCTCGCATGGACAGCCACATCAGGTTCTGCTCGCTTCTTCCAGGCCTCGCTCTCCCTGCTCTCCGCCTCCCTCATGTGAGCCACTTGAGTTGATGCTCCAATGTGATGAGTACTTGCGTACATGCATGCATGCTTGTTTCTCTCTTTTCCTTCCTTTATTCACTGTTGCGTTGCCCTTCTCACTCTCCCCTCCCCATTTCTGCCTTCCGTCTTTCTTCGTTCCGGCCTCTCTTCTTTCCTCATCCGCTTCCTTCCTCCCCGCCCTCCACTCCCCTGACATCCGTCCCCACTTCCCCCCTCTCCCCACTTCCCCCCCTCCCCCTCCTCCCCCCGCTCCCCCTGCCCCTCAGAGCGGACATGGGGGGAGCAGCAGGGGGGCCATGGGGGGGCGGGGGTGCGACAGTGGCGGATTGTCAGGTGCAGCGGGGGCAGCTTCTGCTGGCGGCGGCTGGAGTGGGGGCGCTCTGCAGTGCTCCTGCCTCCCCTCGCCTAGACCAGCACGTTACCCTTGCTGTGGCGGCGCTTTCTCAGGTGCCGTAGCGACTGCTGTGTGTGTGTGCCACAACAACACATAGTTCTGTTTGGTTTCTGTTTGTTCTGTTTCCCCTCTTTTGTTTCCACATCTCGCAACACGTCTCTCGTTCTTTCCCCTCTGTCTTGGCTGTCTCATATCTCCTGCCTGGACCACCCTACCTCTCGCCCTTCTCCCCTACTACAGATCATAGCAGCCCATACTGCCTGCTTCCCAGAGTCCCTCCGTTCATCGCTCTCTCACCAGCTTTCCTCCGTCACAAATAAGGGCCACAAGGTTCGCTTGTAGAGGCTCGTTCTTGCAAACTTCCAAACTTACATTTCCTGCATTTTTTGCAATCTGCAATTTAAATCAGTTTTGATGTTTGCAGCAGTCATGGTCTTGCTCGCTGTTCCAGTGTCCTCCCATTTCTTCGTTGTTATTCCACGCCGGTCAAACACCCTTTCCAACCACCTGCCGGCATCGCAATTATATGCGCACCTCCCTTCCTTTAGCTACTTCTCCGTTCATTACTCCCAAACCCTCTCACTTTTTTCTCTCCTCTCCGTTTTCCATTCCCTTTCCATCCCCCCTTCCCCTCCCTTTTGCTTCAACCCATCCCCCTCCCTCTCCACCACATTGCACCCCTTCCCACCAGCTCACGGCACAAGACATGGAGCCTCTCCAGCGTCTCCTCTCCTCCACCTGCCCGCACCCTCTCGCCCTCTTCTCCTCCCACCTGCTGCTGCCCGCGCTCTCCTCCCTCACCGATGCTCTCCGCGCCAGGGAGATGCCACGCACACAGGGGCTGCTTCAGCCCGATTCCTCAGGTAGTTGACACTTAGCTGCTTGCAACAGGCCCGATTCTTCAGGTGATTGACAGGGGCTGCTTCAGCCCGATTCCCCAGGTGATTGACACTTAGCTGCTTGGGACAGGTCCTGCTTGTGATGCGTCCTCTAAGGGGCCTCCTCTAAGGGGAATGCCACGCACACAGGGGCTGCTTCAGCCTGATTCCTCAGGTAGTTGACACTTAGCTGCTGCAGGGAGTTTTTGAGACTTCTCAAAAACTCCCTGCGACAGGTCCTGCTTGTGATGAGTCCTCTAAGGGGCCTCCTGTATCGAGTAATCTATGCCTGTCACGCTTTCTGTTAAGTTCGTGTTCCAAAACCGAGGAGCAGTTTTCCCACTGGTTGCTGCTCCAACTTCATATCATTCTGCCGCATTTCATCCCCTCGTCTCGAGCCTCATGCAATCTCGTCTCACCCCACATGCAACCGCCATCTCTTCCCCACCAGAGGCCCTAGCCCATCTGGGCAGCGCCTGGCTGCGAGTGGGCTGTCTGCGCCTGCACCTCCTCCTCCCCCCGGGGGAGTGGTCCCCACATCCAAGTACCGCCACGCGCTCTCTCACCCCACATGTAATCCCCCCCACTCCCGTCTCTCCCCCACCAGAGGCCCTAGCCCATCTGGGCAGCGTGTGGCTGCGAGTGGGCTGTCTGCGCCTGCATCTCCTCCTTCCCCCAGGGGGGGGGGGGGGTAGACCCCACATCCAAGTATTGCCACGCACTCTCGCACCCCACATATATAATCCCTCCCAACTCCCGCCTCTTCCCCACCAGAGGCTCTAGCCCATCTGGGCAGCGCCTGGCTGCGAGTGGGCTGTCTGCGCCTGCACCTCCTCCTTCCCCCAGGGGGAGTAGACCCCACATCTAAGTACCGCCATGCACTCTCGCACCTGGAGCAGCAGCACACCGACCTCACGCTTCAACTCAAGGTCAGTGAATAGATAGAACTAAGTCCCCTTAGAAAGTAGACCTCTCCTTCCCACAGGGGAAGTAGACCTCACATTCAAGTACAGCCACGCGCTCTCGCACTTGGAGCAACAGCACACCGACCTCACGCTTCAACTCAAGGTCAGTGGCAAGTCACACTCCTGCTCCGGTTTTTGAGGCGCCTCAGAAGCAGCACATGGAGCTGACCTCTCTCTCCAACTCAAGTTCAGTGATCATCAAGCTCGACTGCTTTGGTTCTTGTCCTCCCCTTCTTCTCGGGCTCATGAGTACGCCTCCACTTGACTTGTGATCATCTTCTTGGATCTGAAATGCCTCAACGTTTGGTGACCTAGTTCAAAACGCCTGTCATATGGTCATCCGTTCATTCCCTCGCACCCATCCTCCATTCCACTCGCCCCCACCCTTTCTGCGCTGCACGTACCCACCCTCCACTCCACCTACCCTGCATTTCACTCTGCGTCCCGCCACTTTAACTTCTGACCCACCACTTTCACTTGCCGCAGCTGCACGAGTGGCTGGCAGCAGTGGGCACGGACGGCATCACACACCACCAGCGGGCCGCACAAGCAATCGCTGTGCTATCCATTCCACTCCACTCACTCACCCTCCACTCTCATGTGCCCTTTCCTTGCCTCACCACAGCTACGAGTGGCTGGCAGCAGTGGGCACGGATGGCATCACACACTCACCACAGGGCCGCACATACCGCTGCCTTGCATTCCATTACCCACCAACCCTGCGCTCCATTCCACCCACCCTCCACTCTCACTCTTCCTACCCTTTCCACCACAGCTGCACGAGTGGCTGGCAGCAGTGGGCACGGACGGCATCACACACCACCAGCGGGCAGCGCACGCCATTGCCCTGCAGCTGGAGGAGGTTTCCAGGAAGCTGTGGGCTGCACGTGCCAAGGTGTGTTGTTGCGACCTGTCGGCTGTCTGTACTTGTGCTGTTGTGTTGTTTTCCATGCATGCCTCTGTCTTTTGTTTCTGCCACGGATCTTTAATTGTGTGGTTCCTGGTGACCTGTTACTTGACATAGCGGCTCTTAGGCCGTGCTCGTGCCAATTTTTCTTCTTTCCTTCCTCACCTTCACTCACCCACCCCTCTACTCCCCTCTTTCCGCCCCTCCCCGCCCTACCTACCTACCGACCCCACTTTTCCCCTTGGACACCCTTCCCCATCCACTCGCCTTCCCCTCCCCCAGTCCGTGGCTCGCCCCGAGCCCTCGCCCTACCCGGCCTTCTTCCAGGAGGTTTCGCGCTTCCTCACATGGACGGCAGGCGTGGAGCGTGTGAGCGGCATCGTTCGGCAGTGCATGGCGGTGGTGGCTGCTGGTTTGGGCGTGCAAGTGAACGCACCTGTGCGAGTTTCCGACTTGGACCTGGCGAATCTGCTGTCTCATGTGTCTGCCTGGAAGGTGCGTGGGTGAATGGGAATGCAGAGCAGAGTGCTGTATTAAGTGATTTATAAGTCGACTCAAGAATCGCCTCAAGTGCACTCGCCCGTGCGGGTTTCGGATTTGGAGCTGGCGAATCTGCTGTCTCATGTGTCCTCTTGGAAGGTGTGTGAGAGGATGGGCAAATGGTGAGGGGCTGGGATGGGGTGGTAGGATTGGGTTGAATCATGGGTGTGTGTGTGTATGCGCATGAACACACCTTGCATGCATCAACATGTACGTGTATTTTGGCGCTGAGGTCGCATTCACATAAGATGTGCTGGCCTTCCCCCCACGCCATCCCCTCCCTTTCCTCCCCCTCTTTTCCCATTGCCCTATCTCTCCTCCACCATCTGCCCCTCCCCGCAGTCGTCAGTGGCAGCGTTCGCGCAGCGCTTGCCGCGCAGCTTCCCGCTGCTGAGGGACGTGGTGCAGCCGTGTCAGCTGGCAGCATACGAGATGGTGCACGGCGCATCGCTGCTGCTCTGCTCTGCTCTCGCCTCCGCCCTTCAAACAACCGATGGCGCCCTCACGGTAGGTTTTGAGACGTCTCAAAGCAATTCCCGCTGCTGAGGGACGTGGTGCAGCCGTGTCAGCTGGCGGCATACGAGATGGTGCACGGCGCATCGCTGCTGCTCTGCGCTGCGCTCTCCTCCGCCCTTCACACCACCGATGGGCCACTCGGGGTATGCTTCGACAAAGGAAAAAAAAAGTTGGAGGAGAAGAAACAGTTGGGAGAATAAATCTTGCTTCTTGTCTTGTTGAGTTTGCGAGCCTCTTCCTGCGGCCTGGGCTTGCCCTTTTCTTCGCCTTTGTTCCTCTTTCCGCCCATTATCTCCCACATCTCCAATTCCATCCGCATTCTTTAGGCAGCAGCCTTGGATTCTCCCCTCGTCTGTATGTGTATCCCCCCTTTTGCATGCAGCGACTGCCTCTATCCCTCAACCCTCCCTCTCTCCTTTTTTTCCCACACTCCCTCTTCTCCAACCTCTCATTTGCAACCCTTTCTTCCCAGGCTGTCACCAAGTCTCTCCTCTCCTTTCCTCGAGCCGTTACCATCCCCACTCAAACTCAACCACCCACACTGACCCCAACCACAAACGCCACCAGCATCATCATCAGCAATAAAATAGACCAGCCAGCAGCAGCAACAGCAGCAGCAGCTGTTGTTTCCTCCTCCCGTGCGGCTCTATTTCTGCACAAGGACGTGTTTGCAGCTCTGCATGCCCGTGCCAGCAGGTTGAGCGGAGGCAGCAGCAACCAGGAGAAGGAGGTAGGCAGCACAGACAAACGCCCTTTTTACCTTTATATCTCTGTTGTATTGCGCCACTCATGTTAATTGAATTGCTTCTATCCAGACATCACTCTGTACAACGCAGCTTCTTTCTGTGGCAAACACGCGATTCATGCATGCGCCTTGCCTGTGCAGGTGACAGCATCAGTTGCAGTGGTGTCGCTGCTGCGTGCAGCACTCTTTGCAGTAAAGGACGACGTCACTCCAGCCGCACTCTACTCTCCAACCACAGGCCCAGAGGCCCTACAAGTCCTAGAGCAATCCTTCGCAGCATTCGTAGACATCTGGTCTGAAATGCGAGACAAGGAGCGGCAGCAGCAGGCAGAGGCGGAGCAGCTGTACAAGCAGCGCAGCAGCAGCACCACGAGCACGCTGGAGCTAGAGGAGGATGATGCGGAGGCGGAGGAGGAGGAGTACCGGGCCATGTTCCCCTCGCTCTCTGACCACTTCGCTGATTTGGACGTGAAGGAGCATGTTCATGCTGACGAGGACGATGTGAGTGCCTTCCTGCCCTCCCTGCTTCTTTTGTGTGCGTGCTTACTTGCTGCTGCTGCTACTGGCTGGAGCGTACCCAAGAAAGCAAGTGGCTGCCATGTGAATACATGGCCATGTTAAGTAATGGCTGCCACGTTAAGTCATGGCACCTCACGTCACTGGTGTTCAGTCAATCTTCCTTGGAGCTCATCCAAGAAAGGCAAGGCCGTCCCCTCCTCTGCCATCATTTTCTCCTTCCCCA
This sequence comes from Closterium sp. Yama58-4, assembly GCA_947470075.1. NCBI lineage: Eukaryota > Viridiplantae > Streptophyta > Zygnematophyceae > Desmidiales > Closteriaceae > Closterium > Closterium sp. Yama58-4. The sequence goes on along the minus strand of CANIUD010000810.1, from coordinate 353,430 downwards.
ACAGGCTCGGGCAGCGCAGGCCAAGAAGCAGGAGGAGCGGGAGCGGCAGGAGAAGGAAGAGGAGGAGGAGGAGAGCAGGGGCGGGAAGGGCATAGCAATAGTATGGAGGGCGCTCAAGGAGGAGGGCGGGCTCACATCAGAGCTGGTGGACCTGCACTGCCGCCTCTTCTCACCTTCAGAGGATCTCACACCGCACACTTGTGCCACTCCTCCTGCGCTTCCCTGCGCTGGCTTCACGGCTGCGTATGACACTGCTACTCACATCCTCAGAGGTAAGCTTTGACCAGCACGGTGAAACCCACTTTGTTTAGTAGAAGTTTGGAGAATGGCTGCCTGCAATGCTGTTTCCTTTGCTCTACCCGGCATTCTTGTTGCTTTCCACCCTCTGCCCCTTGTGCCCCATCAGTCACGGACGGGATTCTCCCGTGCTTAGTGGACGAAGCAACATCCGACTCTCTCTTGAAAGTAGTTTATCTGTTCTGATCTGAGTCCTGTGAATCCCAACTTTCACCCTCTACCTCTTTTGACCCATCAGTCACGGGTGGGATTCTCCCGTGCTCAGTGGACGAGGCAACATCCGAGGCCCACTTCTTCCGCCTCTGCTCCGCTGCTAACGAGCTCTCCACAGCTCCCACCACCGCTACAAGCACACCTGCTTCTGTCACACCTGCACCGGGGGCAGCAGAGCAACGGGCCATTCCAGTCGACCTCAGAAAGGTCTCTTCTTTTTTCCGTTCCATTAGTTGCTGAGACCCAAGAAAGGTTCTTGATGCAGTTCGTTTTCCCAATGTAACACACTCTTTTCAGCCGCTTCTTCCCTCCACTACTACCCTCATTGCTTCCTCTACCATTTTCCCCTGCCTGTCAAGCCCACACACACGCCACACCCCACTTACCACGCCCCACTTACCACTCCCTCCACCCCCAGGTGGCATCACCATCAGAGCTGGCGCTCATGCTTCCACGGCTGCAGCACCTTTAAGAGCCTTGTCACACCCCACAACCCACACACCCACTCCCTCCACCCACAGGTGGCATCACCATCGGAGCTGCCGCTCATGCTCCCACCGCTGCAAGCGCTCTTACAGCACCTTTAAGAGCATTCTCAAATGTCACACACCACAACCCACACACGCGCCACACCCCACGCACCCACTCCCTCCACCACCAGGTGGCAGCACCATCAGAGCTGGCGCTCATGCTGCCGCCGCTGCAAGCGCTCTTACAGCGCCTGCAGCAGCTGCTGGAGGAGTGGCCCGACAACCCCCTCCTCACCACCCTCGTGCAGATCGCCGCTCGCCTGCTCGCCCTCCCCCACACCACACCTCCCCTCAAGGTACTTCTTTGATCTTCCGTAGCTTTGCTTCCGCTCTGTGTTTTCCCTGGTTGACGAATACTATGAGCATTGGAAACTTGCGTATGATGGGCCTAAGCTAAGATTGTGTGTGCTTTCTGACGGGTTGGGTCTACAGGCATTGGTTGGAATGGAGCTGCTATTAACCAAGGCACAGATATGGCAGGAGCATGCAGCAGCCCGGGTCTCCATAGCACGTAAGCCTCGTTTATTCCCTCCCCTCCTTGCTTCCAACCTATCATGCTATCCTTTCCCCAACATCCCCCACCCTTCCAGTTCTCTCCCCTTCGTAACCACTTACTTCTGCAGTGACAGCGCCCCGTATTTTGAGATTTTGTTAGATTATTTCCACTATTGGGCAAGGGCATTCTCGTTCTCTCTCTTTCCTCCTCTTGTTTTCCCTCTACCTCGCCCCCAAACAGCGGAGCTAGCAGGAGTATCGCGAGTGGTGAAGCGGTGGCGCATGAAGGAGCTGGCGTCCTGGCCTGCCCTGCTGGATGCCCGCTCACGCAAGCACACCGCCGCTGCTGACAAGGTGGGTGGGTTACAAGGGGTGGTGGGTATGTGGGGAAGTGGGGGAAGGGAGGAGAGAAGGGGGAAAAGGGGGATTGGGAATTGGATTCTGTTGAGTGGAGAGGGGAGATGTGGTGGAGAGAGGGTACGAAAGGTACGGATTGGGTTACGCAAGCTGAATGTTTGCTGCCGGCCATGTCTCAATGAAACAACAATGCCTCATCTGTTAATCAACCCTATACAGAAAAATTTCTCTCAGATGGTTTCCTCTGCTTGTGCATCTACTTATTTCTGCTTTTCTCCTGTCCCCCTTTCCCCCCGCTCTCCTGACCCCCTCTTTTTCCCCTTAACAACAAACACACATGCAGCTCTGGTTTGTTCTCTACGACCTTCTCATCCAGCCTTCTGAGGCGCCTCAAAAGCCCCTTCTTCCTCCCTCCCCTTCTTCCTCCCTCCCCTTCTTCCTCCCTCCCCTTCTTCCTCCCTCCCCTTCTTCCTCCCTCCCCTTCTTCCTCCCTCCCCTTCTTCCTCCCTCCCCTTCTTCCTCCCTCCCCTTCTTCCTCCCTCCCCTTCTCTCTTCCTCCCCTCTCTCCATGCCACCCACATGCAGCTCTGGTTCGTGCTCTACGACCTCCTCATCCAGCCCTTCTCACAACCCGAACCACAAGAAACACCCGACGAGAAAGACGCAGCTAACAATGAAGCTGCAGCGGAGGCAAGCATGCCAATGGATGGTGTGAAGAGCGAGGGCACGGGTGGTGCAGGCACGAGCAGTGGCAAGGACGGGCAGAAGATAGACCGTATCGCTGAGGTGGCACGAAGGTCAGTCAGCTGAGCCTACCTCCCGGTTGCCCAACAGACTGCCTCAGTCCTTTCTCCTTTATGAACTTCTCAATTTCTTTCCGCTTCCCATTTGCTAGCCTCTACTCAACTGTATAAAGTGAAGTTCTGAGATGTCACAAAATCTTGATTTCCTTTTGCTTCCCATTGCTGGCCTCTTCTCAACCCTTGCAACCAATTTTTCCCCCTGTCGGATCAACCACCTCACCTCCCAACCACTACCAATGTATCCACCACTGTGCCCTTTTCCCCATGCAGTCTAGAGGACTTCATCCGCTCGTCCCCTATTGGCGAATTCCCCCGCCGCCTGCAGATGCTGCGCGCCTTCCGCTCCCACCTCCTCGCCACTCTCTCCGCCTCATCCACTACCACCTCTTCTTCCTCCTCCTCCCCTTCCCCTACTGCTGCCCCTGCCCCTGCTGCTGCTGGTGCTGAGAGTGCTGGGAATGGTGATGAGGGGACAGCAGTACCAGCAGCAGCACATGCAGAAGAGGAGAGAGTGAAGGAGAAGCAGCAGCTCATAGCTGTTCTCTACAACCTCCACAGCTACTTTGCACAGTACCTCGCACCGTAAGAGGCCCTTGCTTTTCGAACCAACCTTGTTCTGCTCATCTATTGAATATGCGCCGCTGTTTTTTTCACAGTCACTCGTGCCCATGCCCTTCTGTCCCCCAGTCTCGCTTTCTTGTTGCTGTGATGCCATGCCCTTCTTGGCATTCAGATTCAAACTCACGTTCACTTGTTGCTGCTCTCCACCTCCACCCTCCCGCTTCCTCCCCCTCCTTTCTCCGACTCGCCCTCCCTCCTTCCCATCCCCATCCGCTTCCTCGTCCTTGGTTCCCCAGAGTGGAATCGGCTATGCGAGCACCCAGTCGGTCCCTTGAACAGGAGCAGCAGCAGCTGGTGGTGCTGACAGCGATTTCTGAGTCAACTCAATCATCCCCACGCGCACTCTTCCCTCCCCCCCCCCTTCCCCCAGAGTAACGTCGGCCATGCGAGAAGCCTGGCGGCCACTGGAGGTGGAGCTGCAGCAGCTGGTGGTGCTGGAGCCAACTCAAAACACACCTCTGGCTATTTCTCACCCGCATCCCCGTGCCCCTCACCCTCCTCTCCCCCTTTCCCAGGATAACGTCGGCCATGCGAGCAGCCCGCCGTCCCCTGGAGGTGGAGCTGCAGCAGCTGGTGGTGCTGACGCGGTGGGACGACCGGTCGTACCATGCTCTCTCCATGGCCTCCGAAAAGGCCCACCGCAAGCTCGTGAAGCTGTCCAGGAAGTGGGATGTGAGTTGTTCGGGGGAGGAGAGGGGAAGGGGGTGGGGGTGGGGGAAGGTTACAGGGGGAGGGGGGAGAAAGCGGGGTAAGGGGGGATGTGAGTGTGGGGGACGGGGGAGAAGGGGAAGTAAAGGCCATATGATTTGTAAGAAACGGAACGAGGAGTTGGGGGAGGGGGGTGGTGGGACGACCGGTCGTACCATGCTCTCTCCATGGCCTCCGAGAAGGCCCACCGCAAGCTCGTGAAGCTGTCAAGGAAGTGGGATGTGAGTTGAGGCAGAAGAGGGGGGGGGGTTGAGAGGGAAAGGGCAAGCAGTGTGGAGTAGGTGGTCTTCTTCCCTTCTCTTTGCTTACTTTCCTCCACTTCTCATCGCATTTCATTTGTTTCTCTTCCACTTCTCATCTTCCCCCAACCCAATACCCGCAGCACTTCCTCAAGCGGCCTGTGGTGCACACGCTAGCAGCATCCTCTGCTCGCATCGGACTGCCAGAGCTCACAGCCGTGCACACAGACCAAGGCAACGACGCAGCAGCAGCAGCTGCAGCAGCTGCAGCAGGGGGCGTGGGGGGGGCAGGCGGGGTGGGAGAGGCAACAGGGGCGGGAGTGGGAAGTGGTGCGCTGCAAGGTGCGGCTGTGATGGCGGCAGTGGCAGCGGCGGCTAGTGCGGGGAAGAGCAAGGCGCAGCGCGTTAGGCGGAGGCGATTCCAGAGGAAGAAGGCTGCTGCTGAGGCTACCAGGTGGGTGCTGCATTTTCAGTGCTTTGATTCATGCATCACAGCTGATGATGCTCGTAAAGGAAAGCAGGCTGTGGGCTGTTGGGACTGGAGTTACAAAGCTGGTGCTTCTGTTACTCTGTTGTGCCATGCAGGTTTGTTGTAGAGCCAACCCGCCTTTCCTGTGTGTCTTGGAAGTTGGGATCCGTGTGTTTCAACACACCATTCTGTGTCACCCTCCCGTGGTGGAATTTGCCTTGCCACTCGTTTCTTTTTGTTAATCTGGGCGTTTCTTGACTGTTCTTGAGATTTCGCACCCTGCATTACAAATCCGTCTCTCTCTCGTTTCATCTGTGTTGTAACTATGTGCTGAGGATGCCCTACAACATGCACGTCGTCAAAATTCTGCCTAAACCCTAAACCCGGGACCCAATCCACTTTCCCTGGCTCTATTTCTCTGTAACCCCGTCAGGCCACCAAGCTTCGAGTCTATCTCTTCTGATCTGACTGGCTACGTGGCGGCTCAAGCACCTCTGCTCGCCCTGCCTCCCATCTCTCCTCACGCCCTTTCCTCATCTGAGCCTGCTGCACCTGTCCAACCACAGCCAGCTTCAGGTCGGTCAACCTGCTGCACCTACACGCTTGCCCTCTCTCGTCCTGTGTTGCAAGCCTAATTTTGAGCGACTCTAAAATAAACTCACTACTGCTGCACCTGTCCAACCACAGCCAGCTTCAGGGCGGCTGGCCTGCACCTACATGCTCGCCCTCTCTTCCTGTATTGCAAGCTTACTAGAGGGCTATGTGCATGCACACGCCCTCAGGAGCGCACTCTCTCTACGTTCTCGTTTCCTCTCGCGTCTCACTTGCATGTTGCCAGCCCATCCTCATGCTTTCTGCTGCCTCAAGGCGTACTGCATTTGCCTTTCAAGAAGTGGTTCGTTTTGCCTTTCAAGAGCCCACCCGTCTAAGCAAGCATCATTGCCCTTCCAATCGACATCTGCCATACCTGCCTACTTACAAATCCTTCCAGTTAAACCAGCAGTCTATTTCCAGATCTGTCTCTCATCACCACCTCACTACCTTCCCCTCCCTCCTCCGTCCCTCTCCCTCCTTTCCCTCTCTCCCCAGCAGGAGTGCCACAGCAGCTTCCCATATCCGCCCTGGCCTCTCGAGCCGCCTCTCTTCTCTCCACTGCCCTCTCCTCCCCATCCCTCCCTCATTCCAACGAGCCTGCTGCTGGTGCTGACACTCCTGCTGCTTCTGGTGCTGCTGCCGCCGTCACCAGTGCTACCGGTGGTGATGGTGAGAGCAGGTCTCCTCTTCCTGCCGGCACAGCAGCAGCAGACATGGAAGCAGCAGAAACGGTAGAAGATCTATCTGTCACAGTCATCTCTCGCTGCTTTGAGCTGAGAGCACTGGGGGAGAAGTGGGGGCGGGAGGAGGGGAAGAGCAAGGCAGACGCAGGCGGAGGGGATGGGAAGGGAGGGTCTGGGAAGGGCGGTGCAGGAGGGGCGGGAGGGGAGAAGAAGGAGGGAGGGAGTCACCGGGGGCTGGTTCGCGCATTGAAGAAAAAGGCTGTGGTTGATCTGCTCAGGACACTGAAAGGCCTTGGTGTTAGCTCCAGGCGCACTGCTGTGCCTGAGGTAAGGACTATTTGTGATGGAATCAAAGCAAGATGTTTCCTGAAGTAAGAATCATTTAAGAGCTATTATGTGGTGGTGGTGGTGGTGGTGGTTGTTTAGAAGGTGATTGCTCCTCCCCGGCCACTGTTTCTCCGTACCTGAAGGAAACTCTGCCAGTGGTCCATTCCATGTGATGATCAGAAAGACTGGTCAGTCGCCTCTGTCTCTCTCACTTCCCCTCTCATCTTTCTTGGTTTTCCGCTCTCTCTCAACCTTTCCCTTTTTCTTGCTTCCCCACCGCAGCACCAACGCAAACCAGACTCGTGGTTCCGCCAGCAACCAACGGACGTGGATCACCTTCTACAGCTCATAGCCTCACTGCAACAACAAGACCCGCACCAGCCACAGCACCAGCAGCAGCGACAGCAACAGCTGCAGAAGAGCGAGCAGCCTGGGAAGGACAGCAAGCTTCTGGCCACGTCAGCAAACCCGCTGAGGGTGCGCCAGCTGGCGGAGGCAGGGGTGGCGACGTGGCAGCGTGCGAGTGGGTACTACTTTGGCAACATGGCGCGGCTGCAGCGCGTGTGGCAGGCCGGCCAATCGTTCCACAAGGACCTCACTCTCAGAGAGGTGGGTGAATGCATTACCGTGGTGAACTATAAAAACACAAGTTTGCCTCTCTTTAAGATTTGTGAACGGCTGGCTTGGCTTTGGGGCACTTTCTTTATGTTCCCTGTATCACTTGACAAGAATGACTCATTTAGGAGGTGGAGGAAGAGGGCGGAAGGCTGAAGAAGAGGAAGGGCGGGGTCTGGAAGTCATCAGTGTGAGGTGATGTGGTGGGTTGGGTGGGGTGAAACCATGTGTTGCTAGGTACGTTACGGTACTTCCATTTTATAGAAGCCGTTCTCTTTGATAGAGTTTCTTTGGGCACTCCTCCCATATATGCCCCACCCTGTGCCTCTTTAACGCACCCTCACATCACCAGGTGACGATAGCCACGCGCATGCTGGAGCATCTGCTCTTCCTGCAAACCTCTCAGCGGGCCACAGCGCAGGCAGCAGCCTTGAGCATCACTCGCCTTGCTTCTGCTGCCTCCACCTTCGCTGCTCTTGGTACGTCCACTCACACTCTGTTTCTCTGAAGAATCTCCAGAGGAGAACAATGCACAGCTTGTTGGAGACCGATGCACTGTCTGAAACCTCGTGGGTTGAAGTGTGTTGCTTGAAATGCCGTCTGCTCTTGACCTTGTGCACTGCTTGACAGCCTTGCAAGTGCAAATGAAGGATGTTGCAAGGCTCAAGACTGACGGATCATTTATGACAGAGACGCACGGGATGTAGGCTCCTGCTGCCCCCAGCATAAGGCACAGAGACGGCAAAATAAAAAAAGATGTGAACTGAACATGGATGGTAACCCTAAATCAATCATTCTTGTCTCCTTCTCCCTGTGTGCGTACGTACATGTGTTAACCATACAGCAGCTCCCAGCACCAACACTGACACCAACTCCAGCAGCAGCAGCAGCAGCATGAGCAGTTGGAGCCCCCTTCCCCCACAGTCGCTCGTTGCCTTTTGGCTTTCGACCCAGCAGGTACAGAATTTTGTGCACGTTTCCTTGCTGAATTTCAAGACAAAGCCGTGTGTTGCTTCGGCGATTTGTTTGTTTCTCTTCCTCCCTCTCCCTCGGCGCTGCTGCCCCCTCTCCATCCTGAGAGTTACCCTGATTTACAGATTCGATGTTTTCCATCTGTACCCATCAGCACCTACTCAACAACCCATCAATTTCTCCCCTCTCCTGCAACTCCTGTCCCCCTTCCCGTTCCTCCCCTCATTCCCTTGCCCCCAATCACACAGCAACTCGTCTCCTCTCTACTGGCCTCCCTCGGCGACCTCCGCCAGCTGGTCGCCTCTGCAGCTGCCACGTGGCACGAGCTGCCACCTGGCGCTCCGTCAGCAACCTCCGCAACCACAGCCGTGACACGAGGCATCGAAGATCTAACCAGAGTCCAGGCATCACTTCTCCTCTTACAGCCTGCACCCCCCACCAGCACACCTGGGCTCCTCTCCTCTTCGCCTCCCACTCTCCTCCCACCAACCGCCCCCTATGTCCTTCTCTCCAACTTCACTCGCCTGAAGGAGATTCACCAACACTTGCAGCAGTGTCTCGAGTGGAATCTACCTGCCCCTGCTTCTGCTGCTGCTACTGCTGATGCTGCCGATGCTGATGCTGTTGCTGGTGATGAGGGCAGTGAGGGTGCTGGAGCAGAAGCGGATGATGGTGCTGCTGGTGCGGATTCCCTCACGCGATGGGTGCCTGGATGGAGGGTTCTGCGAGAGGCCTTTATCAAGGTACGAGGGAAAGGACTCTGGAGTCTGTATTGCGGGCTATGGTGGGCTATTATGGTGGGCAGGGCAGGCACTGGGCTATTATCACAGTTGCACGCAATGTACACGTCTGTCTCGTTTCTTCGCCTCGTATGTTTACACGTGCGCATTCCCTTTTCGTATGTGGACTTTTGAGTCGGCTCAAAAGTCAGCCCTTAATGAATCACGCATGTGGATCTGTGATGCTAGTTTTGCATTGCAGCACCACATGAAGGTCTTTTTTAACCGTCCTTCGCTCTGCGTCTCCCATGCTATTCCTTACTCCCAACCAGGCAAGTGGTGTGGCACTTCAATGCAAGCAGATCCTGAGCCCGTTTTCCTCGACCCCAGCACGACCAGAAGAACAACCAACACCAGGAAACCACTCCACACCACCTTCCACCGAAGCATCTCCCACTCAAACCGAGAACACCACTGCTCCTTCCCACGCTGCCGATCTGACTCCTGAGTTTGCAGCCAGCTTGACTGCCTTCCACTCTGCATATGACACAGCGCTGACCCAGGTGCTACTGGGGGTGCAGTCCCTCTCTCGCTCTGCAAAGCAAAGTGCCCAGGCCCATGCACGGACTGCTGCAGAAGGGAAAGGAGAGGAGAAAGAGGCAGGGGCAGGGGAGGAAGGGCGAGAGGGAGAGGAGGAGGTGGTGGAGGAAGGGAAGGAGGGTGAAGGTTTGGGTGAGGATGGCGGTGGGGAGTTGGAAGGGGTGGAGGGGAGTATTGTGGGGTGGAGCAAGGAGGCGGAGCGGCGGCTGCTGGTGCTGCGCTTGCCCCACATGGTGGCTGCTGTCGATGCCGTGGTGCTTGCTGCTGTACGTTCACAGGCTCGCTAGAAGAATACGTTTCCTTCCTTCCTTTTCTGTCTTTTTTTCTTTCTACTGCTATTTTGACTAGTTATATGGGGGGTGCGTTTGTGTGTGTTCCTTTTCTCCTTCTACTGGCTAGTTATATGTCTCTCTTGTTTGTACCGTTTAATGCGTCTTGTGCAACACCTGACTGTGCTGTGCTGTCACCCCATTCTCCATCTCGTATTGCAGAGGTCCGTGGCTGATGCAAACAGCAAGACCAGTTCCAGTTCAGCAGCATCACAAGAAGAAGAAGCAGCAGCAGCGGCTGCGGCAGCAGCAGTCACGCAGCGACTTGCTCAGCTGCACGTGATGTTGGATCTAGTGGTCACGGCATCGCTCCACCTGCTAGGCAGCTTCCTCTCTCTGCACAAAGCTGTGAGCCTCCCCTCTCAATTTCAAGCTGTCTCCCTCTCTCCAGTCTCCAAGCTCGCCCACGTGCCAGCAAACCTGTTCACGCCTCTGTTCCTAAGCCCTTCTGCGCTTTCTCTTCCTCTTCACACTTTTCTTCTGCTCCCTTCGTATTCCCTTGTTCCGTTTGGATATCCCCCTCGCCAGGTGGCCAAGCTCACCCACGTGCTGGCGAATCTTTTCACAGCGCTCTTCGTTGAGGGTTTTTGCACGTTCAAGGACTCATGTAGTCTCCTCCTTTCTGCCTTTTTTCTTTCCTCGCCTAGGTGGCCAAGCTGACCCACGTGCTGGCAAACCTCTTCACCGCTCTGTTTGTGGAGGGCTTCTGCACGCCTAAGGACGCGCAGGAGGAGGAGGCGGGCAAGGGCGCGGGGAAGTTTGAGGAGGAGGAGGGCACGGGCATGGGCGAGGGGCAGGGCAAGAAGGACGTGAGCGATGAGATCGAGGACGAGAACCAGCTGATGGGCACGCAGGACGAGAAGCAGGTACGTATGTGTTTGTTTGTGCTTCTGCTGGGGATCTGTGAAACTCTTCTTATGACACGTCTCAGAAGGTGAGGGGAAGGGGAAGAGGGGCGTGAGCGATGAGATCGAGGACGAGAACCAGCTGATGGGCACACAGGACGACAAGCAGGTACGTGTGTGTTTATGTGTGCTTCTGCTGGGGGTTTGTGAGACGTTTCCAGAGCCATTTGAGAAACCTGTCAAAAATCTTCGGCAGAGGACGAGAAGCAGGTAATGAGCACGCAGGATGAGAAGCAGGTGTGTCTGCAGTTTGGGGTTTTGAAATGTTCTTCTCAGACGTAGATGCAGGCAGGCAGGTGTGTATGTTGGACGTTCTTTGTAAGGGCATGATTCTGGTCGGCTTCAGAACACATCAGGTAGGTGTGTGTGTGTGTCTCACTGCTCTCTGCAATCTCACTGCTCGCTTCCTTCTCGCTTCTCTCTGCATTTTCACACCTCTCTTCAACGTTTCTCACTGTACACCTGCCTTATACGATCATGAGCAGGAGGAAGGGGAGAAGGGCAAGGACGACAAACTACCCAAGGGAATAGAAATGCAGCAAGACTTTGATGGAGATATGCATGATATAAGTGAGGATGAGGAGGAGGATCAGGAGAAGGAAGAGGAGGGAGAGGAGGAGCAGCAACTGGATGAGGAGATGGGAGATGTTGGCGATAATGCTGATGTGGTTGATGAGAAGATCTGGAAGGGGGATGAGGAGGAGGAGAAGGAGGGGAAGAGGGAGAAGGAGAAGTTTGAGAAGGATTCGACGATTTCGGGGGCGCGGGAGGAGGATTTGGAGTATAGGGGGAAGGATGAGGAGGAGGATGAGGAGGGAGGGGAGGGAGGGGAGGATGATAAGGAGGGTGGGGAGAAGGATGGTGCGAAGGAGGAGAAGGAGGAGAAGGGGAAGGAGGATCAGCAGGCGAAGAAGGACGAGAAGGGGAAGAAGCAAGGGGAGGAGGAGGGAGAGGGGGCGGAGGAGGAAGGAGGAGAGGAGGAGGGTGAGGTGAATGAATGGCAGGGAGAAGGAGAGGAGGAAGGGGAGGAGATGGAGGAATCTCACGGCATTACACCGAGAAAGGAAGAGGAAGTTCCGGAATTAGACCTTCCGGATGATATGGAGATAGACGAAGGGGAGCAGGGTGGGAAGGAGGAGGGAGGGGAGGAGGAAGGGGAGACCGAGGTAGAAGAAGCAAAGGAGGCGATGGGATCGCATGGGAGGCCTCAAGAAGAGGAGGAGGAAGAGGAGGGAGATGTGAAGGATGATGAGTGGGATGAGATGGATGGGGCGAATGATGGTGCTAGTGGCGCTGCTGCTGATGCTGCTGGTGGTGGGGACGAGGAGGGGGCGCAGGAGGAGGGGGAGGAGAAGGGTGAGGGAGAAGGGGAGGGTGAGGAGGAGAAGGAGAGGGATGGTGATATGGAGAAGGAGGAAGGGGAGGAGGGTGAAGAGGAGGGAGAAGAAGGGGAGGTGAAGGATGAGGATGGGGAGGAAGGTGAAGAGGAGGGAGCGGAGGAGGGGGAGGAGAAGGAACCGGAGAACATGGGTACGGGAGCAGAGGCAGCAGTAGCAGAGGAGCAGATGGAGGAGGAGAAAGATATCAAGGGGACTAAATCAGCTAGAGATCAGCAACAGGATGGGAATGAGCAAGTGGCTGGAGTGAGGGCTGCTGGAACTGCGTCTGTTGATGTGATGGGGATGGAGGAGGAGGAGAAGGAGACGAAGGGGCAAGGGAAGGAGGAGGAGAAGGAGGAGGAGGAGGAGAGGAAGAAGAGTGAGAGGAGTATGGAGGGTGGGAAGGAGAGGAGGAAGGGGGAGGAGGGAGGGAGGAAGGAGAAGAGGAAGAAGGAGAAGGAAGAGGTGAATCCGTTGAGAAGCTTGGGGAGTGCTTTAGAGGCTTGGAAAAAGAAGGTGAGTATTGCAGGAGATATGGAGGAGGAGGAAGAGGAGGAGGACGAGAAGGAGGTAGAGGGAGAGAGTGAGAAGGATAAGGATGCGGAGGGGGAGGAGTATGAGTATGTGAAGGGCGAGGAGGAGGGAACAGGGCAGGCTGCAGGAGCAGCGACGGAGGAGCAGATGAAAGAGATGAAAGGGAAGATGGTGGATGAAGAGGAGGAGGAAGGTGCAGAAGGGAATGTGGGAGATGAGGAGGAAGCGGAGAAGAAAGAAGAGGAGGGTGAGGAGGAAGGCAAGGATTTGGAGACGGTTACTGCGGGTGGTCAGGGAGGGAAAAACAAGCAGAAACTAATGAAAGATGCAGCAGAGGAGGATGATGGGGAGGGAGAGGAGGCGGGAGGGGCGAAGGAAGGGGGTGAGGAGGAAGAAGAGGAGGAGGAGTTGGAGGAAGGTGAAGAGATGGAGGTGGATGGGGACGCATCAGGAGCCGTGGATTCTAGCTTCGTATCCATGAGATGGAAAGAGGAGGCCAAGGAAACGGCCCGCTTGAAAGAGGCTGCCGGGGAGAAGGAAGAGGGAGAAGCGGAAGAGGAAGGAGCAGGAGAGGAGGCGAACGCTGCTGGCGGAGCGAGGGAAAAGGTGTGGACAGAGATCGAATTGGAGCGCATGCGAGCCGAGGTAGAGGCGCAGATGCAGCGGATGCGGGAGAGCGAGGAGGGCCGGCAGAAGCTCGAAGCGGCGCGGGACGCGTGGCGGAAATACGAGCTACTGTGCAGTGGAGCGGCGCAGGAGCTAGCAGAGCAGCTTCGGCTTATTTTAGAGCCATCCATGGCTACGAAACTGCAAGGAGACTACCGCTCGGGGAAGAGAATCAACATGAAGAAGGTGATTCCGTATATTGCGAGCGGGTTCAAGCGGGATAAGATCTGGCTGAGAAGAACCCGCCCTGATAAACGCAAATACCAAGTGGTTCTAGCGATAGATGACTCGAGAAGCATGTCTGAGGCGCGGTGCGGGCATCTGGCTCTCGAAGCAATGGCCACGATTTGCCGAGCGATGTCGACGATCGAGGTTGGGGAGATCGGGGTCGTTGCTTTCGGCGAGCCGGGTAACGTGCGCATGCTGCACGAACTAGACCGGCCGTTCTCCCCCGAAGCAGCTGTGCAGGTCATCTCGCAGTTTTCCTTCAAGCAGGACAACACGATTGCGGATGAGCCGATGGTTGAGCTGTTGAGGTTCCTGTCCGGGGCGCTGGATTCAGCTGCGATGAGGTATTCTGCGAGTGCTGGCATGGGAGGAGGCGGGCATCTGGAGCAGCTGGTGCTGATCGTGGCGGACGGAAGGTTCCATGAGAAGGTATGGCGTGACATGTGACATGGAATGTGGTGTGGCTTTTGGCATGGACTGGCATGGCGCATGGAATGGCAAGGGAGGGGGAACCCATCTGGACCAGCTGGTGCTGATTGTGGCAGATGGACGGTTCCATGAGAAGGCATGGTTTGGCATGTTGTGCAGCATGTGGCGTGGCATGTGGCATGTGGCATGGCACATGGCATTTGGCATATGGCACATGGCAGATCGCACATGGCATGTGCACATGGCACGGCATGCATGGTGCAACTCTGTCCCTTTCCGCCCCCATCTGTGCCCTGTGTGGAACCATCCCCCACATCACCCACAACCTCATCCCTTCTCCAACAATCTTTCTGCCCCTACCGCTCTCCCTGCCTTCCCCACACCAACCCCCCTGTGCGTCCACCTCACCAGGAAACGCTAAGGCGCACAGTGCGGCATGCCATGGGCAAGGGGCAGCTGCTGGCATTCATTCTGCTCGACAGCCCTTCTGAGTCCATCCTTGACATGCAGGTACGCACGCACTCTGGCAAAAACTCATTCACCTGCACCCGCTCAAAACCCAACACCCACCCAAAACCCAGCAACCAAGAATGCCCTAAGTTTCCTCTCCTTTTCACCGAGGAAGCATGCTTTGTCTGCTACTCCCATACACAATGAACTCTCAGTACTTGCGACCTCGATGCTGTCCGTCTCAGTACTCTCAGACTATGAACTGACGTCTGCTCAGATACCAACCGCTTACAGCAACACGCTCTCCCTCCATTTCCCCAACTCTTCGATCGCCTGTCTTGGCCCCATTCTCCCTGCCCTCTCTGGCACCCCTCTTCCAGTTCATGTCATTTTCAGATGGGGTCCCGGCCCACTCTTGAGCTACTTGGACTCACATTGAGATTCATACAAGTCATATCCCCATTCCCCCCTGCCCTCTCTCGCACCCCTCCTGCAGTCCGTGTCATTCTCAGACGGGGTCCCAGCCTTCTCAAGCTACTTGGACTCACATTGAGATTCATACAAGTCATATCCCCATTCCTCCCTGCTCTCTCGCACCCCTCCTGCAGTCCGTCTCATTCTCAGACGGGGTCCCAGCCTTCTCAAGCTACTTGGACTCCCTTTGAGATTCATTCAAGTCTTATCCCCATCTCTACCTGCCATCTCGTGCACCTCCCCTGCAGTCCGTGTCCTTCTCAGACGGGGTCCCAGCCTTCTCAAGCTACCTGGACTCCTTCCCCTTCCCCTACTACATCCTCCTGAGGGACATCCACGCACTCCCTCGGACACTCGCAGGCCTGCTCAGACAGGTATGGCATAGCAGCATGGGGAATGCTGTCATGGGGCTGCAAAGAGGTGGCTGTACCCGTGACAGGGATGTCATGTGATTGATACACTGTTTGGTAGACACTGATGTTGAGTTGTGGGTTTGCATCTACATGCTGCTGCTGCTACTGCTCTTGCTGATTGCACCACCAGCTCCTCGTTCCTGATTCCTATCCCTTTGTGTCTGCTTCTTCGCCCTCTCCCCAACTGCTCTCCCTGTTTCCCTCTGGTGCAGTGGCTTGAGTTCGCTAGAAGCAGAGGGCAGTAGGCATCATCACATTCATTGCAACGTACAGTGCATCAACTCACTCCGCTTGGCTGATGGAAACATACCTATCACTTAGCAAGTAGAAGTGGCTGAGCTTGATTATTGTTCCAATTGACGGTGTGGGCCTCATATACCACTTGGCGACGGCGTATTCTCATTTTTAGATCCTTTAGCACGCCTAGATTGATATTGAATACATTGTCACATTGGGCTAGTAAGCAGCTTCAGTGTTGTGTCAATTCCAAATGTTGGTGGACTTCTTGGATCAGCAGCAAAAAAAAACAAGAGGCGACGAAATCGTCTTAAAACCGAAATATAGAATAGTGAACCCCGTCCCAGCTTGAAAGTGTCTTTCGGAGTGGGTTTGCAACGCACTGTTTCAAACATTTCGTGTGTGCAGATCGAACCCATTTGATTGGCTCCTGCCAAAAACGAATTTTCTGGGCCTTACACAAGGAGTCGCCTTCAACATGATGTACCCGCACGACGGCTGCACGGCGATCGTTGCGATCGTTGGGCCCAACTCCAACTTCAAGCTGGACCTGGGTTCCACTACTTCTTTCCACTCTGGTCTCTAGTTTAGCCAAGCTTACAATAGCTGGAAACGTAGGCATTTTTGCCAAGGCAACTACCGTTTTTATAAATTTAATCATCACCCTTCTATTCCTGGCCTAGTGGCGAGGGATATTACGCGCCTCGTAGCGATAGTTGCCTCGAGATTATTCGGTTGAACTCGCTCGCCGCTGGAACGCCCTTTTGTCGCTCAGCTCATCACCTTCACATTCGCCTAGGATTGCCCTCGCGGCGGCCTTATTCCGTTTTCCCGTCGCGCTCTCTCTATCCGCTCCCTTCCCGTCGCCCTCTCTCTCCCCCCTCCCTTCCCGTCGCGCTCTAACTCTCCGCTCCCTTCCCGTCGCCCTCTCTCTCCCCCCTCCCTTCCCGTCGCGCTCTCACTCTCTCCTCCCTTCCCGTCGCCCTCTCTCTCGCCCCTCCCTTCCAGTCGCGCTCTCTCTCTCCGCGCCCTTCCCGTCGCCCTCTCTCTCGCCCCTCCCTCCCCGTCGCGCTCTCTCTATCCGTGCCCTTCCCGTCGCCTCCCTTCCTGTCGCGCTCTCTCTCTCCGCTCCCCGTCGCCCTCTCTCTCGCCCCTCCCTTCCAGTCTCGCTCTCTCTCTCCGCGCCCTTCCCATCGCCCTCTCTCTCGCCCCTCCCTTCCCGTCGCGCTCTCTCGATCCGCGCCCTTCCCGTCGCCTCCCTTCCCATCGCGCTCTCTCTCTCTCCGCTCCCTTCCCGTCGCCTTCTCTCTCTCCCTTCCCACTGTCAGAGGTCCACTGGAGATCCCCGATGATCCTAGGGAAGGGTTACAGGCATGTTGGCCTGGGGGGTTATGGGCGCACTCACCCGCTATACAAACAAGCCCTTTTATCCCAGTGGTTAGTGGCTGGGATTCTGACATGGTATCAGAGCGAAGGTCTCGGGTTCGAATCCCGGTGTGTGCACCTCGGGCATCCCAGTGCGGGGGGGTGTCAGAGGTCCACTGGAGATCCCCGATGATCCTAGGGAAGGGTTACAGGCATGTTGGCCTGGAGGGTTATGGGCGCACTCACCCGCCATACAAACAAGCCTTTTTATCCCAGTGGTTAGTGACTGGGATTCTGACACCCACCCATCGCCCTCTCTCTCTCTCTCCCTTCCCTCCCGTCGCCCCTTTTCTCTCCCCGCCCACCTTGTCGCCATCGCTCTCTCCCAACCTACCTTGTCCCTTTCGCGCTCGCCACGAAACGCCCTCTCGCCACGAATTTCCCCTCCCATCGCCCACCACTTCGCCTTTGTGCTCGCCCCGAAATGCCCCCCCCCCGCCCCCCCGTTCGCCTTTCTTTCCTCCCCTCCCATCACCCACCTCGCCCTCCCGTGCCCTTTCTTGTTTTGATGGAATTGACTTTTATTGATCGCCAGGGGGTACTTACTTACGCTGCCAGTGAATTCGCCTTTTTTTTATTTATGAATCATGATTTTGTAGGTACTTTACTCCCTTCTTGTCGTTCATCCTCTCTCCCCTCCCTTCCCGACGCTCCCGCTGTCCCCCGTTCCATTTCCGTCTCCTTCACTGTCCTCCCTCCTTCCTTTCCCACCTCTCTCTCTCTCTCTCTCGATAAGATTCGCCGCCAGCACGAATTCTCAGCCGCCGCCGCTGCCGCCAGCAATTCCCATCACCTTTTCCCATCATCTTGTTTCTCATTCCCCAGTAATTCCACCTCTCAGGCACCAAGTCCAAGGCAACAATAATGTCACAGCTCTGCTATGCACAACTGCTGCATGCTATTGTGCCTGTGCTGTTGCTCGATGTGAAATTGGGGAGTTGATTCCGACGGTGCTAGGCATTGCTCGCGCTACCGTGCGACAAATTCGCACATGCATGTGGGATATGTTCACACCAATCAAATTTGGGAAAAGAATTCCAACTGTTCCCCGTTCATTTTGGAAATCCTTTGGAGGCAAAAACAAATATACAAAATGACTTGGTTCTCAAGTGGACCCAACTAGAAGGGGGGGGGTCACTATTTTAGGTGCTGGCTTTAAGGTTGCGAAGCAACACTTCTAATATGCGTTAGAGCAGCACATGTTGAACTGTTATGCATCGAACATCCTCGAACGTATAACCAATATCGCGTATGGATAGACAACAAATTAATAACGGTAATGGTGTGTGTACTTGGTAGTTGTGAGATTGCATAAGTTACTTTTTTAGTCTATGTTGTTCTAGTGTAATAAATTACAATCAATTATGTAGGACTACTTGGTTGTTTCTAAGAAGAAATTCGTAAAGTGGTTGCACTGGGAATCGAAATTCTAGACCTCCCAGATGCTCACGCTACTTCTACACCACTGCGCTTCGGAGACCGATTGTAATGTTCAAGTTTAGGAATAAGACAATTGTTGTTGCGCGTCAGTTGGCCTAGGGTTTGGTTCATTTTCTTTCTCTCTGTTATGAGTTGTGAAAGAAGAGAGTGCGCAGAACTCAATAATGCGGAAGTGATTACAACGTCTGCATGAACAACGAGGCCTAGGCACAATATAGCAAGTCCTAGCTAGGCCGAGGTCGCGGGGTCGCGAGATGGTTGGGTGCAGGTTCGGGGTTGGAAAACCCGAAGGCGACGCGGTGGTGGCTCGGAAGGCGAGGTCGGCGGACCGAGCCTGGTTTTCCGAAAGTCGGGGTTGTACGCGTACGGAGTGACCCAGTAAGGAATCCGAAAAATTCCTTACACTACCCCCCCCTTTAAGAAAGGTGGTGAATATCCGAGACACCTCGGCGGGCCAGGTAAGCATCCACAACCGGATGTCCCAGTAGCGAGTCCGCGTTGACGTACGTGTCGTCCTCGCTCGTGCGTTCTTTCCAGCGAAGCAGGAACTTGACCGAGCGGCCGGCGGCGGTCACCTCCACACGATGGTTGAGAACCTTCCAAGGTTCCAGCGTAGGCTCTGCCACGGGGCGTGTGGTCGGCGCGAGGGATGGCCGAGCAACAGCTGGCGACTGCGGCTGTTCGTAATGACGCAGTAGGCTGACGTGGAATGCGTCATGGATTTTCCAGTCATCGGGTAGCAGCAGCTTCGCGGTGACAGGTGTCACCATCTGGATGATACGAAAGGGTCCCACGTATCGGGGCCGTAATTTCGCGGGCTGCGGCAGCCGGAGATTTTTGGTGTCGAGTAGCACAACCTGCCCTGCGCGGAAGGGTAAGTTCCATCGATGCTTGTCCGCCTGGTGGCTGGCTGTGGTATTAGCCCGTCGAATAAAATCAGCTGCTTTCGTGCGGGCGGTCTGCAGCTCCGTGACAAATTGTTGTGATCGTGGTACCGGGTTGTCCACAGTCGTTGAAGAGGGTACCACGGGGTCTATCCCGTAATTTAGGAAGAACGGTGACTGTCGAGTCGTGGCCGAAGGGGCGTTGTTGTACGCAAATTCCAGCATCGGCAGCGAATCCTCCCACTTGCGGATGTCGGGGCAGTTGGTGCGAATCAGTTGCTCCATGGTCTGATTTGTCCGTTCCGTCTGTCCGTCGGTTTGCGGGTGGTATGACGACGAAAACTGCAGGCGGGTACCGTACTGTGCCCACGTCTCCTGCCAGAACTTCGACGTGAACTTCGGATCACGATCGCTGATGATCGCCGAAGGTAACCCGTGTAAGCGTACGACGGTGGAGATGAACAGTTTAGCTGTATCTTCGGCTGTGATCGTCGTGCGGCATGGGGCGAAATGCGCCATTTTCGTTAGGCGATCGACGACGACCATTACCGAGTCGTTGCCACTCGCGCCAGCTGGTAGCCCCGTGACGAAATCCATCGTCACCTGTTGCCACGGTCGTTCGGGTGGCTCGAGGGGTTGCAGTAGTCCGGCTGGCCTTTGTCGCGACGACTTCATTGCTTGGCAGGTCGGGCAGGTTGACACGTAGCGCTGCACATCGGTTAACATGTCCGGCCAGTAATAATTCCGCTGCAGCAGCTTCAGTGTTTTGTCGGTGCCGAAGTGCCCGGAAAGGTTGGAGTCGTGAACCTCCTGCGTCAGCAGCTCCCGTAAAGGCTGGTATGCTGGTACCCAAATCCGGTTAGTACCGGCTTTTAGGTAGTACTTGCCGTGCGGTGTAGCAGCCTGTTGTTGCGGGTTCCGAAAAAACCTGTCGATCTTGTAGCCGTGGGTGAATAGTCCCGTCAGCATCGGGTTGGTGTGGGCGATTAGCACCGCCGCGTTTTGCATGGATGGTCGGGTGAGGGCGTCGGCGATGTTGTTGGCGCCCTTTTTGTACGTGATGTTGTACCGAAAGTTGGACTCAAGAAAGTCCAGCCACCGGATTTGTCGCGGGTTGAGTGTCGGTTGCGTGCGCATGTACTGTAGCGATTTGTGGTCGGTTCGAATAGTCACGTCGGCTCCCGTGAGGTAGCAGCGCCAGACGCGGAATGCATGGACGATGGCCAGCATCTCCTTGTCGTGGACTGGGTAGTTGCGCTCGGGTGGGTGCATCTTGCGTGATTCGTAGGCGATGGGTTGCAGCCCTTTGCCGAAGTCCTGTAGCAGGACGGCGCCGACGGCGAAATCGCTGGCGTCCGTGACGACTTCGAACGGTCGAGATGGGTCGGCGAGGCGGAGTGCAGGGGGTGACTTCAAAATGTTTTTGAGGGCGTCGAAGGCGGACTGCTCCCTCTCCCCCCACCGAAAATCACTGTCGTGATGCAGCAGGTCGGTCAGCGGCTTGGTTATCCCTGCCATATTAGGTACAAAACGACGAACGTAGTTAACAAATCCCAAAAAACTTTGCAACTCAGGGATATTAGTAGGCGGCTTCCACTTAGCGATGGCGTCCACCTTACGCGGGTCGATTTTAATCCCTTCGCCAGAAACCACGTGCCCCAAAAACTCTAATTCCGGCTTTAGGAACTCGCACTTAGACCCCTTCGTAATGAGCCGATGCCCCCGTAAACGCACGAACACCTCCTCTAAATCCCGCAGATGGTCCTCTTTTGTCGCGCTGTACACCAGAATGTCGTCCAAGTACACGATGACTTTTTTGTCCAGCATGTCCCGAAAAATCCCGTTCATGGTGAGCTGGAACGTCGAGGGCGCGTTTGTCAGACCGAACGGCATCACTGTGAACTCATAACTGCCGTAACGTGTGCGAAAAGCGGTCTTCGGGCAGTCGTCGGCGAACACGCGAATTTGGTGGTAGCCTCCTCGCAAGTCGATCTTCGAAAAATACCGAGCTCCGCGAAGTTGATCCAGCAGATCGTCAGTTCGCGGGATCGGGTAACGCGATTTTATCGTGACCCGATTCAGCGCCCGATAATCAATACACATTCTTAGGCCCCCGTCCTTCTTCGGCGTGAACAGTATCGGCGCTGCATACGGCGACGTGCTTGGCCGGATGAAGCCCTTGGCGAGTAGATAATCCAGCTGTGCCCGCAACTCGGCGAGCTCTGGTTGGCTGAGCCGCCACTGTGACCGTACAGTAGGTTGCGCTCCCGGCTCCAGCTGGATCCGATGATCCTCAGGTCGTTGGGGGGGCAAGCCATCCGGGAGGTCATCCGCGAAAATTTCGGGATACTTCCGAATGATGCTCGCCAATTCCTCGGGGACTGCTGCGCAGAGGGTGTCGATGTCCGCGATTTTCTCGGAAGCTGCCACCTCGTACAGGTGCACCAAGAAGGTCTGAGCTCCGCTGTTCATCGCACGCTGCATGTTGACCGCGTTGACACGTGTCGTCACCGGCTCCGGCTCCGTCCATTTCGGAAGCGTCGTCTTCCCTCCGTATCCTCGCACGACGCACGCCCCAGTCGTCCAGTCGATCGTCGGATTGAATCGCTGTAGCCAATCCCTCCCCAGCAGCACATCGCAGCCGTCCAATGTCGTCGCCAACATTTTCATGCCAAACCCGAAATTGTCGCCGCACTTTATCCGAATTTGTCGCGCCTCATCTCGGATGGCCAGCGGTGTCCCATCCACCAGCCTTGCATCGATCTCCGGCAGACACCTGGTCAGCTTCACCCCTATTTTTTTGGCCGTTGCCAGGTTGACGAGACTGTGGCTCGCCCCACCGTCAACGAATATTTTTATTTTATAACCGTTAACCCTCCCCACCACCAGCACAGGGTAGTCCACGTGTTCACCCACGTTATTCGTCCGGTTCTGGTCGATAGCTCTGATCGGTACCACGACCCGGTGTGGATGGTGATTGTCGGGCGACAGGGTCTCGTCAGTAGGTGGCCCTTCTGCTACTGACTCACATCTTTTCCCGACCCTTCTCCGTCGTTCTTCTTCCCCTGCTTAAGCTTCGGGCAGTCTTTCTTCAGGTGACCCAGCTGGTTGCATTGAAAGCACGGCCCAAGGGCTCGGCTCGGTGCATCCACGCCGTTGATCGTGGGCTGCTGCGGCGGTCCACGAAATCGAGGGCCCTCCCGGGAGCTCGATCTCGCCCACTGCATCAGCGCATCCGTTGACTCGGCTTCCCGGACGGCGTCGTTGAAGCTGCGTGGCCGGGTTCGTCGGACCTCGTATTGTATCTCGTATTTCAGGCCTGCCACGTAGTGATCCAACCGCTCTGCATCGCTCATGTCGTCCACTTGGTCCGCCAAGTTGCAGAATTTGCTGGTGTAGTCTTGGACCGACGCCAGCTGCTTCCAGGTACGCAGCTGCATGCGAGCAGAATCCGAGGCGGATATGTGCTCGAATCTGGTTCGCAAGGCGGCGCCCCACTCCTTCCATGTGCGTATCGTGGCCGTCCCGAAAATTGATGTTGCCTGATGCGTGACAGGTGTCGAAGTCCCGTCGTTCGCACGTGCTATTCCTGCCGAAGTCCCTTCGTGCTGCAGCGTTCGCCTCCACCACTCCAGCGCAGGCCCTCGCAACAGTGAAACTGCGAAATTAATGCGGGTGGCATCGTCATAAATCATGGCAGCATTAAAAAACACCTCCACGCCGAACAACCATGCAGAAACAGTGACGAACTTGTCGGTTGGGTTAAACGGGGGCGGGTTTGTCGGCTTGATTTTGACGAAAGCCGTTGGCATTGCTGCTGGCGTCGCTATCGTTGTCGCTGCTGCATGTGTCGGTGCTGCACGCGACTGTTGCGGTGACTGTTGCTGCTGCGCCTGCCTCGCTTCATCCGCACTTATATCGCCTTCCAGGTCGTTCCAGAGCCGCTCCTCCGGTGCAGTGCTGCTACTTGCGTCGTCCACGACAGGCGACTCCTGGCGCGCTTCACCACGCGCCTGGTGTAGTTCGGCGTTTTCCTTCTGGAGACGCTCCATTTCTGCAGACATGGTCCGCATGGTGGCCTGCATCTCCCGGAACTGTTGCATGAACTCGTTGAACTCCGCCTGGTCCATGTGTCGCAGGCTTCGTCTAACGGGCAGGGGGTGGTTCGCGATTTTTCTGACTTCGGTGAAGGCGTTAATGCTATCGTAGTCGGAGTGGAATAATCGGATCTATTCCACGGGCCGACCGCTTAACAGCCCACCAAGTCTATCGCTCCCCTTCTACAAACTACCCCGGAAACGCGAGGGTAACCTAGGACTTTAGGCTCTGATACCAAGTGTTATGAGTTGTGAAAGAAGAGAGTGCGCAGAACTCAATAATGCGGAAGTGATTACAACGTCTGCATGAACAACGAGGCCTAGGCACAATATAGCAAGTCCTAGCTAGGCCGAGGTCGCGGGGTCGCGAGATGGTTGGGTGCAGGTTCGGGGTTGGAAAACCCGAAGGCGACGCGGTGGTGGCTCGGAAGGCGAGGTCGGCGGACCGAGCCTGGTTTTCCGAAAGTCGGGGTTGTACGCGTACGGAGTGACCCAGTAAGGAATCCGAAAAATTCCTTACACTCTCCCGTCGTTCTGTTTGGCTCCTGCTACTCACCTACCACCCAAAGGTCAGAGACGAAGCCGCCAGCTAGAACCTAATTAGCAGATTAATGTCTCAGCCTAAGCATCTACTTCTCTTCTAGAAGTAGTATTCAAGTCGTTAATAAACCCGCTTCAACTCTTTATTGTTGACCATCTCGTTTTCAAGCATTTTTCGACCTAGCAGGACGTCGTTTTCATTAGTTTGTTTTCAAGGGCCACAACTCATACTCCTACGTCGTTTTGAAATAGTGGTTGCATTTCGGCTTAAATGCTAGTTAGTAAGGTTCCCATTTTTATATCTAGTTTATAGGTTCATTTTGGAGCCATAATCAGTTGAACTCTTCTGTAGCTGTTTGATTTGCTTCTATATCCCTCATCTGCTTCCAGGAACGGTCAAGCACATTGTTGCCTCACTCCCTCCTCTTATCAACGGTGAGTTTGTGTCTGACCATCATCTTGGGAAAGAGAGTGGGGGAGAGAAGGTGAGGGCAGTAGAGTAGCAATAGAGAAAGCGAGAAGGAAAGCGTGCTAGAGAACTAAAGAAAACATTCTATTTGTTTGTTAGAATCCGCAGAGGCCTTTTAATCTTGGCTTTATTTTCGGATGTTTTTTAATTTAGGATGGTGCAAAGTAGAGATGATTTTTGTCGTTTCCTCTCTCTCGTTCTCGATCTACCTCTCTCGCTATCTCGTTCTCTCTCTTACTCGTTCTCGTTCTCTCCCTCCCGTTCTCGTTCTCTCTCTCTCTCTAATGGTCCGTATATTGATAAGCCAGAAGGGTACAAACATGCAGAGTGACACTAGCAAGAGATAACAACCATGGAATCCTAGAACAACCAAGCCCTCAAAGCCCACTAGGGCTCGAGGAGCGGCTCAATGACCGCGAAACAATCCCCAAGATACAATTCCTGCCCAATCCCCCCCACAAACGGATTCTCTGCCGCCACCGCCTCCCCTAACTTGAGAAGGTATCCTACGGACTGGGCTCTTTGCAATGCAACCGACCACCTCTGCCTGAACTGGTGCAGAAACTTCGCGGCTTGAAAGGAGTTAGAGTCGGCGTTGAAGTAGCGCCGAGCCGCCGTGTCTGCTAGGAGCTTCAGGAAGACTGGAACCTCAGCGCATGGGCAGCCGTAGGTCTCCACAGCCAGCGGGAAGAAGCCCACCGTCTCAGGCCTATTGGCATAGTGTTTGATCTTCTTATCTGCCTGTTCTCGCGCCGCCCATCCCCTGCCTTTCCGTGCCTCCGGATCCCTCGTGCTGATGGGGTCCGTGATCGTGACATCTCACACCCATGTTGCTCCGCTACTTCGGTCTGTCATAGTGAAGTCAGCCGTTTGTTCCTCTATGGGGCAGTGAGCGGCGGACTCCCTATGGACGATGAATCCCGCGTCCTGCGCCATGCTGATGCAGGCGTCTCTAAGCTCGTTATGGGTGTTAATGCGCTGTTTGCCTGTGCCGCAGCGGAAGAGATGGTTTGGCAGGCGGGGGTCAGGGATAGCGGTGTGATCCGAGCAGTCACAGTTTTTGGGTGTGGAAAATGGGAGACCCAGGCGGAAACGCACTGCGTTGGCGAAGTGCACTGGTCCTATGCGCCGTGTTGGAGCTATGGGGATTGCTGTCAGCCACGGTGCCGTATCTCTCTCTCTCTCTCTCTCTCTCTCTCTCTCTCTCTCTCTCTCTCTCTCTCTCTTGTTCTCTTCTCTCTCTCTCTCTCTCTCTCTCGTTCTCTCTCTCTCTCTCTCTCTCTCTCTCTCTCTCTCTCTCTCTCTCTCTCTCTCTCTCTCTCTCTCTCTCTCTCTCTCTCTCTCTCTCTATCTCTCTCGTTCTCATTCTCTCTCTCTCTCTCTCTCTCTCTCTCTCTCTCTCTCTCTCTCTCTCTCTCTCTCTCTCTCTCTCTCTCTCTCTCTCTCTCTCTCTCTCTCTCTCTCTCTCTCTCGTTCGTTTTCTCTCGCTCGTTCGTTCTCTCTCGTTCGTTCTCTCGCATTTGTCCTCTCTCTCTCGTCCTCTCTCTCTTGTTTTGAATCCATTTATGATTCTTCTTGTTTTCTCTGCTTCTTCCTTTCGGTTGATTTTCTTTCACTGTATTCGCTGTTCATCCCTTCTACTCGTTTTCCTTCCTTCGTCTTGTGGTGGTTGTTTTCTTTCTTCACCAGGTTGCGCGTACGCCAGATTAACTACCTTATGATTGAGCCAAGCGATTGGGAAATGTTGAATTGTGAAATTTGATTTAGGTTGCTGTTCATAAAGTTTGCATCAGGGCTCTCGCTAGGTTTTGGGGCTGTCTGACAGTACCCTGAAAAAATTTTCCCCCGTCTTATGCTCGGACGACGAAACTTCCGTAATCTGCATTATAAGCTGGAATATTTTTTCTAGTCTGATAACCAAGACGAAAAAAAAAGTTCCTGTTAAAAGTCAACCTACTGTAAT
Organism: Closterium sp. Yama58-4; assembly: GCA_947470075.1. Lineage (NCBI taxonomy): Eukaryota > Viridiplantae > Streptophyta > Zygnematophyceae > Desmidiales > Closteriaceae > Closterium > Closterium sp. Yama58-4. Next base: position 327,326 of record CANIUD010000810.1, on the reverse strand, counting down.
CCGAGGTTGGGGTACGAGCGTGTGGGGGCGAGGGAGGGAGTGGAACAAACGGCCACATGCCACGTATCTACCTCATCGCCGCTTTCGGCGGGGATGCTATAAGACACGCGTAATGAATGCGCGTGCTGTTACAGGGCAGCAAATGGCTGTACCTGTGGTCCTATCCTCTGGTCCACTGGGCATATGGCCTAGTGGGTCAAGATGTCGGTTTCAGACGAAACCGAACTCGATATCTGTGTTTTCATATTAAGAATTCTACACGTCTGGAAAAATCATACGAACCTAAAACGCTAATCTTACTGATCAGATGAGAACAAACACAAATTCTTAGGAAGCAGATGAATACAAAAAAACAAGTCTTAAACTCAGACCATCAGACCAAATTGGTCTGATAACGAGAACCCTGGTTTGCATCTTCTGTTTCCATTTCTTCCTACTTGTCTTTATTGTTTGTGCATTTGTATGCGGTTCTATTATCGTTTGTTTGCCTTCGTGTGTGTGTGCGTGTGTGTATGAGTGTGTGTGCGTATGTGTCATTTGTTGAATTGTAATGTGTTATATGTTGGTAGGCTGTAGTGGGGTAGCCAATATGGGGTACAACCCCAACTAGGGTTTGCTACTTGTACCCAACTGTTTCTTTCAATGCACCATTCTTGCCTAGTCCTGTTGAAATGGTATTCAGAGCAGGAGGTCCCTAGGACCTACCGACCGTTTTTTTAGGGCCCACCACCGCTCGCATGCGGTTACCACGCTACCCCGTGCCCTAGCCTCGTAGCGCCCTCGTGCGCCCTCGTTAGCGCCCTCGCGCGCCCTCGTTAGCGCCCTCGCGCGCCCCTCGTTAGCGCCCTCGTGCGCCTCTCGTTAGCGCCCTCGTGCGCCTCTCGTTAGCGCCCTCGTTAGCGCCCTCGTTAGCGCCCTCGTTAGCGCCCCTCGTTAGCGCCCTCGCCCGCCGCGCTGCTCGTCGCGCTGCCCGTTGCGCTGCCCGCCGCGCTGCCCGCCAGTAGCGCCGCCCATCCGCCGCGCTATCCGCTCGCGCTGCCCGCTCGCAGCGTCGCCCGCCCGCCGCGCTGCCCGCTCGCAGCGTCGCCCGCCCGCCGCGCTGCCCGCTTGCAGCGCCGCCTGCCCACCGCGCTGCCAGCTTCGTAGCCCGCCCGCCGCGCTGCCCGCTCGCAGCGTCGCCCGCCCGCCCGCCGTGCTGCCCGCTTGCAGCGCCGCCTGCCCGCCGCGCTGCCAGCTTCGCCGCCCGTCCGCTGCGCTGCCCGCTCACAGCGCCGCCTGCCCGCCGCGCTACCTGCCACGCTGCCCGCTCAGAGCGCCGCCCGCCCGCCGCGCTCCCCACCGAGCTACCTGCTTGCAGCGCTGCGGCAGCTTGCTTTGCTCAGTCGCACTGTCGCTATGGCTTCCATCCGCGTGCTGTCGTTCGATGCTGAGGGCCGCCCTGTGCGGTTCACCGCTTGGCTAGATGACCTGCAGCTGTTCCTCCTGAGCGATAGCAAGGAGCATGTGTCGCTCTATGACTACGCGTCTGGTGCAGCGCCTGCCCCTCCCGCCACAGCTGAGCTTAGTGTTCGTTCCCACTGGCAGACTCGTGACGCAGCTGCTCGCCTAGCCATTCGCAGTCACCTGCCGTTAGCTGAGCTCGAGCATTTTGGCGACTGCAAATCCGCTAAGGCCCTGTACGACGCTGTTGTTACTCGCTACTCCTCGCCTGCCACAGCCGAGCTTAGCCGCCTCATGCTGCCTTACCTGTTCCCTGACCTGTCCACCTTTGCTACAGTCGCCGATCTTATCACCCACCTTCGCACTAGTGATGCTCGCCTGCGTGCCGCCCTTCCCACCGAGTTCTGCGCTAAGCACCCCCCTCCACTGTACTGGACACTCCACTTCATAGTCACCCGTCTCCCTGACACCCTCAGCTCAGTTCGAGACCACTTCCTTGCTCGCTGTCCCACTGAGCTCACAGTCGCCCTCCTAGAGGAGAAGCTGCTAGCGGCCGAGAAGACCATTGTAGCTGTCGGTGCTGCTCGTGGCGCTCCTCGCACCCCCATCTTTGAGGGGTGTTCTCCCTCTCCCCTCGCTCCCTCCTACGCTACTGCTGCTGCTGTTGACTTCCTTGGTGCTGAGTCTGCTGGCGCTGCTTCTGCTCCTGGTGGGAGGCGCCGCACCGGCAAGGGCAAGGGGGGCAAGGGTGGCGGGGGTGGCGCTGGGGGGGGAGGAGGTGGGGGAGGTGGGGGGGGAGGCGGTGCTGGAGGGAGCGGTGGCGGGAGTGCTGGTGGGAGTGGGGTCGGCAGCGGAGGCGGGGGCGGCGGAGGGAGCAGTGGCGGCGGTGGCGGCGGTGGCGGTGGCGGCGGTGGCGGTCGGAGCGGAGGTAGTGGTGGCGGCGGAGGTCGGAGTGGAGGCACTGGCTCGGGCCAGAGCTCCCAGCAGCAGCAGCGTCCCCAGACGACCCAGCAGCTTCGTGAGTGGCTTGCTCAGCGTGGGACGTCGGGGGGCAGTGTCCGCTGTTCCTATGTCATTCGCACAGGTGACCGCAAGGGACAGACGTGTGGGAAGTTCCACACCCCGTACCGCTGCTTCTCCCGCCTTGACGACGCTTGGCGTGAGGAGATGGGCGAGGATGTTGAGCGCCCCTGCTGGGCGGAGCTGATGAGGGCTGGTGTTGATATCTTTGCTCTTGACTATGATGCTATTATTGCTGCTATGTATGCATTGACTGTTAGTGCCGAGGGAGACTGTTACTTGTGTGTGCCGCCTGACCCAGGTATAGAGCCCGCTGCCCTAGGTACTCGTGAGTCTGCTCTCTCTGGTATGGTGCCCTCTGTGGCTGCTCCCTCCGGTACTGTCCCTGCTGCTTGTGAGTCTGCTCTCTCAGGTACAGCACCCACAGAGACTGCTCTCTCAGGCACTGCACCGGCTGAGACCTGTCACACCTTCACCCTTGACTCAGGTGCTTCCCGCTGTTTCTTTCGTGACCGTACTGAGCTCACACCGCTTCCTGCACCGGTCCCAGTCTCCTTGGCTGACCCCTCTGGGGGCCCAGTCCTTGCACGGTCCACCACTGTGCTCCCGTGTCCAGCGGTTCCGTCTGGCTCGTTGTCGGGTTTCCACCTCCCCTCGTTCTCGACGAACCTGGTGAGCAACGCTGTCATCCAGGATCAGTGGGTTGACACCTTTACCCCTGGAGGACAGCGTGTGGCGATCCTCACGTGCTCCAGGTCCGGCCGTCACCTGGCTACGTTTACCCGTCAGCCGGGGTCGAGTCTCTACACACTGACCACTGCGTCTCCTCAGGTCGCTGCTGTCGGTCAGGTGTCCGCGTCAGGTCTGGTGGCCCACGCCTGTGAGTGTCGTTCCCTGTCGCACCAGACTCTCCTCTGGCACCACCGCCTGGGTCACCCCTCCTTGCCACGCCTCCGTGGCATGCACCGTCGCCACCTTGTGTCTGGTCTTCCCAGGTCCCTCCCTCCCCTCCCTGCCTCGCCTGCGCCGCCTTGCCTTCCTTGCGTCGAGGGGCGGCAGCGCGCCGCTCCTCACTCCTCCTCGTTTCCCCCGACAGAGGCTCCTCTGCAGACCCTCCACCTGGACGTGTGGGGCCCAGCCCGCGTTCGTGGTCAGGGCGGTGAGCGGTACTTTTTGCTGGTTGTCGACGACTACTCGCGTTACACCACGGTCTTCCCCTTGCGCACCAAGGGTGAGGTCCCTGCTGTTCTGATCCCTTGGATCCGCACAGTTCGTCTCCAGCTCCGCCGCCGTTTCCGGACGGATCTTCCTGTCCTGCGTCTGCACTTTGACAGAGGTGGTGAGTTCTCCTCCGACCTCTTGAGGACCTTCTGTCAGGCGGAGGGCATCGAGCAGACCTTCACGCTTCCGGACTCCCCACAGCAGAATGGGGTTGCTGAGCGCCGCATTGGCCTGGTCATGGAGGTCGCTCGTACCTCCTTGGTCCACGCGGCGGCTCCCCATTTTCTGTGGCCGTTTGCTGTCCGATACGCCGCGCATCAGCTCAACCTCTGGCCTCGTGTCTCCTTGCCGGAGACCTCGCCCACACTGCGTTGGACGGGGGAGGTTGGCGATGCGTCGCGCTTCCGGGTGTGGGGTGCTCGTGCCCTTGTCCGCGATACGTCCGCGGACAAGCTCTCCTCCCGCACGCTTCCCTGTGTCTTCCTTGGCTTTGTCCCTGACGCGCCTGGCTGGCAGTTTTACCATCCCACCTCGCGCCGGGTCTTCGCCTCTCAGGACGTCACCTTTGACGAGTCGGTCCCTTTTTACCGTCTCTTCCCCTACCGCACTGCCCCCCTCCCTCCCCCGCCGCTTTTCCTTGCTCCTGGTCCCCCTCCGGTAGACCCCCTCCCCCCTCAGGGTCCTGCTCCTTCAGGTGTCTCTCAGGTAGACCCTCCTCCCGTCGCTGAGCCTGTCGAGGTCACAGGTGACTCAGGTGCTGCTGCAGGTGGTGCTGCTGGGAGTGCTGAGCCTGGGGGTGCTGAGCCTGCGGGTGCTGGGCCTGGGAGTGCTGGGGCTGCGGGTGCTAGGACTGCGGGTACTGGAGCTGAGGGTACTGTGCCTGAGAGTTCGGCGCCTGGGGGTGCTGAGCCTGGGGGTGCTGCGACTGGGGGTGCTGAGCCTGCGTGTACGGAGTCTGGGGGTGCTGAGCCTGGGGGTGCTGCGCCTGAGGGTACTGAGCCTGGGGGTGCTGCTACTGAGCCTACGGAGCCTGGGGTTGCTGCGTCTGGGGGTGCTCCGGTTCGGGGTGCTGAGCAGTCTCTCACACCGCAGCAGCTTCGTGACTGGTACGTCCGGCGCTTTCGCCGTTCTCGTGGCTCTGCTGGAGTTTGGGGTACTGGAGCTGCCGGGACTGGTTGTTCTGGGAGCACTGAGACTGGAGCTGCTGGAGCTGGGGACTCTGGAGCTGGCGGTGCTAGCGGAGTTGGAGCTGCCGGCTCTGGGGGTGCTCTTCCTGGCGGTACTGGAGCTGCTGGAGCTGACGACACTGGAGCTGACGGTTCTGGACACGGTGGTCCTGCTGGTTCTGGAGGTGCTGGCGAGGGGAGGTCTGACGCTGCTGGGGCCTCTGGTGCTGACGTCGCCGACTCGGGGGGTGCTGCGGCGGAGGGTGCTGGTCCTGGTGCTTCTGGTGCTGCGGGTGCTGGAGGTGCTGGCGGAGCTCCGCCGTCGCGCCTGTTCTTTGACCCTCCGTCGCCGTCGGCTTTGCCGCCGCCTGACACGGTGCTTCGCCAGGTTCTTTCCCTCCCGTCTTCCACTGGCCTTCCCCTCCAGCCTGGCTCCCCCCTCCCTGCTCCTGTGCCTTACACTGCACAGCCGGACTCGCTTACGGAGCGTCGTGAGCCTACGTCTCGTCCTGCCTCGCCTGTTCGCGCTGCTCGCACTGCTCGCACTGGTCCCACTGGCCGTCGTGTCGCGCGTCCGCGTCCTCCTCCTGTTCCTGGCACGCACATTATGGCACTTCGTCCTTCCACTGGTCCACAGCGTGTCCCCCTACCGTCTCCACCTGCGTCTTCTCTTCCTGACGTTCCCGACCCTGAGTCTGACAGTGTTCGTGCTGCCCACCCTACTGTCACGCGTCTTCTCGCCACTGTTGTCACTGACCCGTCGTTTGAGTCTTCTGCTGCGTCTGCCCTGGTCGCTGAGCTTGTCGACTTTGCTGCTGCCTGTCGCCTCGACTACGCCGCCAGTCTTGTTGCTGGGTCTGAGTCTGTCTGTCCTCCGTCCGTCGGGGGTGAGTGTGCTCTTGGCACGGACGTCCTTGAGGACAGGCAGGAGGACTTTGACTCTCTTGCGGCTGCTGTACCTCATCTCGTGGCCTGGTTGCTTGCCCCTGAGGGAGACCCGGATGCACTAGACATCCCCACTCCGCGCACTTATGCAGAGGCGATCTCGGGTCCACAGGCAGACAGCCATGGACGCAGAGATGGCATCCTGGAAGTCCACAGGCACCTACGTCGACGAGGTTCCCCCTCCTGGGGCGAACATCGTCGATGGCATGTGGATTTTCAGGGTGAAGCGGCCGCCAGGTTCTCCGCCTGTCTTCAAGGCTCGTTACGTTGCTAGAGGCTTCAGTCAGCGTCAGGGGGTTGACTTCTTCCAGACCTTCTCCCCCACCCCGAAGATGACCACTCTTCGGGTTCTACTGCACGTTGCTGCTCAGCGTGACTACGAGCTTCACTCTCTTGACTTCAGCACAGCGTTCTTGCAGGGCAGCCTGCACGAAGAGATCTGGCTGCGCCGCCCACCTGGCTTTACTGGGTCGTTTCCTCCTGGTACCCAGTGGAGCCTCCGGCGGCCAGTCTACGGTCTCCGCCAGGCGCCACGTGAGTGGCACGACACACTGAGGACTACACTTGCGGCTCTTGGGTTCGCGCCGTCTACTGCTGACCCGTCGCTGTTCCTGCGCACTGACACGTCGATGCAGCCGTTCTACATTCTCGTGTACGTCGACGACTTGGTTTTTGCTACTGCTGATACTGAGGCACTCGCTCGTGTGAAGTCGGAGCTGCAGAAGAGACACACCTGCACTGACCTGGGTGAGCTGCGTAGCTACCTTGGCTTGCAGATCACCCGGGACAGAGCACGCCGCACCATTACCCTGACTCAGTCACACATGGTGCAGCAGGTCCTTCAGCGCTTCGGCTTCCAGTTCTCCTCACCACAGGCCACACCTCTGGCTACCAGCCACTCGCTCTCAGCTCCACCTTCGGACGAGTCCGTAGAGCCGAGTGGCCCGTACCCAGAGCTTGTAGGCTGCCTCATGTACCTGATGACTTGCACGCGACCTGACCTCGCGTACCCTCTTAGCATCCTTGCTCGTTACGTTGCGCCTGGGAGACACAGGCGAGAGCACTGGGAGGCTGCTAAGAGGGTGTTGCGTTACTTGTGCAGTACGTCAGGCATGGGGCTGGTGCTTGGAGGACGCGACAGAGTTGTCCTCACTGGTCACTCGGACGCTTCTTGGGTGGACGACCTGGCTACGCAGCGGTCGTCACAGGGTTACACCTTCAGCCTTGGCTCTGGTTCTGTCTCGTGGCGGTCCACCCGCTCTTCTTCTGTTCTCGGCTCTAGTTGTGAGGCTGAGATCTACGCCACGGCCATGGCTGCACAGGAGTTACGCTGGCTCACCTACCTGCTGACTGACTTGGGAGAGCGGCCTAGTTCTCCTCCAGTTCTGTACGGTGACAACAAGGCGGCCCTTGCCTTGTGACAGGAGCACAGACTGGAGCACAGGACGAAGCACATTGCTCTTCGCTACTTTCTTGCTCGAGAGCTTCAGCAGCGCGGTCAGCTTCGGCTTGTGTACGTGGACTCGAAGGCCAACACTGCTGATATCTTCACCAAGGCGCTCCCGCCTAGTGATCATCAGCGACACTGTACTTCTTTAGGCCTTGTGTCCACATTCCCTCATTTGCTTACTGCTTGACTTTCTTTGTACTGTACTTTATATATATCTTGTTGCTTGCTTGCTAGGTTTTGATCACTGTGTTGCTTGTCTTGTACTATATCTAGCACTGCATGTGAACTGGCCTTGTGGCCTTTGCTTGTGCTCGGAGTGTGGTGACGTTGTGATCCACCCTGGGCTTGCGTTGCTTTGCTGGACTGGTCTTGTGACCCTTTGTTCTCCCCCACTTTGCCTATGGGGGTGTGTTAAATTGTAATGTGTTATATGTTGGTAGGCTGTAGTGGGGTAGCCAATATGGGGTACAACCCCAACTAGGGTTTGCTACTTGTACCCAACTGTTTCATTCAATGCACCATTCTTGCCTAGTCCTGTTGAAATCATTGTGTGCATGTATGTGTATTTTTTTATGTTCATCATTGCATCAGCAATGCATGTCTGTTAATTTTAAAAAAGGGGTTCATTTCTATCATTTCTCATTGGTTCATTGGCGCACTCAGTGACTCGTGTGTTTGCCACTTCGAACTGGATTTGATAGAATGAATCTCCTTTTTAGAGTTAACAGATTGTATTGTTTCATGTGCTAGTTGATTATTCAAAGACTTTGCTATTGACTTCCCCCCCATGCTAGGCAGGGGATGACTAGCCTAGTTTTTGGGTCGTTAACTATCACGCATTTGTATGATATACTGGTGTGGTGCATTTCAGCATATCATATGCATACAAAGGCATTTTCATGCGTGTAACGGTATTAAGTATGCATATATATATATATATACATATCATGTCTCATCATTACATCCATTTAAGCATGCATGGCGTGCAATTCATTACTAATATTCATAATATTTATCACAACTTCAAACAATAAAAGATATAATACAAACAGTATAGCATTTATGCACAAAACTACTACAAAAGACAGCTACTAACATTCAAAACTGTTCAACATGCACCATGGGGAGGGTGGCACTGTAGCTGGCAAATTTTATTTTCATGTTTATTAAAAAAAAAACACATGAAAAAAAAATTGTCAAAATCGATCGTAAAGGGTTGCTTCGCAACCCAAAAATCTACTGAAGGACCAAGAGGCTGGGTACTGTATACGCTCTGATTGATTTCAAACACACACAAATTACATTAATCACACACAACAGCACATGGGAAGATCAGGGGTAGGAAGACTGGCAAGTCAGCCAGTGTCCCCCAATGCCTTGCCAGCATTCCTGCCCCTGATGCTTTGGGGTGGGTGACCTATTTTAGCTACTCCACACGAATCAAAGCAAACCTATCCAGACACACATGGCTGAAAGACCCTTAAACCCCTCACAACCATGACTCAGCAGGCCCCAGCTGCATCAGCAGCACTCTGCATGTGCTTGTTCACCATGAACATACCAAGCTGACGCCCCAAGCACTGATGCATCGAACATCAGCACGTTCAGCGTGCATCAGGCTGGGCTCAAAACCCTAGACCCCGTCAGCCATCCTGGCATCAAGCAGCAGCAGCAGCAGCAGCAGCAGCAGCAGAAGCAGCAGCACAAGGGTGGTGCTTTAAACAGCAGCAGCAGCGGCGGGTATCTTGGCCCCCATGAGCTGCCCACCCCATGTCACACCTGCTGCGCTGCTGCGCGCCAGCACAGCGTACCCGCTCACTGTGCTGTTCATTCCGCCTAAAAAGCCACCTGCAGGCGGCTGCTGCGCTCCCCCTTGCTGCTGCCCGCCCTGCTGCTGCCCGCCCTGCTGCTGGCGCCCCTGCTGCTGGCGCCCCTGCTTCTGTCCCCCCTGCCTAGCAGCGCGGCCCACTGCGCGCATCAGCAGCTCCCGCCCCATGCGCCTCCCACCCTGCCCGCTCCGCGCGCCCCCCGCGCTGCCGCCGCCGTTGCGCCCGCCGCCACTCGTGGGCGGAAGCGAGGCGGTGGGGAGCACCGCGAGCAGCGCGTCGACGGTGGCGGCGTCCGCGTTCTCGAAGAACGCGTCGAGGCGCGCCTCCGCGTGCAGCAGCCACCACCCCGCGCGCTGCTGCCAGTCCGCCGCGGCGAGCGGCTGCGCGAGGACGGCCGTCGCGGCGGCGTCGCACACGGCGCCCTTCACGATCGCGAGCGAGTCGGGCGGACCGCCCGCAGCGTCGACCAGGAGCGCTTCGACTAGGAGGTTATAGTTGCCGCTGGCGTTCCTGGAGTGAGCGCGGGGACGAAGGGGAGGGGAGGGGATGGGAAGTTGGGAGGGAAGAATGAGGGCAAGATGCAATGCGCTCGACGAGATCAGAAGATGCTGAGTGGAGGAACGGGAGGCCCCGAGGTGCCTGCCTACCGGTGCCGCACTTTCTACGAATCTGATTGGAGGGTCGTCATGCGGAAGGCAATACTAATTACAACCCTCCGACTAGCGACAGGAAACGGATGAGGGAAGCGCACAAAAAAATACGGCTTTCTCGCGATGGTAGACGACAGAAAATGAAGCAGCGGAGCCTACTTGAAGATGGCGACGTGGAAGCGGCCGTCAAGGATCGCCTGATCCGCGGAGCAGTTGGCCAATTGCGCGCCAACATCGGCCGTCAGATTTCCGACGGCCGTCAGGTTCAGCGGAGGCCCGTGCGGCGAGTTTCCGCCAGGACCGCCGGGTCCGCCGGGACCGCCGGAACCGCCGGGACCGGCACCAGGGCCTCCGCGCGCGGCCCCCGTTCCCTGACCGCCGGGAGGGCCTCCGCCAGGCGGACCACGCTGCGCCAAGGCGGACGACGACACGAGAAGGAAGATGCAGGCGAGGAACAGTGCCCTAAATGCCATGGCTGATGTCGTCCTGCGATCGAAGTGTCGAGAGACTGTTTCCTAATTGCTGCACTATAATTTCGAGGCTGGAGCTTGGGTACGGGAAAATCGAGGATGGAATGAAAGCTTGGTGAGTGACTGAAATGGCAAGAGAGGTATGACGATTTATAGACGAGTCAAAAAGAGGCTGACTGCAAACACGTGAGACGCGAGTCAAAGCCGCCAGGACCTGAGCTCTCGGTTTGAAAACCCATCGAGCCGTCGTTTGATTGGGTGATTGCAGAGGTTCGAGTCAACCGGATCATATGTGGAGGCTCGGTCATACCAGCAGTTGAAAATTTGCGACCTCTTTCAACGCGTGAGTCAGCAATATGGTATGGCAACATTGGCTGGTGCGGCACTGTATTGTGGTTGTTCACATTATCGGGGCTCATCTTCCTTATTTTTGGCATATTTCCCTTGGAAATTGGGTTCCGCGTGCGTTAGAAAAGTAATATAACGATACAGTTGCCAAAAAAAAAAAAAAGTGCAAACACTTCGAAGCTGATTGTTATCCTTTGAAGTTTACATAGGAACATCCGTATAATTGTATCACTCTCTCCATTTGGAAAATACATCCAGTGAAACCCATCCACGGCCGCAACAAAACTCTGCATCTCCGTAAACGCATCCTAAAAAAAACATGTATCCACACAAATCAAGCGAACAACAAATCCAATGACCACCAGCTCCACTAAATCGTTGTAACTCCTATCCCCTTCCACCACATCCTTCGCCCCTTCACCTCCTGCTGGTGGACGCATACGCAGTGGCAGTATGCGTGTCATCATCCCCCCTGCGCCCGCTCCCACTGCTCCCTGCACTGTCAGTCCTGGGCCAAGGATTAGGAGCCCTCGGCCCCTCATACCCACGCTGCTGGTACTGGTACTGCTCATGAGGAGGCGCTGTGGGTCTCCTGCGGCCGAACAGGTATCCCAGGCCAAAGCCTGTGGCTGCTGAGGCCCATGTGGGCACTGGCTGAGGGGGAGGAGGGGCTGTTGCAGCAAAGCTGACGTGGAGGGGAAAAGGGGGAGGACAGAGCGAGAGTGAAACAGAGGAGAGCGTCAACAAGAATTCAAGAAAGAAAGGGAATGGGAATAGGGTGATGGCGGCTCGGAGAGAGAGGAGGGGTGGTGGGTGGTGTACGAAGATAAGCACGCTGAAACCCATGAGCTAATAGACAAAGCATGAGCGCATACGAAGGTCTGCAACAGAAGCCCTATCAGCCCATATACTGAGCCTACCAAACATGCCGCCACCACCAACTCACCCAGCCAATTTCAAAAGTCAAGCAGTGAGACTTCTCAATCAATATCGACCCAGCCCATCCCCTATAGCAACTCACCCTGTGGAACCTTTCGGACCTCCCCAGAAGTCGTCAGATCCGGGTGGGGGAGGAGGAGGGGGAGACGGTGGAGGGGGATAGTACCCTCCTGCCTGCCCCGATGCCGGCCGTCCACCTGCTCATGTGGGAACACACGGGAGAGAGTCGGGTGAGATTAATGCGGAGACCATGAAAGCAGACGTGGTGAAGTGGGAGATAACTAAAAAATTTAAGAGAGTAGAAGCCCAGTAGCTGGCCTTCAAGCTTCCAGTTTCAGTTGTGAAAAGGGCGGGCTTGTAGAAGCAGGTGTAAGTGCAGGTTACAGGGTTACCAGAGGGGTGTGAAATGCATTGGTGACGTCTCAAGTGCCCTTTTCAGTCTCAAAAAAAGAGGGTTTGGTGGTGCAGCATACCTGAGGGGCGTGAGGTGCCGCAGCAGCAGGAGCGCAGAGCGAGAACGGCAATGTAGGTGATGATTGCCCATGTCAGCAGCCGACCCAGCCACGACCCCTCCTCACGCTCTGGCTGCTGCTGGTACTGGTGGTGCTGGAAGTGCTGCTTCTTTTGCTGCTGGAAGCGGAAGGGACGGGAGGGGGGAAAAGGGAGGATGGGGAGATTGCACGTAGTAAGGCGTCAAGTCAAGCAGCAAGAGAGAACAAAAACGAGTACAGGACTAGGGAAAACGGTGGAAAAACAGTGTTGTTTTGTGGTTGAGGGGTGGAGTCGAAACCGGCGGAGGTATGAATACTAAATTTCTTCAGTACAATCAAAATACACTTCTTCCAGTATAGTCAAGAATTGGAGAAAATTACCTTGAACCACCCCTTGTTCTTCTCCTTCTTCTGAGATCCTGGAAGGAATACGCATGATGGGGGTTTACAGACCGGAAGCACACGATGAGTAGGGATGATGTGGTGAGGAAGAGAAGGTAGTGGAGAGGGGAGGGGTGGAGAGACTAAAACACCACTTCCTTGCTTCTTTGGCGGAAAATTGGGCGCCACAATTTCTTTGCTTCTTTCTTCATGCGTACGCAACAGAAAGTGAATGGCCACCCAAAAAAAAAAAAAAAAAAGGTAAAGGCGATGTTTGATACAGAGCAGGAGAATCCAATCAAATGGGCACGCACGCAATGCGCATGCGCTATCTGCGACCTGGTGCACGGGGGGTAAGGAGTGAAGCTGGAACGAAGGGACGCGGGCAATGAGGTGAAGGAGCTTTGAGTAAATTTTAGTTGATTGCTTGGAGTATTTGAAGGCTTGGATTGTGTGTGTACCTGGCACGGGCACAATGGAAGACTGCAGGCCACAGCTGCCATAGAGGGCTTTTGAGGTGCTGCAGAATTCAACTGCTTTGGATGTTTGATAGCTAGACTTGTGTGTACCTACCTGGCACGGGCACAATGGAATACTGCAGGCCACAGCTGCCATAGAGGATGCGAGGGTCATCCGGGTAATCAAATCCCTGGGGAGAACGGGATTGGGAGGGGGGAGGGGGAAAAAGAGGGGGAGGGGAGAGGGGGGGTGGGGGGGGGCACTTTGAGACTGTCTCAAAACTCTGCAAGCCACAGCTGCCATAGAGGATGCGAGGGTCGTCCGGGTAATTAAATCCCTGGGGGGAACGGGTTTGTAAGGGGGAAAAGAGGGGGAGGGGGAAAAGAGGGGGAGGGGAGAGGGGCGGGGGGGGCGGGGTGGGGCAGTTTGAGACTGTTTCAAAACTTTGCAGGCCACAGCTGCCATAGAGGATGCGAGGGTCGTCCGGGTGATCAAATCCCTGGAGGATGCGAGGTTGGGAGGGTGGATGAACAGGAGGACGGCGGAGGGGTACCAGGCAAAACACTTGGGTGCAGCCGAATAGCAGGTGCGATGGAAGCTTTTTAGGTTGGATAAGAAAATTGGGTACCAAGTGAGTAACGCCATATTGGAAAACGCCTTAATATTCCATGTGGAGTTATTTCTTCACTAGGTGGGTGGGTGGGTGCGAGGAGGGCGGGGGGGGGCATACCTCGCAGGAGACTTGCGTGACACCGAACTGCAGGTGCGACGGAAGCTCCGCCTAGCAGCGTAGGGGTATTGCGCGAGTTGTGCGCGGAGAAAGGGGAGACATGCATACCTCGCAGGAGACTTGCGTGACGCCGAACTGCAGGTGCGATGGCAGCTCCGCCTCGCAACGCCACTGCACCGCCACTCCGTCCGACCCCACGTTCACACACTGCACCACGTCTGCCGCGCGGAGGAGAGCGAAGGGGTGGGGGTGCTGAGACTCAGCGGGAGAAAAAGGAAGACGAAACCGCCTCTGACAAAATAAGAAAGTGATGCTGCTGTGATGGGTGAAACAAAATAACAAAAAATCGCACTCCAAGTTCTTTCAACTTACCTGGTTGGAAATCGCATCCAGAGAGACAGCTGAGCTGCGGCACGGGAGCCACGCGACGCGCTGTCGTCATCGCACCCTTCCGCAACGTCAGCGCTTTCACGTCCTCCAACAGCACCGCTCTGTACCCACCCGCACCCTGCTGCTGCTGCTGATAATACTGCTGCTGCTGTCCGTATTGATGCTGCTGGTGCTGCTGATAGTCGTACGCTAACGCGGGGGATGCGGGATTAACGAGCAGCAGCACCGCTGCGATGAGCCATGCGAATTTCCAACAGAAATTTTCGCCAGCGATCCATGGAGCGAGAAAACGGCGCGGAGAGCGGGAAAACGATGACGGTACGGGATTCGACGCCATTCGTGATTCGAGAGATCGCACAGAACAGCAAGCTTGACGACGGTGATTTGGAGATTTACAGATATCCTTCCCGAAACAAATACGAGATTACAGAGGCTGATTTCGAATTCCTTTAGGACCGCTTTGTGCAATTCACCACCGTGAACCGCGACTCACCACTTTAAACAGTAGGCGTGCTACTGTCACCTGCAACTCCGTTTCCTTTCGACTTCCTCAAATTCGCCAGGCACACGCAAGCCCCAGTCGAACAATGCCACGTGGTATGACATGGTTGGTTCGGGAACTGAGTTCAACGTGGATACGAGGCTTGTCAAACTAGCATTCCGCACCTTCGGGGAGCCTCCCACAGCCCAGCCGACAGACAAGCGATGTGTGCGACAGGGACATGCGAGCCTGGTTACAGTTACGAAGAATGCCAACAAGGTGTGGTCAAAGTGTTTATTTATTGTGCCGTAAACCAGCACAAATAATTGAAGCATGTAGTTCAACAAGCCTGAGTACAGAGCTATTGGTAGCAGCTAGTTTTTTCAGCCAAGGGATGGTGTTCCCCACATCCCCAGCTCCAAATCAAAGGCACCATATGGACCACCAAAATGCTTACTCCTAAGAGCACAACCTTGGAGAAATCAGGGTAAATGTCGTCTGGTGTACTCCCATGTTGCGATTGCGGCGCTGACGTGGACGTTGAGAGAGCGGATGAGACCGAGTTGGGGGATCTCCACACAGACATCCAAGAGCCGGATGAGATCAGCTGGTACGCCCTCTTTCTCCCGACCAAGCAGGAGCACCTGACATGAGTCATGACGCACCAGATGTTATGTTACAATTCATGAGAAGGACAATGTTTTGAGACAAAGGGAGTTGCGCGTTTCAAAAGAGCCTTGCCGTAACTCAGCTGTATTAGCATACGATGCTCACCGTTTTCGCAGGGAAGTCATAGGTATGAATGGGCATACTGTTTGCAGTCTGCTCCAGAGCCACCAGAGTGTACCCCTGGGCTCGTCGCTGCTCCAGGTAGCTCGCCAATGCTGGTATCGGAACCTCTTCTAATGGAACCCACTTCTCTGCTGTGACACTGCACAGGAGAAAAGGGAAAGGGGCACAGGGAGAGGAAGGGAACAGGAAAAGGGGAGGAGTTCTAGCGGGTTGAGAGGAGTGGGGTTCAGAGGAAAGAGTATTGAAACAAACTAGAGAGACTAGACATCAAGACACAAATCATGAGGTAAGAAGGCTGCCCGAAAATTGGTTGAGTCGTGGAAGTTTGGTTGGTCATTGCACGAAAATTGGCGCAGCGCAACACATAAGGCACGCAGTGCGCACTTCTCTTGCATCCTCTCAAAGGCGTGCTGTGCATCTGGTGGCATGACTCGTGGCGCGCCCCACCCACCTGATGAGCTGGAACTGCCTGTCATTCACCACTGACGTGTCCTGGCTAGACGATTGGCCTTGACTATCTCTTGAGAGCTTTCAAAAAAGGTAGAGCAAGAAGCACGCCCCACCCACCTGATGAGCTGGAATTGCCTGTCATTTACCACCGATGTGTCCTGGAGAACTAGACGGTTGGCCTTGAACACCTGGCAGGGGGGTTGGGTGTGGGACGAGGAGCATGGAGCATGGGCATGGGGAATGGGCCGCGGCGATGGGAGCGAGAGGAATGGGGCCTAAGGCACGGGGCACGGGGCGAGGGGCATGGCACATGAGGCGTGGCGCCTGGGTGAAGGTAAGGGAAGTGAGCACGGGTCTGTGCAGAAGGCAGGGAATGGAGGCCAACAAAGAGGTCATTCCTTAGAATAGACTAAGGGGCCAGCCGACAGGACGCCTGCCACGTGCAGTGCAGGGGTGACTCTTGACGCAGAGGCAGGGATGCAGTTGAGTTGAACTGCCAGAGCGCCTGACTTAGGAAACACTACAAGTATAGGATGCCTGCTACAGAAACCTCACAGGACAAGCTGGTTTACCATCTAGGGTTATCAGCTCCAGGAAATTCTTCCTTCCTGACTGCTTTTTAGGGGAGTGAAAACTTGCGAGGCGCCTCCGCAACAGCGAGAGCCAAGAACGCACGCACCACACGGGCAGCAAGGTTGGAGTTGCAGACGATGAGAGGAGCCATGACAATGATGTCCTGGCATGGAGTGTGCTTGTGACGGCCTGGAGCAACCTATCTGTGACGCGCCCAGCAACAACATGAGCCAATTCTGGGGCGCCTCAAAACTCGTGAGGCGCCTCCGCAGGAATGACAAGAGTCAAGAACGCACCTCGCATATGCAAGCGAGCCCTGCGAGGTTGGGGATGCGGCCGATGAGAGACGCCACGGCGATGATGTCCTGGCGGGTGCCTGTGGCCGTCTGAGGCAACCTTTCAGTGGCCTGCCTCGGCAGCAGCACGAGAAAATAACACGCACCTCGCACGTTCGAGCAAGCCCTGCAAGGTTGGGGATGCGGCCGATAAGCGACGCAACGACGATGATATCCTGGCGGGTGCCTGTGGCAGCCTTGAGCGACCTATCTGTGGCGCGCCTCGGCAACAACACGAGAAACTAACACGCACCTCGCATGTCCGGGCGAGGCCAGCAAGGTTGGGTATGCGGCCGATAAGGGAAGCAACAACGATGATGTCCTGGCGGGTGCCTGTGGCGGCCTGCAGCAGCCGCTCCCAACTCTGAGTTGCTTCAGCAGCAACAACACGAGAAACTAACACGCACCTCGCATGTCCGGGCGAGTTGGGTATGCGGCCGATAAGGGAAGCAACAACGATGATGTCCTGGCGGGTGCCTGTGGCGGCCTGCAGCAGCCACTCCCAACTCTGAGTTGCTTCAGCAGCAACAACACAAGAAACTAACACGCACCACGCATGTCCGGGCGAGTAGGGTATGCGGCCGATAAGGGAAGCAACAACGATGATGTCCTGGCGGGTGCCTGTGGCGGCCTGCAGCAGCCGCTCCCAACTCTGAGTTGCTTCAGCAGCAACAACACGAGAAACTAACACGCACCTCGCATGTCCGGGCGAGTTGGGTATGCGGCCGATAAGGGAAGCAACAACGATGATGTCCTGCCGGGTGCCTGTGGCGGCCTGCAGCAGCCCCTCCTTGTGAGGTGCCCCAGTGAATACAAGAGCCAAGAAACACGCACCTCGCATGTCCGGGCGAGGCCGGCAAGGTTTGGAATACGGCCGATAAGGGAAGCCACAACGATGATGTCCTGGCGGGTGCCTGTGGCGGCCTGCAGCAGCCCCTCCCTTCCCTCCACGTGGCCTCGCAGCAGTGCTTCTTCTTGCGCCTCCTCTCCCTGCTGCTGCTCCGACTCCCACCGCATGCGTAAAGCTGCGGGGAGAGTCGTGGTGTGGGCGCATGTGTGGGTGTGGTGTGGGTGTGAGGTGGTTTGGGTGTGGTTGAGTGGGCGAGTGGGAGATTGGGAGCATGGGTGTGGGTGTGGGTGTGGGTGTGGGTGTGGGTGTGGGTGTGGGTGTGGGTGTGGGTGTGGGTGGAGGTGCGGGTGTGTATGTGGCTAAGATGGGTCCGTACGTTTTTGGAACCACGTAAACGTAATGTTACGCGTAAACGTAAACGTACGCGAACGTACGCGTAAATTCGCGTAACATATGTCCGGGCACGTAAAAAATTTGTCAATCGGGGCCGTCGGCTAAGGGCGCGGGACAAGAGGCAGGATCTGAGATAAACAATGTTGCAGTTATGTGAGTGGGAGGAGGGAAAGTGTGCTCGGGTTGGTAAACCAGCAGATGAAAACCGTCACCACAAACTATTTGGGTCGAAACATCGTCGCACCAACCTTTGGTTGTGCATCTTTAGCCAAAAAGAGGGTACAAGATTGTTTGTTGGGCAGCCCAAAAAAAATCTAACCTGCCGGCAAACGTAAACGTAATTTTGATCCGCACACGTAACGTAAAACGTACGTAAACGTAAAACGTACGTAAACGTACGCGTAAGATCCAACTTAGGTATGTGGGCATGGGCATGGCAGGAGCTAGGGGCGACGAAGGAGAGACAGGCGTTGACAGGGGAGGAGAAGGAGGATGGGTGGGAATGGGGTTGTGGATGTGGGCACGGGAACAAGGGTAGGTCGGAGAACGATGAGCAAGAAAAGCAGCCGGCCACAGGCCGCCCACCTACGAAATCATTCTTTTGAGTGAAGTGCATCTTTCACTCAAAAGATTCTCACCTTGGAGCAGAGCAGCTTGAGGCTCCACTCCCTGCCTCTGCTGCACCTGCTGCTGCTGCTGCTGCGGTCCTGCCCCTCCCTGGCCTGCATCCAACACCCGCTTCTTTCTCTGAAAGTCCGCCTGTCCTCCACCTCCCACTCCCGCTCCCGCTCCTGCTCCTGCCCCACTTTCTCCTCCTCCTCCCTCTTCAACCCCTGGCTCTCCTTCGTGGCCCTCAGCTGCTGCTGCAGTGCCAGTCCCCCCAAGACCAAGCGCTGCTGCATCGGCTGCCATGGCTGCTCGTAGTGACTCCCGGGCAAACTGCCCAAGGGGACAGCACGGGTGTAATTAGGGTGATGGGGTTGGGAGAGGCGATGAGGGTGGGAGAGGCGATGAGCATGTGTAAGTGTCGGGGAATTAAAGAGGTGGCTTGGCAGGAAGGGAGGCGCTTGGATTTCGGACTTCTCAGAACTAGGATTTGAGTGCAGCATATTTAAGTGAGACACGTTATGATTGAGGGTGAGGTGTAGGAAGCACAGAGGAGAAAGGGAGAGGAGAAATCTGCAATCACAAACAGAAACGGACGACTAATGAACGCTAGACAGGCAGGGGAAGAGCACAAACAACAGATCACCCCTTGAAGGAGATTGGCAGCTCATATTCAGGAAGCTTGTAACGCAGTTTTGAGACGTCTTTAAACTCACATTGAGGAAGCTTGTAACGCGGTCCAGAACAGCGGTGGGTGCACACTCAAAGGGATGAGACCCTGCGACCTGATGCACGTACACCAAGGACACACACATGCCATGAGGCGGTGCAGGTTCTATGGGGTACAATGGGATGCAACAGGGTGCAATGGGATGCAACAGGATGCAATGGGTTGCAATGGATACAGCTCTTCACCTCCTGTGCTGCAGCAATTCATCACTCACACCCTCATAACCAAGACCTCGACCCTCCACTTATCCTCCACCTACTATCAGCCTCCTAGAATAGCACTAACATATAATCAACATTTTCTTTAGCGAATGCACAGCACCACAGCTAACTCTCCCCCAAACCCTTCACCCATACACCTGCTTGCATGTTACCTCTGCTGCTGTTCTCCCGGGTTGCTCCAGCTGGGAGTCAAAGAAGGAGCACAGGAACATGCCCCGAGGCGTGACTGGCTGCTGCCTCTGAACAGAGAAACCGCATGCATGCCAACGGCTCTTTGACATATCCCAAGAGTATTTACCTCTGCTGCTGTTCTCCCGGGTTGCTCCAGCTGGGAATCAAAGAAGGAGCGCAGGAACATGCCCCGAGGCGTGGCTGCTGCCTCGGGGTCGAAGGTGTCAAAGTAGCGATCGACCGCCACACGCACCCTGGTGATAGAAATGGGAGGACCAGAAAGGCGGATTTTAAAGGCGCTTCATTGATAGGAACATGCTCTGGGAGGTGGCTGCTGCCTCGGGGTCGAAGGTGTCAAGGTAGCGATCCACAGCCACACGCACCCTGGCGATAGGGAGGGCCAGAAAGACAGAAAGAAGCGGAGGCTCAACGACTTTGCTTTCTTTCTCTTTTGTTTTGGCCGTGGGTGAGTGGGGAGGTGGGAAGTAATTCTATGTTTGTTTTACTGATTTGGCAGCTTTGGCAAGCTGTCCCGGCAGAACCGACCAGAAAGGGACAGAGGCTTGCTGACCCAGCCTACGTGCATTAAATAGCGGCAACCATCGAAACGACAATTCATTCATGGGTGGTTTGACCGACATAGACTGGAAGATATGGAGAGTGTGCATTGGGATGGGACAAGGTGGTGGGTAGGATGAAAAAGATTTTGTAATCGCAACGCACCGAGCGCAATCCGTGTTGGTGTTGAGATACGTCCATATGGCTTGAAACACCTTGCTGCCGCTGACAATGCTGGACGACGGAACCTCATTTGAACCACTCTGCATCCCACCGCCGCCGCTGCCCGCATTGCCGTCGCCACTGCTACTGTCTACGCCGCCACCAGCGCTGCCTGTAAGCTGAGGAAAGCGTCTAAGTACGCGGTGCAGCAACACCTGGGTGAAGGTGCGTAGATTGTGGTGGTGGCTGGTGACGTAGGGGAGCGTTGCGGGGAGTAGCTGGTGCAGGTGCAGCAGTTGCAGGGAGGAGTCCTTGGTGTGGAGAATGAGGCAGGCTGCAATTAGCACGTATGATGCTTGAGCCTGTATGGGGTGATGGGGAATGGGAAGTTGCGAGGATCATGACAGGGGGAGTTAGGGGAAAAGAAGGGAAGGGGGGGAAAAGAGGGTAACAGGGACCTAACATGCCTGTGCATGATGACAGCGGAAGCAACATAAAAAGGAAGTCAAGACACCAGATCACGAGAAAACGCAGGGGTCAAGAGATAGGGAGTGGAGACTAGGGAGATCGCTTGAAGAATAAGTATTCGCGAGTGAGTGGTAGGGGAGGAGGGGTGCATGGTATGGTATGGTATGGTATGGTATGGTATGGTATGGTATGGTATGGTATGGTATGGTATGGTATTTGGTATTTGGTATTTGGTATGGCATGGTATGGTATGGTATGGTATGGTATGGTATGGTATGGTATGGTATGGTAAGGTACCTGTGTCTTGAGATTGGCGTTCTGGAGATGGTTCAACACGTGTGTCTCCACCTGTGCAGGGGAATGGGCGGAAAACGAAGTGGACTATGCGCGTGTTTTCTCCGTGAGTGTGCGTGCGTGCGTGTGTGCGTGTGTGCGTGCGTGCGTGCGTGCGTGCGTGCGTGCGTGAGTGCAAGTATACTTGTTTGTGTCTCTTTAGAAATAGAATTGAGAGGGCGAGAGCGGCATACCAGGTGTGGGAAGTGGAGGAACATGAGGACGCCGAATATCTCCACATACTGCCGCACTGACGGCATGTTGTTGCGCTGCCGTGTGGTGCATGGTACAAGCGAAACAGGAGGGGACAGGAAGGGAACGGAGGGGGGAAGCGGAGGAACATGAGGACGCCAAATATCTCCACATACTGCCGCACTGACGGCATGTTGTTGCGCTGCCGTGTGGTGCACATGCGCGGTAGAGACGAAACAGGAGGGGAGGGGAGGGGAGAGGACGAGGACGGGGAGAGGGGTCAGCAGCAAGAAGGGCCGGCTTATGAGTTGACATGAAAAAATGACCATGTCAGCGAGTGACATCGAGGCACATTGAGTACACTCGCAGAAGTCACTGCGAGTGTCTTTAAGTGACTCAAATTCGAGCTCGAGAAGTTTAGATTCGTTGAAATTATCACATACATTTTTCCGCAGGAAGATGCAGGCATGCATGCACAGAGCACTCACGCACACACACACGCACACACCCACGCACACACACACACACGCACGCACGCACACACACACACACACACACACACACACAAACACACACACACACACACACACCCACGCACACACACACGCACGCACGCACGCACACACACACACACACACAAACACACACACACACACACACACACGTGCACGCGCGCGCGCGCGCGCGCACACACACACACGCACACACACATGCACACCTCTAGAGCCCTGCCGTAGAGGGCAGTGACAGATGGCAGCATGTCATGCGATATGAACGGAGAGAGCAGCGCAAGCATCTGCCACACCCGAACCTTCCTTCTGTGAATCTGACCCCACCAACACAAATAGAAAACCAGACAGTGAGAGCTGAGTTTTTAGTAGGAGACAAGGGTGTTCTTGCAAGTACACTTGGAAAGCAACAGAGAGGGGAGGGAGGCATGGGTTACGATGACACTGAGCGTGTGCCTGTGTGTCTTCCCACGACAAACATGAAGTGTGCATGAGTTTGTGTGTGCGTGCATGTCTAGGTGCTACCACCACCATCCTCCCTCCAACAACACCACCCTCTCTCCACCACCACTGCTCACCGCACTGTGCTTCTTATACAGCTCCTTTGAAAGCTCCTGATCCGTCACCTGATGGCCAAGATACAACAGAGGAGAGGGAGGGCAGTCAGCAAGCATCACCGTTTAAAGGCGGGTGGTTGGACCTATTGACCTCTTGCTCTGACCTCTTGACCCAGTCCAAGGGAAAGGCAGAAACGACTTTTGAGACGTCTCAAAACTGTTGTTCTGACCTCTTGACCTCTTGACCCAATCCAAGGAAAAGGCGGAAATGGTCCGAACAGGAGAGGGTCCGAAGCTGCTTTTGAAAATGGTTGAAAATCATTGCATTGCAAGCAGGCCCAAAAGAAAAGAGACAAGGCAAGGCAGACGAGTTTGGGGGTGTGAGAGAGTTTGGGGGTGTGAGAGGGATTGGGGGGAAGCGTACTGCAGATTCGAGGAGAAGCATGAGAAGCTGCTGACAGCCGCGGATTGCGTGATGCTTGTCAGATGACGTGGCAGGTGCAGACGTGGTAAGTGCAGACGTGGCAGGAGCAGGTGGAGTGGCAGAAGCAGCAGAAGTAGCAGCAGGTGGGAGGTAGAGCGATGCGAAGTGGTGAGCCATGATGGCGACACACACTCGAGCGAACATCTCAGAATTGGTGAACACCTGAGGTGAGGCCAGGGGAAAAGGAGGAGAGAGGGAGGGGGGAACAAGGGGTGGATTCGTGGCGAACGGCAAAGGGCAATTGCAGAGTTGAGCAGCCTGTGACACGCGTGTGCGTACGACTCATGCATACACGCACCCACATGCATGTGTGCAGACACCGAGAAGCACGCAAGTGCACATGTGCGCATGGAAAAGCAGCGTTGGTTGCAAGTGCTCTGCTCTTAACTAGAAACAAGGTGCGTCAGAGGTGGTGGCACCATGCTTTCGAGGCACGTCAAAACAACTTACATGTGCAAGCTCCGCATCATGGCTCCTGGCAAGGTGGCAGTACTCATGTGATGCTGCTGCACTCTCCGCCACCTCCCCATCTAACTCCTCGTCCACCGCATCTGTAGATCATGGGGAGGAAACAAACAGCAGGCGCAGACACAGGGAAGGCAGCAAGGAGCAAGCGCAGACACAGGGAAGGCAGCAAGGAGCAGGCGCAGACACAGGGAAGGCAGCAAGGAGCAGGCGCAGACATCATGTGAGGCGCCTCGAATGTGATGCTGCTGCACTCTCCGCCACCTCCCCATCTAACTCCTCGTCCACCGCATCTGTGGATCATGGGGCGGACGCAAGCGATGGGGGCAGACACACGGAGACAGCAAGCTCCGCATCATGGCTTCTGGCAAGGTAGGTTGCAGATTCCCATGACGGTCCTGGGTAGGTTGCATTACTCTGCTGCGCTCTCCGCCACCTCCCCGTCTAACTCCTCATCCACCGCATTTGTGGATCATGGGAAGGAAGCAAGCAACAGGCGCAGACACAAGAGAGAGACAAGTAGAATTCTTGGGAAAGAAGAGGCAGGAACGAGATGGCACCGCTGCCCTCTCTGCTGCTTAGCCTCCCTGTCTCGCATCTGCAGAGGAGGATAACACTTGCGAGTTCGCGCTGCAAATGTGGTCATACTACCCATGCACGACACACCACCACCCATTTACTACGTGCCAGCTCTGCGCAAGTGAGGGCCTGGAGAGTGGGGAGGTAGAAATAGGCTTCGCTGGGGAAGGCGGTGAGAAGCGAGGTGAAAGAGGTCACCACTACCCATGCACGCCCCACCACACCCCACCCCCATGCACCACACACCACCACCCATGCACCACACACCACCACCCATGCACGACGCACCTGCGCCGTGCAGAGTGAGCGCCTTGAGCGTGGGGAGGTAGAAGCAGGCGGCGCTGGGGAAGGCGGTGAGCAGCGAGGTGAAGTGCATGGAGACGAGGCGCATGGTGCGCGGGCTGCGCTCTGCTAGAGTCATTAGGCGCGCTACCATCTGATTGGGGTGGAGATGGGTAGAGGGAGACAGCGGGAGAGGGGGAGAGACGGAGAGCGGGATGGGGGAAGGCGGTGAGCGGTGGTGACAGCGCATGGAGAAGAGGCGCATGGAGAAGAGGCGCATGGAGAAGAGGCGCATGGTGCGCGGGCTGCGCTGCGCCAAGGACATAGGACGCGCTACCATCTGATTGGGAGGGAGATGGGCGAGCGGGGCAGAGGAAGCGAGCAGGAAGGGGGAGTGGGGCGGGCAGTGGTGGAGAGGCGGAAGACATTGGAGGTGCTCGGAAAGGCAGTGAGCAGTGGGGGGTGAGCAGTGGGGGGTGAGCAATGGGGGAGAAGGACAATGTGATGGTGAGGACAGGAAGGGGCATCTGTGAGAAATTTGGATTCTGGAGGTTCAGGAAACTCCCGAAATTCTGGAGGCTCAGAAGCCTTGTGAGATACTTCCTAGGGAACTTCCCAGGGAGCAAAACGACTTGGTATCAAAGATGAGCAAAACGCACCCACTGCAGAGGAGGCTCAATGCCAGAAGAAGCCAGGGCTTCAAACCCACTGCTATCATCGCTTCTGGGTGTATCAGCAACACCATCGGCCTCAGGAGGTTGTAAGTCAAAAGAGTGCATGCAGGGCAGGCAGAAGAGGGCTGGGTGGAAGATGGCGGAGAGGAAGGCCGCTAGCGGCGCCACCCTCCGCTTCTGCCCATCCTCCACTGCCCTCCAGGCTGATGTTACTAGCCGCCATGTGACCTGATAGTGTGGGGCAGAGGAGGAGGGGGTTTCACAATTTATAAGACGTCTCAAAAGTCGCTTCTGCCCGTCCTCCACTGCTCTCCATGCTGACGTTACTAGCCGCCATGTGACCTGTTGATGCGGGAGATGTGGAGGTGGGGGGGTTGAAGGGAAAGGAGAGGAGGGGAGAGGGAATTATGAGTGGAGAGGAGTAGGGAGTGGGCGCGAGAGGAGTGGGGGAGCGAGAGCAGAGGGGAAGGGAGGGAGAGAAATTCATCGGAGCAGTGAAAGAAAGAAAATCAATCCTACATGGCTAGACATATCTGGCGCCTTGCGCAGATGCTTGATTGTACCACATTGGACCCCATTCCACCTGCAAGCCGCCTGCTGACCAGCAGCACGCATTGTACCAGACTGGACCACATGCCTCTCACCCCAATGCACCCACCTCAACTCTTTCGCGGTTGGAGGGGAAGGTATCGAGCACACCCAACGAGAGGAGGGAGCGCAGGGCGCGGAAGAGAGGCAGGAACTGCTGCTCCTCCAAACCCTCAAGGCTGGACGCGGTGGGTTGTGGTGTGCGGCATGGCGGAATGGTGGGAAAGAAGATAACGCAGTGGCAAGAATAGAGTGGAGTTAGGTGGGCGGGCATATAACGGCAAGTAAGTGAGGATGGTAGAGTAGCGGGTGAAAGTGGTGAAGTATGGGGAGGAATTGTTAATGAGGCCGTTCATTAGGAACACAGATTGATGGAGGGGTGAGTGAATTCTGGACTGGACGCCAGCAGGGTGAATACAGTGATACGGGAAGCAAGCAGGCTGGAACGCACGCAACAACACGTTTTCAAGAACTAGAACAGTCAACAGCATGAACGAAGTGCTCATGAGAATGATGGATTTTGGTGGAAGAAAGAGGAGGTTCAATGAGAGCCAATAACCTGTCATTCAGGCGCCTGAAAAGTCCACCCACCTATCAGCAGCATCTTCAAGCAGCGCCTGCTGTACCGCAACCATCCTCTCCCTCTCCCTCTCCCTCTCCTCCTCACCCTCCACCACTGCCACTCCTGCTGATGAGCTGCTGCCACCAGCACGGAGCAGCAGTGCGGCGCACAGCAGTCCATCAACACAGTCCCACTTCACCTCCAGCAGCTGCGCCATTCTGCTGCGCGCCACTCCCCCGCCACTCCTGCCCGCTGCCCCTGCCACCTCCACCACCGCCTCTAACAACCACAGCACCCCTGCCCCTCCCGCCCCTCCTGCCCCTCCCGCCCCTTCACCCCCTCCCGCCCCTCCTGCCCCTCCAGCCCCTCCTGCCCCTCCTGCCCCTCCTGCCCCTCCTGCCCCTCCTGCCGTTCCACTCTCCCATCCTGCCGCTCCTCTCCCCTCGCCTCCTGCCCCTCCTCCTCCTCCTCCCGGCCCCTCCTCGCTTCCCTGCAGCGGATGCTGTTGCTGCTGCTGTGACGGCAGTGCTGCTACGGCGCCCACAGCAAGTAGATGGCACACTGGCTGTAGCAGCTCGAGACAGCCCAGCAGTAGCTCTGCCTCCACCTGGTGGTGTTGATGGTGGTTGGGATGGTGGAGGGGATGATGGAGGCAGGGCATGATGATGGTTGAATGGTGTAAGATAGATGGCAGTGCTGCTACGGCGCCCACAGCAAGTAGATGGCACACTGGCTGTAGCAGCTCCAGACAGCCCAGCAGTAGCTCTGCCTCCACCTGGTGTGCGGTGGATGATGGTGGTGGGGAAGGTGATGGTGGGATGACGATGGTGGGATGATTATAGTGGGATGATGATAGTGGGATGATGATAGTGGGATGATGATAGTGGGATGATGATGGTGGGATAATGATGTTGTGATGATGTGGTGATAGGGAGTGGGCAATGATGGTTGTGCGATGATGGAATGGAGGGAAGAAAACAACGCAGCAGCAGGCTTACATTTGGCAACACGTGCGAAATTCAGAGAGCATGGCACGTCCAACATGGCGCATGGCCCACGGCGCATGGCCCACGGCGCATGGCCCACGGCGCATGGCACACGGCGCATGGCACACAGCACAGAGTAAGCGTACATCCATGACCACGCAAAGCCCAGACTCCCCATAACACATTGTGACTCGTCGTAAAATCGTTATGACTCACCTCAGAGTGCGGTCACTTGCTCTTGTGGCACAGCTTCAGAGCGCTCCCAACACAGCCGCCCACCCACCCACCAACACTCATTTTGAGACGCCGTAAAAGTCGTCGCAATGGCTCACCTCAGTGTGCCGCCACTTGCTCTTGTGGCACAGCTCCAGGGCGCTCCCAACACAGCCGCCCACCCATCCACGGATGCTCGCCTCCATACCCGCAAGCCAAGATATGTCACTCGCATCATGAGGCTTCGCGCCTGCTCCATTCTCTTCTCTTGTACCCGTAATGCTCATGTCCGGTTGCATGTGCATGTGTGCCCATCTAGCAGCCGCTGCGAAGCAGCGAACCAGATTAACCTGTGGATGTGAGGTTGTGACATGTGGAAGGTCTGGTTTTTGAGATGATATTGCAGTAATTGCAGTCATGGTGCCACTCCCTTTCACAGGCAGAAACAAAGGAATTGATTTGGCAAGGAGCTGGAAGAAGAGAAAGACGAGAGGATAAGGAGGCTGAAAACGACGAGAGGATAGCAATGAACGCACGGGGGGCAGAGGGTAGAGGAAGAACAGGCCTGTATTGATAACGAGTTCAGCAAGAGCAGCAGCAGAAGTAGAAGCAGGTATAAGCAGCACTGACCGCGCGCAACACAGCAGCACCGGTGGTGAGAGGCAGGCGGCGCAGAGTGGGGCCTCCGAGCTTCCCCCGCACTGCGGCTGGTAGAGGTGCCGAGGAAGTGGCTAGAGAGGCCAGTGAATCCGGGCTGGCGAAGAGAAACTGGTCTTGGGAGGCCAAAGCAGTGAGAGATGGCTGCATGTCCACCGTGCATGTATGTATCCATCAAGGGCCGAAACCGTAAGACCGGGAAGTAACGGGTAGAGTGAAAAGGGGAAAAGGAAAAGAAAAAGAGAGAATGACGACAGGAAAGGAAATAAAAACGACTGGTGAGTTTGCTGCATCGGCGGTTGCATTGCAACCCAAGCGCACGAATCATCCAAACAATAAGAAGCAAACGGAACAAGAGACTAGAATCTGCTCAATCAAGACTGCAAACTGACACGAAAGCAAGTTCCTACAACAAGAACTAATGAACAAATTTTTAAAAAAAAAAAAAAAAAAGGGAAGAAGAAGAAGAAGGAGGTCTTCATACCATGACGTGGGAAAGAAGCTCCAGCAAGGAGTTTCTTGAAGCCAGCATCATCTGCCTTGCACATGCACTGCTGCTCATGTCACTGCTGCTGCTGCTGCTGCTGCTGATGCTGTTGTTGGTACTGCTGACGGTGCTATTGTCAGCAGCTTTCATGCAGCCCTTCCAATAGCGTTCTGCCACGTCATACTGCTCCAGCAGCGCCTGAAGCAGAACGAGCAGCCTCTGCCTGCCACCTGGCGGCATGTGAGAGGCCAGAAGATCTGAAAAGAGTCCCTGAAGAGCCTGTGGAAGTGAGGTGAAGAAACAATGGGGACGCAAGAAGGGGAGGAGAGCAGGAAGGGTGGGTAAGGAGCAATTGCAGCAGCAAGACCAGAGGAGAGGGAAAGTGTTATGGCAGCCACAGCTTTAATCAGCACACAAATGCTAATCCGCACACACACTTTTGAGACCCCTGAAAAAATAGCACACACAAGCACAGCACAGCACAGCGTGGTAACGCCACGTTGCACCACAGCTCTCAGCCCAACTCACCTGTTGAGCCGACTCAAATATCACCAGAGGCGCACACACTTCTAAGCTCACCTTCCCTGCTGCTGCAAGCACGTGCGGTGACGGCATGGCAGCAAGCAGCACGAGGCAGCAGCGAGCAGAGGCAGCATGCCACGACGCCAGATCACTGTCAGATATCACGTCCACCAACCTCTCATCCTCCTCCTCCTTCTCCGTGCCCCCCACCTCCTCCCCTTGCCTGCCCCTCCCTTCCTCCGCTTCCCTCCCTCCATAGTCCTCTGTTTCTGCCCCGCCCAGCTCTTCTCGGGACTGTAGCAGCAGTGCCTCCTCCTCTGCCTCCTCACCAGCAGACTTTCCCAGGACAAAGAAGCGCAGTGCAGTGATTAGCCTCTCTGCCAGGTGGCAGCTGGCGAATGGCTGGGGTTCTGTCAGCGAAGGTCCAGTCAGTTCGTTGGTAGAGGGACTTGCAGAAGAGGCAGCACTACTGGTACTGGTGGGAACGGTGGTGGTGGTGGTGGTGGTGGTGGTGGCGCTGGTGACACTGCTGGCAGTGGTGACACTGGAAGTGCCAATTTGTGTCGGGGGATTGCTGGGCATGTGGGTGGATGGTTGTCGTGCGTGCAGCCAGCTCACAATGGTTGATCGTACGGATGCTGCACGGTTCAATCAATGGGCACAAGTGAACCAACGGAAAGGGAGGTGGGGGAAAGAGAGGTGGACCTATTTGTACTACGGCCAAGGCTGGAGGGACAGCAAGCATTGTGACTGACTGATCTGTTGGAGATCTGAAAACGGAGGCTGCAAAATGCATGAAGACGTACAGGAAAGAACAGGAGAGGAGAGGAGAGGAGAGTGCAAAATGCACTATTTAACAAAAAAAACTTGCGATAAGCATAAAAACACACGCAAAAACGGAAAGAAGCAATTGGAGGACAAAGAGGGGCAGAGCAGGAAGAACAGAGACAGCTTGCCTGTGGAGAGCAAGCCTTGGTGCGGCAGGATGCAGAGGAGGCGGAGGAGGAGAGGCGTGGAAAGGTGGGAGGCTGTCACAGATGCTGTCACTGCTGCAAACACGTGCGTTGACACTGTTGTTGCAGGTGCAGGGGCCAAGGGAAAGGAGGGAGGGGGGAAGGACGGGTGGAAAAAACCGATGGAAAACAGTTTCAACCAACCAATCCGAACAATAATACGTGGCATGACATGGTAATCAATTTGTGCATGGTAAAGGGAGAGACATGTAACCACAGAAGTGAAAATGATGAACAAGAAACATCACACAAGGAAAAGCTGGAAAGAGTGCACTAACAAAACGCAGGGAAAAGAACCACAGAAGAGAACTTCCTCTGTGTCCAGCCAACCAAAAAAAGAACCTCCCCTCTCCTCTTTCCACCTTTGAGCCGAAAGGCCGGGTTAAAGTGCCTCCGTGCCATCTCCAGTACTTGACAAAACAGCATCGCCAACTGCACTTCCTGCTCCACGCCCTCACCCGTCCTCCCCTCCTCCAAACACGCAACCAGATCCTTCAAGTAACCCATATTGTCCTGTGATAACGCCTTCCCTTCCTCCTTCCCCTCCGTCCCCTCCTTCCCCTTCGCTCCCGCGCCCCCCTCCCCGGCCTCTGCAGTGCCCCGCGCCATGTGTCTGGCAGTGAGGAACGCAGCAGGCACAGCAGCGGCATGGATGCACATGGCGCATGTCATGTGGCCTATGCGCCCGGGCATGATGCTAATCATGCTGCACAGCAGTCGCTGCAGGAGGAGCGGACGGGCTCTGGTGGGAGGAATGGGGGGGTTGAGGGGAGTGTGGAGGGGTGGATGGGGAAATAGAGGGGTTGAAAGAGGTGGGAATGGGCCTGACTGGACTGTTACTTGTGGTGATGATGTTGATCTTGGTTGGGGGCGGGCTGTGGAAGAGGAGCGGACAGGCTTTGAGTTGAAGGGAAGAATGGAGCGAAGAGGGGGGGTACAGGGGGTGAGGAGTGGAGTGGAGGGGTTAGGGGAAGGGGGAAGGAGGTGGGTGGGGTGGGAATGATGCGAGCTGCGGTTTCATTTTCGCAAGAACAAGGCCGGTGATTCCGGTGGAGAGAAGACGACGAACGAGAAGAGCACGAGCTCTGAAATGCGAATGGCAATGGCAGTGCCAGGCGCAGAGGTGGGCAACAGCATACCAGGCAGAGGTGCCATGCATACCGGGCTGGGAGAGAGGCCGATAGTTGGGCAAAGATGCATGCTGCTGCTTCGGCAACAGTGGACGAGTATCGATCCCTGATGCCTGCAGGGGGGGGAGGAAATAGCAGAACAGGAAAAAAAAAAATCATTCTATTGAGAGAGGAAATGAATTGCTGTGGTGTGGCGAGAGAGTGAAAGGGGCTGGTTGGCTGGAAAAGGTAACTCTCTGCACAGAGCAAAAAGAATTGGGAGGATTTTGTGGGGCGAAGGAAGAGTTTCCCTTTTCTTACAAGAATCGGATTTGGAAGGCAGCAGACGGTAGGAAAGTGGAAGGAGAATAGGAGAACCAGGCAACGCGAGGATGAAAATGGGTGGCGTACCGAAATCCGGATGGCAAGAGGGGTTATCCAGAGCAGGTAGGAAGACATCTAGCAGGAACGTCAGGGGTAAACGCCCCACTTCCCACTGCTGCTGCTGCTGCTTCCCTCCATCACCCTTAGTGGTTCCTCTTCCTTTCTCTGCTGCTGCAGTGTGCAATTGCGTGTCTGCCTCTGCCTCTGCCTCTTCCCCTGCAAATGCCATGTCCTTGGGCGCAGCAGGAGACGAGTCAACATCACATCCAAAGCAGCGGAGGAAAGATGACATGACCAGCCGGCGAACTGGCAGAGGGGAGGTGGGGGTTGGGGAAGAAGAAGAAAAAGAGGAAGGGAAGTGAACGGAATGGACAGAAGAGGAGGCAAAGAGGAGCGGATAGGCACGAACAAGTGAAACACCACGATTTCCTGTGCTGATTAAACTGAAACAGGAGGAAACGTGCATCATGCTTACAGCTGTGTCATGACATGGGTGCACAGAAAAACGTTTTCTGAGTGAGGAGAGGAAACAGGAAGCTTTTTGGATAAAGAGATGGAGCAACTATGTCTGCAAAAGCAAGCACTAGACAGGGCAAGAATTAACGATAGGAGGAGGCAGAGTGGCAAGACCCACAGCGATGAATTCTGAATGCAAAAGGGGCGTGCCTTGCGGGTTGTTGTGTGAGAAGCCTCTTGTCCATGCAATGCAGATAAAAGGGAGGTCCACATCGGGTATAGCAACGCCCCAAGAAGACAGAGCTGGAGATACTGCATCCACTTCAGTAGCAGGCCCAGTAGCAGCAGCAGCAGCAGCAGCAGTGCCAATGGTAGAGCCAGTGGACTGCTGTGAGTGGGTTGATGAAACTGCAGTGGAGGAGAGCAGGAAAGACATCTGCAGAGTGCAACACGGGTGGCATGGCAACATGTGTGTGAATACAGATTGGCACAAGGGAGGGAGACACAAACACAAGTTTAGAGAGAGCACGACCTACGGTGTCTCGAAACAGGAAACGCAATCCAGCAAGGGAAACGTTAGGCAGAAAAGAAACATCGGACAAGGAATAACACACGGTGAGAACACGAAAAGCTATCCACCAGAGCAGATCAGAGGCAAGCAGAGAGGCAGGCGAGCAGTGCACAACAGGGCATGATATGTTATATGAAGCACACCTGTGGGTCCCACACAGCTTCTGACAGATGCACTCCAAACTCATCCAGAGTGTTCAGCACCAGGCTCAGCGCCTCCCACCGCTCACTTCTCCTCAGCACCTCTTCCAACTCCTCTGCTACCACCCTCGCCTGCTCCTCCCACTGCCTCTCCCTTTGCTCCCTTTTTTCCGCTGCTGTTTCTGCTCCCTCCACCCCCTCCTCCGCCTGCCGCTGCTGCTGCTGCTTGCTGCTCTCAGCCTCCTGCCCTGTTTCACCGTCATCCTTCTCCCTCTCTCCACCCCTCTCCACCCCACCAAAAGCCCCACTTCCACCTCTCCCATCATGGATAATCCCTATCACCTCCTCCTCCGCCCACCGCTCCCTTTTCACGCTCTGCCCTGCATCCCCCCTTCCCCGTGCCTTCTCTCCGCCCTTCCCCTTGGCTTTCCCCTTCCCCTTCCCCTTCCCCTTCCCCTTCCCCTTCCCCTTCCCCTTGCCTTTCCCCCTGCCGGCCGCCCCTGGTTCCTCTCCCCCCTGCCCAGGCCTAGCGAGTGCGTGCCTGAGCTGCTGCAGCACCCTGCGAATGGGGTCGCAAGCGGGAACGGCTGCTTGGAGCAGGAACGAGGCTCGCTTGTGAGTCAGACCGTCCTTTGACACCTGGGGAAGTAGGGAAAGGACGGGGAAGGATGAAGGAGGGAAAGTGCTAGGATGTCTTTAAATTAAGAGGCCTGATTGTGAGTGAGACGACCGTCCTTTGACACCTGGAAGGGGTGGGGAACAACGGACAGGAAGGGAGGGCAGTGGGGAGTGGAGAGAAGAATTTTAAGACATCTCAGAACAAGGAGGCTCGCTTGTGAGTGAGACGACCGTCCTTTGACACCTGGAAGGGGTGGGGAACAACGGACAGGGTTTTGGGAGGGCAGTGGGGCATGGAGAGAAGGATACTGAGACATCTCCAAACAACAAGGCTCGCTTGTGAGTGAAACCGCCCTTTGACACTTGAAAGAAGTGGGGAACGGACGGGAAAAAAGGCGGAAGTGGGGGAAGAAGGGGGGAAACGTACCAGGCCTAGCCTTAGCAGCGCCCACAGGTGCGGCTGCTGGCGCAGGTCGAAGCAGTGAGTCGGGCGGGGTAAGGGCGAGCCGTGATGAAACGGGCCGGGTGGGGGGAGGATCGGGGGGAGGAGCAGGCGATTGAACAAGACGAGTAGGCTGATGAGCTCGGAGAGAAGGGGCGGAGGGAGAGGAGGGAGCAAGGGGGAGGTGTGGGCTGAAAGCTCGGCAACAGCGGGGGATTTGGAAGAACTTCCAGCAGCAGCAGTGGCGGCAGGATCAGCAGCGGCAGCGGCGGCGGTGATGAGAGGGCGTGCAGGGCTGATGAGTTGCTGCAGTGTGTGCCAGACTGCCAACGCACACTGCTCCCTGCCATGGCACGGATGGATAGAGTGAGTGGATGTGTGGGTGGGGAGAGGGATGTTTGATGAAATGAACATGCATGTTGCACATCAGGAGAGGGCAGGGCGAGGGGCAGAGAGGAGGAGAGGATTGGGGTAAGGTGGGTAAGCGAGTAACGAAGGATAGAGGGACGGGAGAGGAGGGGGAGCTTGGAAAGAGGGGTGGCGGTGATGAGGCGCTTGGTAATGAATGGGGCAGGGTGATCTAAAATGACACACAAGATGACGCCCGTGCACGTGCGCGCGCACACACGCACCTGCTTTCCCTCCACCCATTCCATGCACCCTCAGCACCACCCCCAAGCTGCCCACAACCATCCTGCTCCTGCTGCTGCCGTCCCTGCTGCTGCTGTTGTGGGTAGTCTGGGTAGTCTACCCCCACCAGTGCATCCACAGCAGCAGGCAGAAGGCGGTCGAGAGCCGTGGCTCGCAGGGCAGAGAGGGACGCAGAGGAAGGGGTGGAGGAGGAGGAGGTGGCGGAGGAGAGGAGGATGAAGGGGAGCGATACAGAGAGCGTGGCCCTGACAGCATGCTGTAGCGTTAGTAGGGGAGTGAGTGTTGGTTGTTGTTGAGTGGAGGGGAGGGCTTGTGAGTGTGGTGCGATGAGCGGGAGAGGCGATGCTGCAGCAGCTGCTGCGTCTGTGGCAGTTGCGGGGGTGGCCTGGGCTGCGGTTGGCGGTGCTGGTTCGAGGGAGCAGAGGGAGGAGTGGGAGCAAAGGGAGGAGAGAGAGGAGAGGAAGCGGGAGAGGAGAGTGGCGGCAAGGGAGGGAGGCAGGCTGAGGGCCTGGGCGCATGCACAGTGAGGCCCCAGGGGACGACCCAGAGGAAACGAATCAATCAAAGAGGAGGAAGAGGTGGAAGACGGGGAGGAGGTGGAAGTGGGGGGAATTGTTGCTGGTTTGGGTGTGGTGGAAGTTGGGTGGTGGTGGGAGTGTGGTAGATGGAAGGGAGAGAGGCAGGCGGGGAGGAAGGCTTGCAGGGCGAAGTCCCAGTGCGCGCCGTTGACCAGACAGGCCACACATGAGTCTATGAGAGCCTGATGGTATGTGGTTCAGGGTGCATGGGAGAGAGGGAAACACAGGAACGTCTTTTGAGACGCCACAGAAGGCTGGCAGAGCGAAGTTCCAGTGAGCGCCGTTGACCATACAGGCCACACATGAGTTTATGAGAGCCTGATGGTGGTGGTTTGTATGTGGATAATGGATGGATGGATGGATGGATGGATGGATGGATGGATGGATGGATGGATGGATGGATGGATGGATGGATGGATGGATGGATGGATGGATGGATGGATGGATGGATGGATGGATGGATGGATGGATGGATGGATGGATGGATGGATGGATCAGGGTGCATGGGAGAGAGGGAAACATGGGGAGGAGGTGAGGAGATGTGGAGTGAGAAGCAGATGTAAAGCTCTTTACTGACTGGTTAGCAGGAGTTTGTGAGTTGGAGGAGGAACATATGCAGGTGGATGGCGTGGTATGCAGGTGGAGGGTGTCGTAAGATCGGATAATAGCAGGAACAAATGCAGGTGGTATCCTCTAATTAGCACCAAACACAAAGAAGCTGAGGAGAGAACAGACACACAGAAGCGCGCGCGCGCGCGCGCACACACACACAAGGCCAAAGGAGGAGGAGAGTGATGGGAAGGAGGAACAGCACCTGGAAGGTCTCTGCAGGCACGGACTGCTTTCCACTCGCCTCCTCCTCCTCTGCTGCCCCATGGCTTTTCCTGGCAGACTGTGACAGTGATTGCTGCTGCTGCTGGTGATGGTGGTGTTGCAGCGAAGGCAGCACACATCGGCACATGAGTGCATGCAGGTGGGCTGCCTGTTGCTCTGTCCCAGCAGCAGTGGGAATAGGATGGGAGGTGTACATACACCATATATATACGCTTTGACATACAGTTATATACGGAAAAACACACAAGGAGAAAAGGAAGTACATTCAAGTTGCGCTATGAAAAAGCGTTAGTACGCTCATCTGTCCCTCTCCTTCATCTGTTCCACGGTACTTCATCCGCCCCACTCATTTTCCCCCTTCCTCTCCCACTCCTCAGCCGCTCCCTCCCTCCCCTGCTACTTGCAATTTTACAACATGCTCTGTTTAGACTGTCTTTGCTCATAGTACCCACCCGCTCACTGATTAAATCCCCTCACCCCATCACAACCCCCTAAATTCCCTCGCACTTCCTCACATGTATCCTTTACACTCAAATGAATTCTGTCTTTCTCCACGCATCCCCCTACCTCCTCCCTCCTCACCTCCCTCACCCTCACCTCCCTCCTCACCTCCCTCCTCACCTCCCTCCTCACCGCCCTCCTCACCGCCCTCCTCACCTTGTGGCAGCCCCTGCAACAGCTGGCATGCAACAAACGCCCGCGTCAGGCCCTTCCCATTCTCCACCGCGCGCGTCCCACACTCCTCTCCCAGCTTATCCTCTCCTCCATCCCTTCTCTTAAACCCTGATTCTTGATCATCTATGGGCGCAGTTGTCTATAGTTGTGGGAACAAGGGGAGAGGTGGGAGATGGGAAGGCAAAGGAGTGGAATATGGGGAGAACGCGAGGGGTGTGTTGACACGCACGAGCCAGGCAGGCGGAAATCCGTGAGGGGTTTACCAGGGTTGAAGGTTTAATAACGGCTAGAAGGGTCGAAAGTTTGAGTAGAGCGAGGAATGATAGTCAATAACAGCTTCCTGCGCTGCTGAAAAAACTGAGAAACAGCCTCCACATGATGTTGAATTAGCAGCACTCGTGTTGAGCTAACACATGTGTTGAGCTAACACACTTGGTGTCACGCATTTCCCACCTCGCTCAAAAGCGCGCACAGAAGCTGCCGCGGCTCGACTCCGCACGCCGCGATCACTGTTCTTGTGACGGCCGCCGCGAGCGAACCCGCTGCGGATGCCGTTGCGCCGTCGCTGCGCGCCGAATTCCATAGTAAACCCTGAAGCTGCTCTACTAGGCGATCTGCCGTTGCCCGTGCTGGTGCTCCTGCCGCTTCTATGACGATACCTGGGCCTGACATTGCAGGGAAATGTGGCACTCCGTCCATCTGGAATAGGTTGAAGTGCGTGCACGGGCTGAAATCATGGGGGGAAGACGTTTTGTGCTTCCCTTTGGCTTGCCTCGGAAAGGGTTTTTATGTACAGCTGTTACACATTCTTTTTGTAAATGAGTTATACACTTCTGGAACGTGTGAACGAAACATGAGACTGGGACTCTCTCCTGCCTCGGTGGCGTGCTTTGTGGTGGGCTGAAGCCTCCGAATTACTTTGCGGAATGTGTAGAATAATAATATGGTAAGGAGAGGGGCACATGTAGGAATGTGGGGGGGGGGGGGGGGGGGGGGGGGGGGGGGGTCCTAACATATATTTAAAAATCAGAGTCTTAAATATGTCCAGTAGCACACGAAGAGTAGCCATCTTCGTTGTGGGGAGAAGGTCTGGAATAAGTCTATGCCCGCACGCTGACTGACGCCTCTCGCCATATAGCATGTCTTGAAGGCATGCGGCGATCTCGGCGGCCGCTTCACCTTGAGGATCCACATGCCATCAGCTACGTTCGCCCTGCGAGGAAGAACGGCGTTATCACGTGCCCGTGTGCCTCTAAAATGCCATCTTTGCGTCCATGGCTTCAATCTACTGAAATTCCACTGTCCCGACACTGTCTTGTCAAACTATATATGTGCTAGTTTTGTGTAGGCTATGGTGGGGTT
The DNA here is from genome assembly GCA_947470075.1 of Closterium sp. Yama58-4. Classification (NCBI taxonomy): domain Eukaryota; kingdom Viridiplantae; phylum Streptophyta; class Zygnematophyceae; order Desmidiales; family Closteriaceae; genus Closterium; species Closterium sp. Yama58-4. The sequence continues at coordinate 289,684 of CANIUD010000810.1, read as the reverse complement.
GCACATATAGGGGACAACCCAATATTGAAGTTAGTACTTGTACCCACAATTCACTCAATGCAATCCTTTTGCTTGCTATCTTGACACGGTTTCAGAGCAGTAGGTCCATAGGACCGTTTTTTTTTTCTGGGCCCACCATACTTTGCGACTGACTGCAGTTACCGCGTAACCCCACTACCTTGCTTCGCGCTGTTCTCTGGCACCACCATCTGGGTCACCCCTCCTTGCTCCGTCTACGTGGCATGCACCGTCGCCTCCTTGTGTCTGGTCTTCCTAGGTCTCTCCCTCCCCTCCCTGCCTCGCCTGCGCCGCCCTGCCTTCCTTGCGTCGAGGGGCGGCAGCGCGCCGCTCCTCACTCCTCCTCGTTTCCCCCGACAGAGGCTCCCCTGCAGACCCTCCACCTGGACGTGTGGGGCCCAGCCCGCGTTCGTGGACAGGGCGGTGAGCGGTACTTTCTGCTGGTTGTCGACGACTACTCGCGTTACACCACGGTCTTCCCCTTGCGCACCAAGGGTGAGGTCCCTGCTGTCTTGATCCCTTGGATCCGCGTAGTTCGTCTCCAGCTCCGCCGGAGGTTCCGGACGTACCTTCCTGTCCTGCGTCTGCACTCTGACAGAGGTGGTGAGTTCACCTCCGACCTCTTGCGGGCCTTCTGTCAGAGGGAGGGCATCGAGCAGTCGTTCACGCTTCCGGGCTCACCGCAGCAAAATGGGGTTGCTGAGCGCCGCATTGGCTTAGTCATGGAGATCTGTCGTACCTCCTTGATCCATACTGCGGCTCCCCACTTTCTGTGGCCGTTTGCGGTACGGTACGCCGCGCATCAGCTCAACATCTGGCCCTTTGTCTCCTTGCCAGAGACCTCGCCCACACTGCTGTGGACGGGAGAGGTTGGCGATGCGTCGCGTTTCCGGGTCTGGGGTGCTCGTGCCTTTGTCCGCGATACCACTGCGGACAAGCTCTCCGCCCGCGCTGTTCCCTGTGTCTTCCTTGGCTTTGTCCCTGACGCGTCTGGCTGGCAGTTTTACCACCCCACCTCGCGCCGCGTCTTCCCATCTCAGGACGTCACCTTTGACGAGTCGGTTCCTTTCTACCGTCTCTTCCCCTACCGCACTGCCCCTCTCCCTCCCCCGCCGCTTTTTCTTGCTCCAGGCCCAACTACGGTAGACCCCCTCCCCCCTCAGGGTCTTGCTCCTTCAGGTGTGTCTCAGGTAGACCCACTCCCCTTGGCTGAGCCTTTGGAGGTCACTTCCGACACCTCTGGCCCAGCTGAGGGGGGTGACGTTGCTGCTGACGCCCCGGCGGCCTACCGCCGCACACCACGCTTGGAGACCCCTCCGGGTTTCCCGCCGCGACCTTCTTCGCCGCCTCTGCAGCCGGTTACTGTTGACTCTGGTGCTGCTGGGGGTGGTGCTACTCGGGGTGCTGCGTCTGGGGGTGCTGAGCCTGTGCGTGAGGTGCTGGGAGGTGTGGAGCCTGGGGGTGCTGAGCCTACGAGTGCGGAGCCTGAGGGTGCTGAGCTGGAGGGTGCCGGGTCGGGGGGTGCTGAGTCAGCTGGCGTTCCTACAGTTCGTGCTGCTGGGGCTGGAGTTTCTGCTGCTAGAGGTGCTGCTGCCGGAGGTACTGGGGCTGGAGGCCCTGGAGCTAGTGCTGTCGATCCTGAGTTGGAGGCCCTGTGGTGCCCCCCCGCCGCTCACCACGCTTGGCGACCCCTCCGGGTTTTCCACCTCGACCGTCTTCGTCGCCTCTGCGGTGGGTTCCGGTTGCCTCTGGTGCTGCTGGGGCGGTGACACCACCGGCTGGTGGTTCGTGCTGCTCACCCTACTGTCACGCGTCTGCTCGCCACTGTTGTCACTGACCCTTCGTTTGAGTCCACTACTGCGTCTGCCTTGGTCGCTGAGCTTGTTGACTTTGCTGCTACATGTCGTCTAGACTATGCTGCTAGTCTTTTTTCTGAGTCTGAGTCCGTCTGTCCTCCGTCCGTCGGGGGTGAGTGTGCTCTTGGCACGGACGTCCTTGAGGACAGGCAGGAGGACTTTGAGTGTCTTGCAGCTGCTGTACCTCATCTCGTAGCCATGCTGCTTGCCCCTGAGGGAGACCCGGATGCACCAGACATCCCGACCCCGCGCTCTTACGCTGAGGCGATCGCGGGTGACTACTCTTCTCAGTGGCAGACAGCCATGGACGTAGAGATGGCATCCTGGAAGTCCACAAGCACTTACGCTGATGGTCAGGTTCCCCCTCCTGGGGCGAACATCGTCGATGGCATGTGGATTTTCAGGGTGAAGCGGCCGTCGGGTTCTCCGCCTGTCTTCAAGGCTCGTTACGTTGCTCGAGGCTTTAGTCAGCGAGAGGGAGTTGACTTCTTCCAGACCTTCTCCCCCACCCCGAAGATGACCACTTTTCGGGTGCTGCTGCACGTTGCCGCTCAGTGTGACTACGAGCTTCACTCTCTGGACTTCAGCACAGCCTTCTTACAGGGCAGTCTGCACAAGGAGATCTGGCTGCGCCGCCCACCTGGCTTCACTGGGTCGTTCCCTCCTGGTACCCAGTGGAGCCTCCGCCGGCCAGTCTACGGTCTCCGTCAGGCGCCTCGTGAGTGGCACGACACACTGAAGACTACACTTGCGGCTCTTGGGTTTGCTCCTTCGACTGCAGACCCGTCGCTGTTTCTGCGCACCGACACTTCGTTGCCGCCGTTCTACATCCTCGTGTACGTCGACGATTTGGTCTTTGCCACTGCTGACACTGAGGCTCTTGCCCTGGTGAAGTCGGAGCTGCAGAAGAGACACACGTGCACAGACCTAGGTGAGCTGCGCAGCTACCTTGGCTTGCAGATTACCCGGGACAGAGCACGGCGCACCATCACACTGACTCAGTCACACATGGTGCAGTAGATCATTTAGCGCTTCGGCTTCACTTGGTCCTCGCCACAGTCCACTCCCCTGGCTACAGGTCACTCGCTCTCAGCTCCGTAGAGCTTAGTCGTCCTTACCCAGAGCTAGTAGGCTGCCTCATGTACCTGATGACCTGCACTCGACCTGACCTTGCGTACCCTCTTGGCCTTCTGGCACGCTACGTGGCTCCTGGTAGGCATCAAAAAGTGCACATGGATGCTGCTAAGAGGGTACTGCGCTACTTGTGCAGTACATCGGGCATGGGGCTCATGCTTGGAGGGCGGAGCTCAGTTGTCCTTACTGAGCACTCAGACGCTTCTTGGGTTGACGACCTGGCTACGCAGTGGTCGTCACAGGGTTACACGTTCAGCCTTGGCTCCGGTCTTGGCGGTCTACACGCTCGTCTTCTGTTCTCAGCTCCAGTTGTGAGGCTGGGATCTACGCCACAGCCATGGCTGCACAGGAGCTACGCTGGCTTACCTACCTGCTGACCGACTTGGGAGAGAGGCCTCGTTCTCCTCCAGTTCTGTACGTCGACAACAAGGCCGCCATTGCCTTGTGTCAGGAGCACATACTGGAGCACAGAACGAAGCACATCGCTCTACGTTACTTCCTTGCTCGAGAGTTGCAGCAGCGTGGCCAGCTTCGTGTCGCTCACGTGCCCGCTGGGGCCAACACGGCTGATGTGTTCACCAAGGCCCTTCCGGCTGGTGATCATCAGCACTTCTGTACTTCTCTAGGCCTGGTGCCTACGTTTCCTCACTTGCTGTAGACTTTGCTTGTACTGTGATCTATATATATACCTGCATGCTTGTTCTTGCTAGGTAGTGATCACTGTACTGTTGTTGTTGCATATATACCTCTGCATGTGAACTGGCCTTGTGGCCCTTTGCTTGTGCTCAAAGTGTGTGGTGACGTTGTGATCCACCTTGAGCTTGCTTTGCTTTTCTTGACTGGTCGTGTGACCCCTTGTTCTCCCCCACTTGGCCTATGGTTGTGTGTCAAACTATATATGCGCTAGCCATATGTAGGCTATAGTGGGGTAGCACATATTGGGTACAACCCAATGTTAGGGTTAGTACTTGTACCCACAATTCACTCAATGCAATCATTCCTGCAACATCTTTCATGCTTGCAATCTTGACATGCCTTAGCATGAGGAACCCGTTGAGGTCTCCTTTAAGGGCTAGCAACATGGTACAGAGATGGGGAGTAGTAGCTGCTAGAAACTCCAGCTCAAGTTGCCAGTCATCCAGGACGTCATCGGCAAAGGCATACTCACCTTTGGCGGATAGAGGACGGGTAGGAGGAGCAGCTACCAAGTGGGTGGCATAGTCAAGGCGGCGGATGGCGGCAAAGTCGATGACAGCGGCCACAAGATTCAAGACAGACGACGGAGAGGGAGTAGTGTCGGTGACAAGCGAGGAGAGAACGCGTGGGCAATAGGACGAACAATACGGTAATAGTCAGCGAGAGGCAATGATAAGACCATGAGAATTTACGAAGGGAGCAACATGATAACATACGGAGGAGGAGAACGAGGAGGGCTAGACCGAAGTAACACATACCAGAGTTCCCTAAGAAGACACGAGTAACTGGCATTCGGGAGACAACGAACGGTCCAAGTGTACGGGACGACAAGAGGAGACGGCGGTGACCGAAGCGGAGAGACAACAACCAGAGAAGAGTTCGGATGGAGATGACCATAAGCAGGAGGAGAGAATGAGCTTGTCAAGATGAGAGGAAAGAAGACCACGTGTCAGAAGTCCATTCAGAGGTGGCGTCTGTTGCTGCTGCTGCAGCTCCTGCTACTCCAACTACAAGAGATGCTAAAATATCGTCAGGTCATAGGGACCAATTAGAGCAGGCCTTGTGCCAGCGCCTCAACTCCAGCACCAAAACCATCACCTCCAAACTCTAGCACCAAAATTATCACCTCTAAACTCCAATACCTTCAACACTAGCACTTCCGAATCCAGCACCTATAACTATAGCACCCCCAGAATCATTATCCCGAGAATCGGCATCTCGAGTGCCAAAACCTCCAGCTCCAGCACCCTCGACACAAGCTCCCCCGGAACGAGCACCCTCAGCACCAACACCAACACCCCGTAGTCTACCGCAACCTATCGTGGGAATACTGAAGGCCACTGCAAAGACTAAGAAGTTGAAATTGGGGATTGTGGTGAAGGAGATGATACTCGACGTATTACCGATGAAGTATGGGTAGCATGAGATACAACTGACAGGGTAGGATCAGGGTGGAATGAGCGTACTGGAGGAGCAAGCCCAGGAGCAGGATTAGGAGCAAGGAACAAAGGAGGGCAGGTATTGGGACATCTGTGGAGGCTATGTGGGTTTACTATATGAAGAAGGGTACAGACTCGTCAAAAGTGATGCCACAGGAGTCGATGAACCGATAGAGCGATGGGTGGTAAAGCGTGAAGTTGGGAGCATCAAATAGAAAAGCAAAGAAGACACACTGGAATGTGTGAGCCAAGAGCTTGTTAGCGATGGTATATCAAATATGCGCAAGGCAGCCCAAGACACAAAACTCTGATGTGAAATCAGGAAGCATAGTCAAGAGATAGGTCGGACCTCCGGGCAAAGGACATGCGGCCTGAGGTTCAACTAGTGTGTGTCAGAATCCCAGCCACTAACCACTGGGATAAAAGGGCTTGTTTGTGTAGCAGGTGAGTGCGCCCATAACCCCCCAGGCCGACATGCCTGTAACCCTTCCCTAGGATCGATCGGGGATCACCAGTGGACCTCTGACACCCCCTCGCACTGGGATGCCCGAGGTGCACACACCGAGATTCGAACCCGAGACCTTCGCTCTGATACCATGTCAGAATCCCAGCCACTAACCATTGGGATAAAAGGGCTTGTTTGTATGGCGGGTGAGTGCGCCCATAACCCCCCAGGCCGACGTGCCTGTAACCCTTCCCTAGGATCAATCGGGGATCACCAGTGGACCTCTGACGTGTGCGGTGTAACAAAATGCGTAGGGCCACATAAATTGGGGCGCACGGGCATGGGGCATAGAGGTGCGGGAGGTCTCCATTACTAAGCCTATGCGGCACTCAAGAACGTCATTCTACTATGAGAATTCAAGAAGCGTCCAGGACTGGGTGATATGCTGCACGCGACAGAACTTGGCAAGCGCGACGGAGAAAAGCTTACTTGCACGGTCGGAGTAGAGACAAAGAATGCGACGACCATGATGGACACTAGTTGCCAGCAACCACGGGATCAGTATATAAACGTGTGACTTATGCTGCAAAAGGAACACCATGCTATAATGCGTGAAGTCTTCGATGACCACAAGGGAGTGGTTATTCCCCCCAGGCTTGGAGCGAGAGGCGGGGCCCCAGATGTCCAAGTGGAGAGTCTAGAGGGGCATGGAGGTCGGTCGAAGGGAGAAGGAGTGGGGTGTGGCGTGCAACCTACCTTCGACGCAAAGAGTGCACAGGGGTGTTGGCGAAGGAGAAAGCGACGCAAACACAAACGGGAGACCTGAGACAAGACGTTGCTTAGACAAGTGATGGAGGTATTGGAGGGACGGGTGAACCAAGACGGTGAATCCACAGGACTGTCAGGTGGGTGAGTGACCTTGCTAGACGCAGCTATCTCGAGAAACGCAGTATGCAGAGGGAAGAGACATGAGTGAAGCATCTAGGAACGAGTGGCGCGGGCCCTGACCCGGGACTCCAGAGTCTGCAGAGCGAGGGATTAGACCTATGGGGTGAGAGTGGCGGAGAGAGCTTGAGGCGCGCGACGGGTTACGTGCGATGGGTGCGATTAGGGCGGGCGCAGGGCAGCGGGCCCATGGGAATGAACGAACCTACTCGGGCGGCTTGCTGTACCCGCGGTTGTGGCGTGTGCGACCGCAGCTGCGTGTGCGCGGGTATAGCTGCACGTGTTGTTGCTACGCGCGGTTGCAGTGGCGTGCGAGCAGCTGCTGCTGTTCGTGCAGCAGTAGCGCGTGCGGCTGCTGCTGTGCGTGTTTTTGCTAGGCGCGTGTGGCTGTAGCTGCCCGAGCAACTGCAGTGCGTGTGGTTTCTATTGCGTGCTTGGCTGCTGCCACGTATGCGTGGCTTCATAAGTAGTTGTAGCTGCACGCATGCTACCTATGTGTGCGTGAGTGGTTGGAGTCGCGTGAACGCATGCTGCCAATCAATGCACGGGCACGCGAGGGGCTATGTGAGGCTTGAATCAAGGGGTCACGAAGGCCTTGCGATGTTTGAATCAAGGGGCCTACGGGGTTTGAATGAATGGCATCCGAGGTGCGAAACAAGGGGGGACTCGCGAGGGTCGTGAGAGAAGTAGATGGGTTTGTTCTTATGGGGCGGTTCGGGAGGCTGCCGACATGCACGCTAAGGACATTGAGACGGCCATAGCTAGGGAAAATGGTTGGTTAGGTTGCTAGGAACTAACCAACAATCTCAAAGTAGCACATTGCGGAATGGTTGACTAGTAAGAGATATGGCATAAAATAGAAATGTTGAGAAAATTTCTGTACCTTGACGTGACACATTTACTCTAATACCATGTCTGGAGAAACGTTGAGTTGACTTTTGGTGGGAAGGGTACAAATAGGGGAGTACCGAGAGGAGAGTTGTGCCCTATACTAGGTGCATAACTAAGGCTAAACATATCTAGTAGATACATGTAATTATAAATTGACAGTATATTGCCATGAGAAACTATGGTACATGGATAGTCTGATCCATTCATTACCTTTCTTTTGCAATATCACACGCATCTCGCTATTTAATTTTTTTTTTCTTTAATGACCTGCTAGCTTACACTACCTTCACATGCTAGGCCACTACAAGCCACTTCATGACTTCCATTATCTTACAAAGTCTTACCATATATCCAATTAGCCTAGCTTAGCACAACAGCCTTTGATTGAATGATTTTGTTATTAGGTAACTGATATGTACACCGATAGAGCAAGCATACATAATCAATAAAAGTCGTAACTGTGCATGAGGGGCGCCCACGTGGCCACCCCAGGTGCAGCATCTATCGAGGTCGGTGAGAGCCAGACATTCGAGAAGGCCTTTGTCCACGTCCACGACTTGCAATTTTTGTCCCTGATCCGAAACAGTAGCTTGTCCTCTCCTTCTTTGATGCCACGAAATTTCTCCTCTTGTTGCGTGCCCTGACATTTCCGCCATTGCGCATTCCTCGAGCGCGTGTAGATCCTTACATGCAGACGGAAGGCCGTTTCTATGTGGCGGAGAACCCGCTTCGTCCAGAACTTTTTCCCCCTGAAAGCCGCATCACAGCGCTCCACCCACAGTTGATGTCAGGCAATCGATGTGATTGTGGCCTCCGGAAAGGCCGTGCTGGACCCCGCCTTCCAGAATAGCAGATCCCCCAATGACTCAACCACCCGTGAGCCGTTCATCATGCGGAGCGTTTTTTGAAGCGCGGAGGTTACTGTCTGGATTTTGGGGCAGCTGTATAGACAGTGTTCAAGGGTTTCAACACCCCCACAGTACGGGCAGGCCAGTTTGCTGCTCAAAAAAGTTACTCTCTCCCCCACTTGCAGATTCAGGTTGTGGATGCGCAGTAGAACGTCCCTCGGTCTGCTTGGAACGACCAGGGAATCCCGGATGGCAATGGTCTTTTTCCAGTCGATCTTTCCATTCCACCTGCCCCTCCATAGTAACTGCTTCGCAGATGGTTTCTGCCCCTCTTTCCAGAGTAACTTCAACCGCTTCAGTGGCGCAATCCCCCCGTTCTCAAAGATGGGGAAGTCCGTGAGCTTGTGCCCTGCCGAGAGGTACACACGCCGAGAGCCAGCCGAGTTGAGCGCACACATCCCCTGACTAGGTGCGCTGAGCAGCAGGTCTTTCCATTTTTGTGGCGCAGCTTCGAACGCCTTCGCCAACTTAGTTGGTCCTTTTCCGCCAAGCTCCCTTTCCAGAGTAATCGCGTCCTTTAGCTCCAGAGTGCCGTTGCTGCCAAGCTTCATCAAATTTCCCAGCCGTTTTTCCCAGAGAGGTTTCGCGTCCTTCTGACCACCGACCGACGTGGTTCCCTTCAGCAGAAGTCGCTTGTTGAAGACAATCCGCTCGCTTGCCACTGCTACTTGGGTATTCACCTCAGGGATGTTCCCCAACAGTGTCCTCATGAAGTTCTCACATGCCACCTTCCAACGAGTGCTGTTCACCTCCCACTGTTTCAGCAGCTTCTCATGGGCGAAGAAGGTTTCAATACCCATGGGTAGATCAGCCGCACGCGTCATCAGATGCAGCTTCAGCTGATTAGTCTCCACTGCTATCAGGCCCACCCTTCTCGCTGTTAAGCACGCCAAAATCATCTCCGGATCTTGTACCCCCACGCCTCCCAGCTTCCACGGTGTATACAGCAGATCTTTACTCCAGAGTCTAAACCCCTTGTCCGCCGTTGCCTTATTACCCGAGACGAAATTTTGGAACGTCTTAGAAACCGTGCCCCATAGCTTCGCAGGTGGCGTATAGAATTGCGCTTGAAAAGCTGCTTTCGGCATTGAGTAGCTGTTGATCACCGCCGTCCGTGCCGTCGTTGGGAGGTATTTCTGCTACCACTTCTTGACCTTCCCCGATATGTCCTCTACAGTTTTCTCCCATATTGGCAGGCAGCTACCGGAGGGAATGATCCACACACCAAGCAACTTCTCCGCCGCATCCTTTTTCGCCCATCTGAAGCTATGAGTCTGACCGGTCGTCCTTCCAAGGTTATTACCCAACGGTAAGATAACCGATTTTTCCCAGTTTGTTGCTAGCCCGGATGTCAGCTCAAATTTCGCCAGCACCTGTTCTGCTCTTATGATTTGCTGCTTCCCTTCCAGGATCAAGGTGGTGTCGTCCACATAACTAATATACGCCAGCCGCTCATCAGCCTTGCTGATTCCCATCTTCCGCTTAAGGATCGTCTGCGCCAGAGGTTCAACCACTTAGAAAAAGAGGTATGGCGCGAGCGGGCATCCTTGCCGGACTCCAGATAACACCTCCACACCTTCCCCCATCCAGCCGTTTACTAACAGTCGTGTCTGTGTCCCTTCATGCAGAACTTCCACCCACTTCACGAAACGATCTGGGAAACCAATTGCTCTCATCGTCCGGAAGAGGTAACCCCTCGAAACTGAGTCAAATGTCTTTTTGAAGTAGACAAGAAGGAGGAATCAGTCCTCGTTGTCTCTCCGCGCCGTATCGATAATATCCGCCACAAGGCCCACCGCGTCTGTCAGGTGCCTCCCCGGTAGAAAACCGTACTGCTCCGGCGATATCACTCTGCCCAAGAACTTCATTCTATCAGCCAGAACCCGCGCCAGCACCTTGTAGGTAAAGTTGAGGAGAGTGATGGGCCTGTAATTGTTGAGCTGGTCCTTGTCGCCCTTTTTGTGAAGTAGGATGGTGACTGCTTCCTTCACCTCCGTCGAAAGGGTCGCTGACGATGCGAAGTCTCTTGCTAGTGCCATGAAAGCTTTTCCCAGCAGGTCCCAATGAGCTTCAAAAAGTTCTTTCGGCAGGCCGTCTTTCCCCGGAGATTTGTTCGCAGCCATTGCGCTAAAAGCCCGCTTCACCTCCTCTTCTGTCCAGTCAGCTGATAACTCCACTGGTTCCCAGGATGGCAGTGTTTTCCCCTTCTCAGGTCTCCATTTTTCCTCCAATTGACAGCGAACTGTCCCGAAGATGTCAGCGAAGAAAGCCGATGTCGCCCGAAGAATACCTTGAGAATCGGAGACAACACCGCTCGCCGTTTGCAGCTCAGCAATCTGAGTGTTCGCCTTTCTCGCTTGCACCATCGTCGTCAAATGCTATGATGCAACTTCCCCTCTTAGCTCCATCCGCATACCCGACATCAGGTGAATCTTGTCTTTACGTGATGCCTGATATTCCCGCAACTGCGCTTCCTTCAGCGCTAACTTCTCGCACGTTTCTTTGCAGGTCGGGTCACGCATCATCGCCTGGCGAAGCTCTGCAACCACGTCAACCAAGTGAGTCGCCGTCGCCTTAGTCCGCTTTCCCTCCTCTCTTGCAAAAGCACGAAGACTAACTGCCAAGTGCGACAGTAACAGCTCGAAGCTACTACCGTCCGTAACAACACATTTCTCTTCAGTCGCCTCCACTATCCTCCGAACACCCCTCTTGTGAACCATGGAAGCGTGAAGTCATCCAGAGACCAGGACCGAGACTTCTTATTCATATTGCTTTATTTGTATTCTGTATTAATGGCTTGTCCATGTCCAAAATACCGTTTCGTGCTTGAGTGCACCTATAAAGCATCCTCGAGCTTCGTCGAAGTTGACGTCGCTGGTTCTCGAGGGCAAGTTCAGGCTTGGGCTTGGTGGCGGGGAACTCTGGTTTGGCAATTGGTCTGACGAAACGGATTGGTTCGGCAGTAATGGCCACTGACAGGCTGAAGTGTGCAAACTTTCATCCACAAAGCCGTTTCGCCACGACGCAGCTCGGGGTGGACAGGTGCGGAAGTTTACTCCACGCCGTCGCACCAACATCGCACGGCATCGCCAACGCGTTTTGGGGTAGGGAAACCAGGCTGGTACGACGACTCAAAGGGCGAGGCGGACTCCGCGCACACGTTACTGTGCCCGCAGCCCCTCGAGGAAGCCGTGCCCGTGCAGCTTTTCGCCCCCTGTCTCCGCGTTATCCACGTCATTTTCCCCTTGCCCGATTGACCAAGCCAGAACCAAGGCAACACTTGGTACTCTCCCACTGGCCAACTGCCCATATCATAGCTGAACCCAAGTCACTCTCAGAAAGCACCTCCCGATTCCGAACACTGTTCAATCTGCTTTCAGACGCCTGCCCGAACCAAAACCCCGTTCGTTCGTCCTTTCCCATTGAATCAACGACCCTTGTTTCTGCCCGTTTCGTTCCAGTCTGCGCATTGCAATTTGCGACTACATTTCTCGTCCAAGCAGGCAATCTTTTGATCAAATAAAAGCGACTACTGTAGTGGGGAAGGGGACTCTTACAGGACTTGAGGACCCTCAAAACAAGACTCAGGACTTGGAGCCCCCAGAAGGACACAATTACCAAAGGTTGAGGCGTTGACATTGGGCTTGCGCTTCACAATAGCAGCAGTACAGAGTGCCGTGTACCCCCCAGGAACTCCTAGCACCAAACAAGGTCAGTTGGACGGATTACAGTACATGTACAAGGTCAAGAAGTGAGCTGCATCAGAGCAGCCAAGGATAAAGCGGAGTGGAGAGAGCGAGCAGAGTGAAGAAGAGCTAGCAAGCAGTTTAGCAAGCAGCTGTTTCCTGTTCCCTCGATCCCTCTCAGTTAGATGGTTTTATCGTCCAACCGCCAAGTCAACGTTTGATCAGTTTCTCTCCTCGATAGACGAGAGCTTCTTGTGACCGACCTGCCTACTACCGTCAGCTTTCTGGTGGTCAAACTTCAGGCTCTCTTACTATCCCATTTAGCGAATTGCGAGGAACCCTGTGCTTTGCATCACGGATTGCAGGAGCTCGGGTGGGAGTTATTAGGTCGTGCCTCTGCCTTTGAAGATGGTGGGCGAGACTATGGACACGGACCAAGACGATTACGAGGACGTGCACGAGAACGTTTTTGAAATTCCGAACAAGGAGCCGGAACCAGAGGCGTTGTTAAAATGGCGAGTAAGTACATCGTTGTGCCAAGTGCATGTATTATCCGGTCAGGTAACAGTCAGGCGTACGGAGTTTCACAATGCCCTGCCCCTACCACGTTCGAGTCGTGCCGTTCGTATCGACCGCCTAATACGGCGCGACAGCAGACCCTAATGTCTTCTCGGCAGTGTTTTCCGTCATTCCCTTCGCAATGTCTGTCTCGTAAACGTGTAATCCCACCTAGGTCTTGGTGTAAAACCCCTGACGTCAGCAGACACGCGTGTAGTCTTTTAGGTGTTCTCTTTTCCAGGCTATAATGAGGTGTCGCACTGTGTGTTTCGTGCTTTTAGGGTTAAGCGAGCCATGGCTGCTGCCCGGCAGCACGTGTCGTTCGATTTACAAGCGTCGCATTTGTAGAATAGGCGTTTCCTACCCGTCGTGCCCATTCGCTCCTGTCGCGCTCACTTCCGTTTCTCACTCTTCATCCCGTTATAAGCACGTCTTTGCGCGTACACTGTTTATGCATTGTTCTCAACTTCTCTCTCTGCTCTTATCCGATGCACCCTTGCGTGACCACCGCAAACGCACTCTCACGCTTGCTGCTCTCTGCCTCCAACAGCAAGCGACGCTCGTGCTCAACGCCACGAGACGGTTCCGTTACACCGCCAAGCTCAACATCGACGACAAAGTCCCCGTTAAAAGAACGCCTGCGGAGCGGTTCCGAACGAGCGGCCACGCGCTGGTGGTGAGTGTAACGGGGTCCACGTCACTGAGGGAGAGCTCCTTTGCAACGTACTTTCCGCTCCTTGTATCGGAGGTTGCCTTTAAGGGAAATAAAAAGCTTCTCTTCGTAGCAGTACCGGAGGTTACGACGACGGAGATAGAACCTGCGGTGCTGATTGGGAGGGGTGGTCACGGCCCGGAGTTTTAACTGTTAGTAGCCAGTGCTGGAAATTCGCGAGGGTTAAGAGCTCAAAGGGTTTGCGGCACTTGTTTGATTGGTTCCGTGCTGTAGCTTTTTTGGGAAAACGGGTATCGGTACTTCTAGTTGCGCGGTTAAAAATCAGCGCAAGCCGAGGCGAGCAATGCACGGTTGTTAGTTGGCGCATTCGAAGGAACTGCAGCAGGCGTTGGGCACACGTAGAGCAGATCAATCGCTGGTTGCCGATGGAGCCGGTAGCTGGTAGCCGTGTGACGTGTATCCAAGCGTGTTGTCACCTGTTAGGTGGGTGATTCCTCCGCGGGGAGCTGGTAGGTAATTCCGCTTGGAGAGCTGGTAATGATTTCTTTCGCGGAGAGCTGGTTCGCGTCGCTCAAATCCTTCTTGGAATTCGTTCCCTTTTCACGGCGTTAGATCTGACTGGGTTTCCCCCGCCCACTCCTACACCTGCTGCTGGTGTGCAGGCTTTGAACAGGTTCAAGAAGGCTGGTCAGCAGAGACAAAAGCGATACGTTATGAAGGGTGAGCTGCTTGCAGCGTGTGTTGCGTAGCTTGCAGCGTGTGGTGCGTAGCTTGCAACTTGTGGTTCGCAGCTTGCAGCCTTTGGTGCGTAGCTTGCAACTTGTGGTGCGTAGCTTGCAACTTGTGGTGCGCAGCTTGCAGCCTTTGGTGCGTAGCTTGCAGCGTGTGGCGCGTTGCTTGCAGCGTGTGGTGAGTAACTTGCAGCGTGTGGTGAGTAACTTGCAGCGTGTGGTGAGTAACTTGCAGCTATAGCCTAGGCTTAGGCCCTTTCTCGCCTGCGTTCGCGTGCCTGACGCCTTGTGTTGTATTTGCGAGTCCTCACGGCATCGTTTCTTAGAGTTACGTGTGTCTACAGTGGAGCGTCCTCACCATTGACTTCCCCACCACTGCCCCACCCCGCCCCGCCGTCCCACGCACCACACTCCGCCCTCTTCCCCCACGCCTCCTGCAACGGTCCTATACATGCCGCTGCTTCTCTTCCCTCCTTCCACGCTATTTGTGTTTTTAGGGTACTGGGTAGTGGGTCGTAAGTAATGGTAGTTGTTGTTCTGTCCTTTCCTTTGCTCCGTGCTGGCTGTTCGAGTTTGTCCATCATACTGTGAAGGCACGAAGTGCTGAGACGGCTTTGGTTCTGTGCGTTCGTGCGTGCTTGTATGTGTGTGTGTGTGTGTGTGTGTGCGTGTGTGTGTGTGTGTGTGTGTGTGTGTGTGTGTTTGTGTGTGTGTGTGTGCGTGTGTGTGTGTGTGTGTGTGTGTGTGCGCGCGCGCGTGTTTCTGTGTGTGCGTGCGTGCGTGCGTGCGTGCGTGCGTGCGTGCGTGCGTGCGTGCGTGCGTGCGTGCGTGCGTGCGTGCGTGCGTGCGTGCGTGCGTGTGTGTGTGTGTGTGTGTGTGTGTGTGTCTTTGCAGAGGATTTTGGTGACGGTTTTGGCTTCACAAAGGAGCAGCTCGTCACAATAAATGAGGATGCTAATGTCGAGGCACTGGATGAAATCGGGGGGGTAAGTCCAAAGCACATGCCTTTTTCCATCTTCTCATCCCTTGTGAAGTTCCAAGAAACGGTGCTTTGTTCGAGAGTATGAAGCATGTGTGCCTGTGTGTGTGCATGAGAGAGAAGCGTGTATGAAGCGTGTATGACCGGACATGGAGCGTGTTACACAAGACGTTCAGGCACATACGCCCACATAGACGCTCACTCACTTGTTCAGGTATCTGAAGATGGGGACTTGAACGTGTGATGGGGATTTTCAGGTGCATGTTCACACAGTCGCTCACACTTGATTTGGAAATAGGGTATCTTTGTAACAACAGATGCATACTGTTGGGAAAGAAGCAAAACAGCATGCAACTTTAAAAACTCGGTTCGTGAGGCCAAGTTTGCTGTGTCTAATGACGCGCTCATTAAAAGCAGTTTGAAAGCAGTGCCGTTCCGTCCTTGTATCCCCTCTCGTCACGTTCTCTCCTCCACCACACCACGCCCTTTTGCCCGCCAGGTGCCTGCCGTGTGCCGTGCTCTGCGCGTCGACCCAGAGATTGGGATTCCAGGGGACGAAGGGGACCTTGAGAAGAGGAAGGAGGAGTTTGGCACCAACACGTATCCCGCGAAACCCCAGAAGTCCTTCTTTGTAAGAGAGCTCCTTGTTGTTCCTGTACGAGAATTCCCACACGCTCTTCCGTGTGAGCTAGCAACACTTTTTTCTCTCCTCTGTCTCTCTTGGCTCCCTTCATGCGAATGAGTTGGGATAGGCATCGGCGGCGTGCATGCACATGCCAGGTGCATCTGCACTCTCCAAACAAACCACCTCCCCCCTCCTCCACCTTTCCCCCCTTTCCCTCCTTCCTCCCTTTCCGCCCGTTCCCCACTCCCTTTCCACAGGTGTTTGTGTGGGAAGCAGCGCAAGACACCACACTCATCATCCTCATGTTCTGTGCTTTCCTCTCACTCACTTTCGGGCTCATTGCCGAGGTACACTCGCCTACCTTTCCCATTCCCCCTCATCTGCTCTTTCTGCGACTTTCTTCGTCATTGCCACTCTCCCTCTGTGCCCTTTTGAGGCGCCTCAAAAGTCGCTCGTGTACTTTTCCACATTCCCCTCCTGTCTGCTCTCTCTCTGCACCATTTCTTCGTCCTTGCCACTCTCCCTCTGTGCCCTTTCCGCCCTGCACCTCCCCTATCATGCCTTTTATATACTTCACAAACGCCCACGCACACAGCACGTGCGTTCTCCTGTTAGAAGCCTTTGGCTGTTCCGCCGCATGATGTTAACATGATCCGATTGGTGCTTGCGAGTTGCACAAACCAGATTTTTTTCTGTGCACTCACACACACGCTGCTGCTTGCTGTCTAAATTGTGTGGCATGTGGAATGCGTTGTACAGGGCACGCAGGAAGGCTGGTACGATGGAGTTGCCATTGCTGTTGCAGTCATCATTGTCATCTTCGTCACAGGTATGCAGTTCACTCACTCCCATGGATCCCTATCTTGGCTTCTCTTCATGTGTCCCTCCCCCCTTTCTCGCCCCCTCTCTCACTCACTCTCCGATGTGCGTCTCTGCTGCTCTCTCCCACTGTCTGTGACGCCACGTCACGTCACCACCAGCCTTCAGTGATTACCGCCAGTCATTGCAATTCCGCGGCTTGGATGCTGAGAAGGCAAATATACAACTGAAGGTGAGAAGCACATATGCATTCTCATTGCACCTTTCTACCACACGTTACACGCTTGTCATTGCCTTCCCCAGAAGCACCACCTCTGCACCTCCCTCCCTCTGCACCTGCCATTCGAATCCGCATCACCCATCCATGCATGCGTATTCCGCGTCCCTCCCTCCCTCTACCCGTCCGTCCTCGTCTCTCTCCGCCCAGGTTTTAAGAGGTGGTCGCGTGCAGACAGCGTCCATCTTCACTCTGGTGGTGGGCGACATTGTGCCTCTCGCCATTGGCGACCAGGTGGGGGAGCCTGGAAGGAGAGCCCTCCTGTAGTCAAATAACTGCTTTTGAGGCGCGTCTCAGGCATTATGAAACCGGGCCGCGTTCTTCCCGTGTTTTTCTCCACACGCCCATGCGTAGCTCGTTCAATGCAGACTAGAAAACAAAGCCCTATGTTCTCTATGTACCCACCTCGCGCCTGAGATCAGCCCCACTTTCCTGCGCCACTCGGCTGCTCGCCCTATCTTATTTGTTTCTCTCGCAAGCCGCCTAACGCATTCTGGGTCGCTTTCTTGTGATTCCTGGTCTGCTTCCTGCTGCTCTGGTGTCCCACAGGTCCCAGGAGATGGGCTGTTGGTGTCGGGCCATTCTCTCACCATTGATGAAGCCTCCATGACAGGAGAAAGCGACCCTGTGAGTTCTGCACTGCACTGCTTCTTCATCCTCCCCATCTCTTACACAGATCTGTCCTCGTCGTCCACGGATCTTTGTAATGCAGCATGTTCTTTCTGGCTGGTGGATCTCTTACACACTCCTCCGCCCTTGCTGCTCTGCTCTGCTGTGCTGATCTTTGTTCTGTGGTGCCATGCCATGCCATGCTGTTGCTGCTGCTATTGCTGTTGCTGTTTTCTGTTGCTTCTGCTGCCGCTGTGTTGTGCTGATCCGTGCTGTGTGCTGCGGTGCTGTGCTGTGCTTGTGGTGCCATGCCATGCTGTTGCTGCTGCTGGTTCTGTTTCTGTTGCTGCTGCTCGTGCTGTTTCTGTTGCTTTTCCCGTTGCAATTGCCACCTTCTGCTGTTGTTGCTGTTGCTGTTGCTGTGCCGGGCAGATGCACAAGGACAGCAAGCGCCCATACCTGCTTTCCGGATGCAAGGTTCTGGATGGTTACGGCACCATGGTGGTGAGTCAGTTAGTGCTCTGTGTGTGTGTGTGTGTGTGTGTGTGTGTGTGTGTGTGTGTGTGTGTGTGTGTGTGTGTGTGTGTGTGTGTGTGTGTGTGTGTGTGTGTGTGTGTGTGTGCGAGTCATCTCTAAGGCACCTTGCTGGTGCTAGCTTCCGCGTGTCTTCCTCTCTCACTCTTGAATCACTCTTCTCTCTTCCGGATGCAAGGTTCTTGATGGTTACGGCAACATGGTGGTGAGTCACTCAGTGCTGTGTGTGTGCGCGCGAGTCATCTCTAAGGCACCTTTTGAGACGCCTCAAAACTTTTGAGGCGTCTTTTGAGGCGCCTTAAAACTCGATGGTTATGGCAACATGGTGGTGAGTCAGTCAGTGCTGTGTGTGCGCGAGTCATCTCTAAGGCACCTTGGTGGTGGTAACTTCCATCCACGTGTCTTCCCTCCCTCCTCCATCTCGAATTACTCTTCTCTCTTTCCCCCCGCTAAACACTGCCTCCTTACTGTCCTTCTCCACCTTCTCCCCTATCTCGCTCCTCTTTCTCACCCCTCTCTCCTCCTCCCTCTCTCACGCGCCTCTCACCCGCGCACACCCTTCAGATCACGGCAGTGGGAGAATGCACGGAGTGGGGGCGAGTCATGGCTACAATCAACGATGACGATGACTCCGAGACACCTCTGCAGGTGCCTCCCTCTCTATCCCCCCTCCCTCTCTCTGCCCTTGTGCACCATCCCCTTATTCCCCCTCGACCCACCATCTTCCCTTCTCCTTCACACACCATAGCTTCTCACCCGCCTGCCCCCGTCTCTCTTCCCATCACCGACTCCTACATTGCCTTCCCCTCTATCCGGCCCATACTCTGTCTCACCACCGCCGCGGTCCCTGCATACAGGATCGTCTCCAGCCTGCCCCGCCCCCCCCCCCCCTCTCTCTGCGGATGTCTCCCACTCCCTGCATACATCCTCTCCCTGCCTCTCCTCCCAATAACAGGTGCGGCTGAACGGGCTGGCGACGTCCATCGGCAAGCTGGGGCTGGTGGTGGCGGTGCTGGTGTTCCTGGTGCTCATCATCCGCTATGCTGCCACGTACGTGCCGGGCAAGTCGCCCGTGGAGGTGTTCAAGGACATTGTCGACGACTTCTCCATTGCGGTGAGTCACAAGACGCCCTTAAAGGCCTCAAAGGTAGGGTGGTGGCGGTGCTGGTGTTCCTGGTGCTCATCATCTGCTATGCTGCCACGTATGTCTCGGGCAAGTCGCCCGTGGAGGTCTTCAAGGACATTGTCGACGATTTCTCCATTGCGGTGAGTCACAAGACGCCTTGTGAGGCGCCTCAAAGGTGGTGCTGGTGTTCCTGGTGCTCATCATCCGCTATGCTGCCACGTACGTGCCGGGCAAGTCGCCTGTGGAGGTGTTCAAGGACATTGTCGACGACTTCTCCATTGCGGTGAGTCACACGCGGGTCTTTCTTTCGCTTTAGGCTGGACTGGGATCTTCTCTGCTGCATGCTCAGAATCGGGTCAGGAGGCCGATGGGCAAGTCACTCGTTTGGAGGTGTTCAAGGACATTGTCGACGACTTCTCCATTGCTGTGAGTCGTTGTGACTGTGACTGTGACTGTGACTGTGACTGTCAAGAGTCTCTTTCTTTTTGAGGCCGACTGGAATCTGCTGCTGCTTGCTGAGAATCATGTGAGGAGATGGTTTGGCAAGTGACTTGTGGAGGCTGTGCTGGTTGGCCCCTTGGGTGTTTTTCCCGGTTGGTTCTGCTGTGCTGGTTGTGTGCGTTCTGCTTTGCTGATTGTGTGCGTTTTGCTGTGCTGGTTGTGTGCGTTTTGCTTTTGTGAGGCTGTAGTGGTTGGTGGAGGCTGCACGCTTTTTCTAAGGACTGTTCTGCATGGATGTGTGCATGCCTGTGTGTGAATGATTTGGCGAACTTGATGTGGTCGTGTGTTTGCTGGCCTACTGTGCTGTGCGTGTCTTGGTGTGTGCGTGCGTGCGTGCGTGCGTGCGTGTGTGCGTGTGTGCGTGTGTGCGTGTGTGTGTGTGTGTGTGCGTGTGTGTGTGCGTGTGTGTGTGCGTGTGTGCGTGCGTGCGTGCGTGCGTGCGTGCGTGCGTGCGTGCGTGTGTGCGTGTGTGTGAGCGTGCGTGCGTGTGTGCTCTGCCGTATGTGTTTGTCCAGGTGACCATCATTGTGGTTGCTGTGCCGGAGGGCCTTCCTCTTGCAGTTACTTTAACGTGAGTCTCCCACACTCCCCACGTGAGTCTCCCACACTCCCCTCTCTCTCCCCCACTCCCACTCACTCTCCCATTCCCACTCTCTCCCCCCACTTCCACTCACTCTCACACTCCCACTCACGCACCTCCACTTCCACTCCCACTCACACACTTCCACTTTCACTCAGACTCCATATCCTTCCTTTCGCAATTCACCTCTGTTTGTCCGTTCATGCCCTCCCTTTACCCTACCCCATTGATGTATGCACTTAGAACTTCCCTGCTAGCCGCGCCCAATCATTCCTCTCCACAATCGCCTGTGCACGTGCAATTGATCCGTAAAATCTGTGGTTACCACCTTTTCTCTCTGTCACACCCTCCTTTTGCTTGTCCCCCTCGTTCAGGCTCGCGTATTCAATGCACAAGATGATGAACGATAAGGCGCTGGTAAGGCCACCAGAACTGCCCATCGCTCCTACCTACCATTCTTTCATCACAATCTATTCCACACTTGTCCCCCCAACCACCCCTCCACCCCCCCGTGCCAGCTTTCCCGTTCACACCCACTCCTATCCTGCACCAAGCTATCCAAACAGAAAATGCATGGCGCCCTAATGCTCCTCACCTGGTTCTTCAGGATATTCCTCTGTCTGTCTCGCTCTGTCTGCCCTCTCTCCTTTGACCTCCTTCCCTCTCTCGTAACTCTCTTAATTCCGTCCCTCCCGCCGCGTCTCCTATTCCCCTGCTCATTTTCCTCAGGTGCGGCACTTGGCAGCGTGTGAGACCATGGGTTCAGCCACCACCATCTGTAGTGACAAGACCGGCACTCTCACCCTCAACCAGGTGTGCCTCCACCTCTCAACACCTCAGCATTGCCGCCTCATGAGCTGGACGTTTATTCAGTGAGATCTTACAGAATCTTAGAGCTTTCCCTCTTAGGGCCGGGTGACCGGGTCACTCCACGTCCGCCCATGCACTGCGCTGCCTCCCCCCTTTCTGTGCACCTTATACCTTCCCTTCCCCTCCTCGTGCTTCTGATTCCATTCTTCCTCCCTGCGTGTGTTCCGGTGGAGTGCAGATGACAGCA
This sequence comes from Closterium sp. Yama58-4, assembly GCA_947470075.1. Taxonomy (NCBI): domain Eukaryota; kingdom Viridiplantae; phylum Streptophyta; class Zygnematophyceae; order Desmidiales; family Closteriaceae; genus Closterium; species Closterium sp. Yama58-4. The sequence continues at coordinate 268,597 of CANIUD010000810.1, read as the reverse complement.
ACGCGCGTGTGGCACTCGGGCAGTCTGCAGGATGCAGTGGATCGAGAGACCGTGCCATCACCTGTTATCAAGGTGCGCTGCTGTACCTGTTGTATTTTGGGTTGACTCAGAATGTAACGCACGTGTGGCACTCAGGCAGTCTGCAGCACTGCAGTGGATCGAGAGACCGTTCCAACGCCCGTTATCAAGGTGCGCTGCTCTACTCCCCCACCAGGTGCTCTACCTTTTGCTGTTTTGGATAACCCCTTCCCCTCCCCACCCCCCCCTTTCTCTTCCCCCCCCTTCTCCCCCCCTCCTCCTCGCCCCTCTCCTCCTTCGTCCCTGCTTCTCTCCCTCGTCCCTTCTGCCTGTCTCTTCTGCTTCTTTCTCTCAGTTCTGAGTGTTAACGCCTTGCTGTGCAAGTCATTCCTGCGCATCTCTCCCCTCCGCACTACTCTCTCTCTCTCTCTCTCTCTCGCTCTCTCTCTCTCTCTCTCTCTCTCTCTCTCTCTCTCTCTCTCTCTCTCTCCTCTCTCTCTCTCTCTCTCTCTCTCTCTCTCCCTCCCTCCTCTCTCTCTCTCTCTCTCTCTCTCTCTCTCTCTCTCTCTCTCTCTCTCTCCCACCGTCCTGCCCGCAGTTGCTATCCGAAGCCATCGCCCTCAACAGCACTGGCAATGTCTTCAACCCTCCGGTATGCTCACCGCGGTCTTCCAGTGGCTCTATTTGTGCAAGGAAATGTTTTGTCCTGTAGGTCCCTACCGTTTGTGTTCACCCATGACATACTGTACATCACCTTGGGTTGTTGTATTGTAGTTATATCCCATTGCGTTGCATTGCAAAATCGACTCACGCGTGTCTCCTTTGTGCCTCTTCGAGAGTCCCGAGTCCAGCCTTTCCACTCCTCATAACTCACTTGCTCATGCTGCCCTTTCTCTGTGCCTGCTCTGTCCGCGCGCTGCCTGTGTGTTCACAGGAGGGAGGGCCGCCGGAGGTGTCTGGAAGCCCCACTGAGGCAGCGATCATCACATGGGCACTCTCTGTAAGACCACGTTCAGTTCACTCACATCCCATGAACGCTTTCCGTAAACCGCTTCGCATGGGGAGGCTTGTGGAAATCAGCGTTGCGTTGTGCGTCACTCCGTGAGTCTGAGAGCACTTGTGGAGTGGAATCACTTGTGCAATGGAATCACTTCTGCAGCACAGCATGCACGTTCACTCAGTTCAGTGAGGGTCCTTTTGCACGGGCGACAGCTCCTCATAGCACATGCAATGGTGAGGACTGGGGTGAGCGAACGAGCAAGGGCTTTAAGAGCGAGGGGCTTGTTCTCAACACGTCTGGCAAGGGAAGCGATGCCTCTGCTGCCACTAATACAACTTCTGCGGAAAATCTTGACTCTTTGCTCCTGTTTCGTCCCCGGGATATTCCCTGTTCCTTTGGTGAATGGTGCTTGGTGCATGGGGCATGGTGCATGGTGCATGGTGCATGGTGCGTGGTGCGTGGTGCATGGTGCATGGTGTGTGTGCATGGCAGTTGGGCATGGACTACAATGGGCTGAGGAAGGAGAACGAGATCATAGCAGTGGAGGCTTTCAACTCTGCCAAGAAACGAGCAGGGGTGGCCATCAAGGTCAGGAGCGGTGCTGTGCGGTGCTGCAGTGCTGGTGCTGTTTGAATGGTGTCTCTGCTGTGTGGCGCTGTCATACAGGGTGTTGTGTGGGGTCGCTTTGGTGCAGCTGCATGCTCTTCAGCTTTAAAACTCACTGGCCTTTTCCAGTCATTTCAACCCCTCTCCCCCCGTCCCTCCTCTCCCTCTCCCCCCTCCCCTACCCTCCTTCCCCCCCTTTTTATGCCAAAAGCTGCATGTTCTCCCCAGCCCTCTCCTCATCATGTTCTCTTTCTCTCAATGTTATTCTAACCCACGACTCATGGCTTACCTTTTGGTGGCCGCTGTGCATGTCTGTGCTCCCCTGCTCCCGTGCTCCCTCTGCTGCATCTGCACCCCGGCTCCCTGTGCTGCCTCTCCTGCCTGTGCTGCCTCTCCTGCCTGTGCTGCCTCTCCTGCCTGTGCTGCCTCTCCTGCCTCTCCTGCCTGTGCTGCCTCTCCTGCCTCTCCTGCCTGTGCTGTGCTGTGGATGCAGAGGCCGGGAGGCGACGTGGAGGTGCACTGGAAGGGAGCAGCGGAGATCATTCTGTTGGGCTGCACCTCGTGGCTCGATGCTGATGGCAACCCTCAACCTCTCACTGATGCCAAGGTAACATGCCTCTCACTCTCTCTTCTATTCGCTATCCTGCTCTCCCTCCCGCTCTCTCGCCACCCCCTCTCTCTCTCTCGCTCCCTATTGTCCACCCCCCTCACTCCCTGTCTCTCCCGCTTGCTCGAGCTTGCACCTCCCTATCTCTGTGATTCACTCTCGCACGCACACACGTCAACATACTGACCCATCCCTCTCCGTAACGCCCCCCCTTGTCCCCTCCATTACTCCCACCTCCCTCTTACGTTCTGGCAACCACCTCGTTCATTCTTTCTTCCCACCCCCCCGTCCTCACTCCCCACCCTCACCCCACCAATACTTCTCCCGTTTGTCCTGTCCTCCCAGAAAGCGGAGGCTAAAACCCTGCCATATCCACCACGACAGCAGGGTCTCTTCGCTGCAATCGTCATGGCCAAGGCGCCTCTGCCGCTGAGGCGCCTCAAACTCCCCCCTTCCCCCGTTCTTCTCCCTCCCTTGCCGTCCCTCCCTGTGTGCCTCAGAGGACGGAGGTTCTGGACGCCATATCCACCATGGCAGCGGCGTCGCTGCGCTGCATTGCATCACCATAACCACCGCGCCCCTGCCTTGGAGGCGCCTCATAACGTTTTGAGGCCACTGCCCCCCCTCTCCTCCCCTGTGCCCCCATTCGCCTCCCTTGTGCCCTGCCTGTCTCAGAGGACGGAGGTACTGGACGCCATATCCACCATGGCGGCGGCGTCGCTGCGCTGCAATCGCCATGGCCACTGCGCCCCTGCCGCTGTCGGACGTGCCTGCAGACACCGAGGGCTGGAAGTTCCCTGACGGCTGCCTCACGCTCATCGCCATCGTGGGCATCAAGGTGCGTGTGGCGTTGTGTGCTCATGGTGCACCGTGTGACCGAGCGTGTGTCGCGCTGCGCCTCACCACCGCTACTGGCAGAGTGTCGTATGTGCGGTCGCATGCGCGGTGTCTGTGTGGGAGAGAGGTCTCCCTGGGGAGCCTGCAGTCTGGACTGGAATGCGGTTCGTGTTTGGGTTAATGTTCCATGGGGTGTTGGATCTAGCCTTTCTGCTTCGCTTCTTCCTTTCTAAGACTGTGTGGTTTTCAATTGTGCACGTGCGTGTGTGTTGGTCGCGTGCCCTGCATTACAGGACCCTGCCGACCAGAGTCCCAGACGCAGTAGCCAGGTGCCAGCGTGCCGGTGTGAAGGTAGGTCCTTTCCCCCTCACACGTCTCCGCATCCTTGCTCGCCCAGCTCCTCTGTATCATGTCTTCGTTCGCTGCGTTCCTCTGACCGTCTGACGTACCTATTTCTCTCTCTTGGCAGCACCATGCAGCGTGCACCTTGCAGCGTGCACTATGCATCATGCACCATTTATCAACCAGTCCATCACTTCACCATTTATTTATAAATTTATCTATTTATTTCGCAAGTACTTTCGTGGTCTTCCCCTGCCCCTCCGTTACTTGCCCCTCCCACGCTCACGCAAGTAAAACTAATCCCGCCTTCCCCCATCCTCCCCACCCTTCGTGCTCTCTTTCCCTCCCCATTTCCGCTCCCCCCATCAACCCGGGCAACCTCCCGCCCTCACCTTCAACCCTGTGTGTGTGGGTGTGTGCATGTGTGCGCATGCGCGCGCCTGTGTGTGTGCGTGCGTGCGTGTGTGCGTGCGTGCGTGCGTGTGTCTGTGCGTGCGTGCGTGCATGTGCGTGTGTGTGTTCAGGTGCGCATGGTGACTGGTGACAACGTGCACACGGCGAGGGCTATAGCAGCAGAGTGTGGCATCACCACGCCAGACGGGGTGGTGATAGAGGGCAAGGACTTCCGAGTCATGTCCAAGGAGCAGATGCTTCAAGTCATTCCCACCATTGATGTGAGTGCGCCCTGCTGCTGTTGCTTCTCTGCTCCTTCTCCTGCTGCTGTTCACTGCAGTTGTGTCTGCTGCTTCTTCGGCCACTTTCAGTGCTGAATGGTGGGTTCAATGCGTTATAAAGGACTGCGACTGTCCTCACACTCCCCTGCCTGTTCACCAGGGAAGCACCTGTTCGAGCATTAGAGGGTTCTGAGTAACACTCACCCCTTCCCCTGGCTGCTGCTGCTGTCCCACTCCACCCTCCATTCCACCTCCGACCCTCACAGGTGATGGCTCGGTCGTCCCCCACGGACAAGCACCTGCTGGTGAAGATGCTGCGGCAGATGCCTATTGTGAAAAAACCCCTCCATCCTTCCCCTCTCCCCCACTTTTTCTCATCCACCACCCCCCCCTCCCTCCCCGCAGGTGATGGCGCGGTCGCCCCCACGGACAAGCATCTGCTGGTGAAGATGCTGCGGCAGATGGGCGAGGTGGTGGCAGTCACAGGCGACGGCACCAACGATGCGCCCGCGCTGCACGAGGCGGACATCGGGCTGTCCATGGGGCTCTCAGGCACGGAGGTGGCGAAAGAGAGCTCCGATATCGTCATTCTGGACGATAACTTCACCTCCATTGTCAAGGTGAGCCACACACGCACACACTGCTCTTGAGCCGCCTCATAAGTCGCGCTGCACGAGGCGGATATTGGGCTGTCTATGGGGCTCTCAGGCACAGAGGTGGCTAAGGAAAGCTCCGATATCGTCATTGCCTCCATTGTCAAGGTGCGATGCAATTGCTTGGTTCTGGACTGGAACGTGTGAAACTCCGAATATGGCTATTTATTGTGATCTTTTTAGTCCGCCTTTTTGTTGTGGCCTTGTACTTCAGAGATCGATGGGCTGAGCTTGCATTAGGCCTGTCGTTTTTTTCATCTTCTTCCCACCCCTGTCTCTCACGCCCCGCTGCTGCCATCAATTACCAGTCCCCACATCCTCTCTGCACCTGATCTGTGGGTCCTCTCCTGCCCTGTGCTTAACCAACCGCCCTCTCCCCGCTGCCAACCTCCACTCAATGTGCTTGTTTAATAACGCCCGCCCATGTTTCTCCCCCTCTCTCTGTGTGTGTGCGTGCCCTGCAGGTGGTGCGGTGGGGGCGGTCAGTTTTTGCCAACATTCAGAAGTTCATTCAGTTCCAGCTCACAGTCAACATAGCAGCGCTCGTCATCAACTTCATTGCTGCATGCACCGACGGCCACGTGCCTCTTAATGCTGTTCAGGTGGGTGTTTCCTCCTGGTCGAACCATTCATCCACTAAACTCCCCTCCCCCAAAAGGCATGGGACGACTTTTGAGGCGCCTCAAAATTCCCCTCAATGCCGTTCAGGTGGGTGGTTTTCTCCTGGTCGAACCATTTATCCACTAAACTCCCCCAAAAGGCGTTCTGCGCTCTACCCTGTCCCACTTTCACCCGTTCACCATTCCCCTTCTGCCACATCCGCCTCTCCTTTGTTCCCCGTCCTCCTGTTCCCTCTCTCTCCCCCTCCCCTCCCCCCCCCCTCCTCCCCACCTTTTCACCCGCCCGCTTCTCCCCCCATCCCCTGACGTCCCCCCTTGTCTGTGTTCTCTCTTCCCTTCCACCAGCTGCTGTGGGTGAATCTAATCATGGACACACTTGGAGCGCTGGCCCTCGCCACAGAGCCTGCTTTTGGGGGCGCCTCAAAAGTCCTTCCACCCACCCACCCACCCTTTCCCCGTCTCCGCCAATTTCTCCTTCCCCCCCCCAACACCCCCCGCCGCCAGCTGCTGTGGGCGAATTTGATCATGGACACGCTGGGAGTGCTGGCCCTCGCCACAGAGCCGGCTCTTTGAAATGCCCCTAAAGTTTATTCTTCCTCCTTTCCCCCCATCCCCCACCCCACTACCCGCACTCCCCACCCCCTCGCCCCCCGCCGCCCCCTTCCACCAGCTGCTGTGGGTGAATCTGATCATGGACACGCTGGGAGCTCTGGCCCTCGCCACAGAGCCGCCCACTGACGAGCTCTTGGAGCAGAAACCTGTGGGGCGCAAGTGAGTGCACGGAGGGGTGCGGGTGCAGGGGAGGTGTGAGTGTGTGGTGCCTTTTGAGGCGCCTCAAAGTGCAGGGGGGTGTGAGTGTGTGGGGTAAGAAAGAGCCTGTCAGAAAGTGTGTGTGAGTGAGTGTGTGGGTAAGAAAGTGTATAGGGTAAACATTTGAGTCAGTCAGTGCCTGGTCTGGTCAATGAGTATGTGGTCCCACCTCTTCCTGCTCTATCCCTCGTCCTGTCTTTCTCCATGTTGTACTGTCACTCTCGCTCCCACCCTCTCTCTCTCCCTCCCTCCCTCCCTCCCTCCCTCCCTCCCTCCCTCCCCTCCCTCCCTCCCTCCCTCCCTCCTCCCCCTCCCTCCCTCCCTCCCTCCCTCCCTCCCTCCCTCCCTCCCTCCCTCCCCCCTCCCTCCCTCCCTCCCTCCCTCCCTCCCTCCCTCCCTCCCTCCCTCCCTCCCTCCCTCCCTCCCTCCCTCCCTTCCCTCCCTCCCTTCCTCCTCCGTCTCATTCATGCGCCACCTCACTTCCCCCACTGTTTCTCTACTTCTACAGCTCTGCTGCTCGTCCCTCTCTTTCTCTCTCGCACCTCCAATTGTCGAGCAATTCCCTTCTATTCCTTGCTACTGGCGTTCATGTGTCCCTCTTGGTGCTCTTTTCAAACTCGCGCGTGAGCCTGGTAACCCTGTCACGTGGGTCTCGTAACACTTCCATGCGTGTGCTTGTGTGTGTGTTCTCGCCCATGCCAGGGAGCCTCTTATCACCAATGTTATGTGGCGGAACATCTTTATTCAGGTGCTCTCTTTGCATTGCACGCACGCACACGGCACGCATGCATGCACACACACACTCACACACTCACGCACGCACGGACACGGTTCGCATGCACGCACACACGCACACACGCACGCACGCACGCACGCACGCAACCTCGCACGCACGCTCACGCACCCACACATGCATGCTGCTTCACTGCGTTCATGTGTTTCTCTCTGGTCCAATGTTGCTTCGCTGCCTGCTGCTTTTGATTGCCTGAGATAACTCGTGATGGCATGTCAAGTATGGCACCATGCTGTTACACGGATGAGAGAGCACGTGGGCACAGGTACTCGAGTTGTTTGCTCAGCTTCCATTTGTGTTTTCAACAGGTACCCTATTGCTGTTTACTTCAGAGCTTTTCCACTAACCTTTTCCAAATCGCCCCCTTGCTTCCCATCCGAACCATTCCTCTTCCCCCCCCCCTCTCCTCCCCCACCCCTACAACCATCGCCCTTCCTCTCCCCCTCTTCCTCCCCCACCCCTAACCCTCTCTCCCCCCCCCCGCCCACCCTCGTTTTTTTTCCGTTGATTTGTGGTGAATGCAGTCTGCGTACCAAGTGGTAGTGCTGATGATTCTCAACTATAAGGGCAACGTCATTCTCGGCATTCAGAACGATGCAGACAAAGACATTGTCCGCAACACCATGATCTTCAACTCCTTTGTCTTCTGCCAGGTGCGTGCCATGTCACAAACTCTTGTGTGCAGATGCTGTGCTGCGTGCACAGCATGTGGAGTGCAGCTGCGCAGTCCCCATGCACATATCCCAGTAATGCAGTATGCAGTGCAGTGCACCGCCTCAAATGCTGAGGCATGGCATGCGCGCCTTTGTGCTGTGGTTTGAGCAAAGAGTGTCTACGCGCGTGCTCTGGCTCCCTTGCCCTCTGATCTGAGGTTGTTTGAGTTTTTGTTCTCTTCCGCCCCTGCTCCACTTCTTCCTTCATGCCGCATCAGTGCATTTCGTCTCGTGCTACCTCACTCACACACCCCAGCCATTGTGAAGCCACGTGTACCTCTTGCCTCTCTGCTACTTGAGGCATACCGTTTCCGTTCTCCCTCCCATCCTCCCGCTCTCCTCTGTGTCACTGTGTGCGTGTGACTGCATGTGACTGTGCGTGTGCATGTGACCATGTGCGTGTGACTGCCCATGTGACTCTGTACGTATGACTGCGCATTCGACTGTGTGTGTGTGACCGTGCGCATGTGACTGTGCATGCGACTCTACGCATATGACTGTGGGAGAGCAGCTTTTCAACGAGGTGAATGCGCGCAAGCCAGACAAGCTAAACATATTCGACGGTCTCCTGGGCAACCCGCTCTTTATCCTCGTCCTCGTCGTCAGCACGGGTTTCCAAGTGAGTCCCACGCACTTTTCCTCGCTTCTTTCTCAGACTGCTGCTGTGTTCAAACAAGCACAAGTCATGCGCACATGTGCACGCCCATGCACGGCTGCGATCGTGTGGTGGAGAGATATGTGCCAACTGCATGTTTGCATACCGCCATGTTTTGCTATTGTGTTATTGAGGCCTTTGCACAGCCCTTACCAACATCCCTTCCTGTATTTGCATCCTTTTGCTTACACTCTTATTCTATTGACCTCCTCCATTACCTCCCCTCCCTCCCTCATTACCCTCCCTTATATTTCTTCGCCCCTCCTCGGCACCCTTTCCCCCATCCCCCTTTCCCCCTTTGCGTACCTTCCCCTCTCTTCCCCCCTTCCCTCCTTTCCCCCTTCACTTCTTCCCCCCTTCCCACCTTCCCATCTTCCCCTCTACCCACCTTCTCCTTTTCCGTCTCCCCCACCATTCCCCCCGCCCCCTGTGCAGATCATAATAGTGGAGCTGCTACACAACTTTGCCAAGACCACCTCCCTCACTGTGTCCCAGTGGTTCATCTGTGTTGGCATTGGATTCATCAGGTATCCTAACCCTGCCTCTCCTCCCTCTCTCTCGCTCTCTCCCTGTCTCTCATTCCTCTCAGCATTCGTGCTGCCAATCTCCAACACATTATCTCCCCACTCCCCACTACCCCCCTGCCACTCTCTGCACCCTATGCTCCCCCCGCTCTCACCACTCCATGCTCCTCCTCACCTTTCCCCACTCCACCACCACCGCGCTCCACCGCAGTTGGCCGTTGGCGCTCATCGGCAAGTTCATCCCAGTGGCAAAGACGCCGATGCTGGACTTCATGCAGCATATCAAGCCCCCGCGCTGGATGCGCCTGCGGCGCAAGAAGTCCCGTGCCAGCACCAGCGCCAGCACCAGCCGCCAGGGCTCCATGGCTCGTTCCGGCTCTGCTGCTGGGGCTTCCGGGGCCCCTGCTGCAGCTGTGGAGGAGGATGGCGGTAGGTGGTGGGGACAGGAGGGCAGGGGAGAGTAGGTGGTGGTGGTGCTTGTGTTTGGGGATTGTTTGGGAGGGGTGTGCTGTTGGGCTTTGGTAGAGACTGTGTTTGCCTGCGCGGGGCTGGTTATTGTCGTTCACCCCCCGACCCCCTCTCCTCCCCTATATCCTCCCAGCATTTCTTGTTCCTTGTGCTTGCCGTCTGATTCTGTTTCACATCCCCCTTTTTTTACTTGACTGTGTCTATGTTTTTTTTTTTTCCTCCTGGGTCGCAGCGTATGAGGAGGCGTCAAGTACCAAGGCTCTGGTTTCGGGCAGGGGATCAGAGAATGGCGCAGGAGATGCCTTGAACTCTGTTGATCTTGAAAAGAAATAAAGTGGAGATGCCTATGAGCAGAGATGACAGTTGCTGCGGGACAGGAGCAGCAAGCCCAGGGCATGCACTCTTGAAATTTTCCCTTGAATAGCCATTTTCCCTTGTCCAAGCCATGCTCTTGGAGCAATTCATGGCCTGGGACTGGTGGTGATAGGTCTCTTGAGAGGAACATGGGAAGTCGAGTCGTGGTGGCTTACAATCAAATGCACTTGTAGGGCTCACTCACCCCGCTGAGATCCAATGCATGATGAAGGATGGACCTTGTGGCTGGTCCGCCTTGTGCCTTCTGCTTAACTCGCAAACAGCCATGCATTAGCCGCCAAGTTGTATACCGTAGATGATGCTCGGTACGGTTCTTGGGATCATAGACAGTTTTTTTTACTTTAGCTCATTAACTGCCATGTGTTATTGGGAAGTTATTGCTTAGATGTACATTCTCTGCTCCTCACATTGAGAAGTATTTATACACCCTGTACAGCACCATATATGAAAAGGATGGAACACAATTACAGTAACGTGAGGAAATGTTCATGGCCTTCAGATGGATTCTCACAGACTTGACAGATGTAGTCCCAAAGTCTGGATATTCGATAGTTACAAGGATGTTGGATTTGAGCCATCCATTTACGAGCACCTCGCTTACTCGTGACGCCTTGCAGTGATCTGTTGTCTGACAGGAACGAGTGAGATCCGCAGCTATGCTTTCTTAGTCGTAACTGTTACCTCCCTACGCCGTAAGTAGGTTACTATTTGCTATTTTCAGATTAAGGAATACCGGATTCGCTCACCTATTGATGTCAGCAGTTCCAACTACTTGAAGCGTGATAGATTGAGCTTCCGTAGTGATCGTCAGTTGCTGGAGTTCTATCGCGCAACCTTCGAGGTCCGTTTCGTCAAGCCGCTATGGTGAGTCATGACTGACGGAATCGCATACTTAGTTGTTGTGAGTTGGAGGTTGGTAGGTTGTCCATGTAGCGGTATAATTCGTTTCCATGCGCCTTTATCCAGTTCACCCTCGTCAGTCCTCTTTCCAATATGAGAATGACAGAGCACACGATGTCGTTTGCATTCGGCGATTAAAGACCTTACGCGTCTGTGGTTTGGCTATTGTAAACACCTGGCACCTTTCCAGTTGATTGATAAGGTGTTCGCTCAAACCTGCTTTTACCTCTCCCTTGCTTCCCTCCGTCATGTACCTTGCAGTCCGCCCTCTTCGACTTTCAAGCCTTTCTCTCCGTGGTGCTGCTGGTCATTTGCACTTGCACTTACGTGAAGATTCATTTTCCAAACTTGCTGCAACAAAAGACAGGGTTAGCTCTCGCAATTGTCGCATACTATTTCTTGTTTGAGCAACAAAACTTCGCACGATCATCACAACCTGCTCATCACTCACTGGTTTGTGCAACAAAGTTATGTTCTAATCCACTCTTTCCGTCACTATTTTAACTTGCAGGTTCCGCGGTTTTTTTTGGAAAGCAGCAAGAATAGGTGAGTTTACATGGCTCTGATTCACCAATGTCCTCCCCCTGTGGCACGTATTTAGATTTGCTTTCTCTCTCTCTCTCTCTCTCTCTCTCTCTCTCTCTCTCTCTCTCTCTCTCTCTCTCTCTCTCTCTCTCTCTCTGGAAATTGAATTTTCCTTCAGTACAGCAGAGAATGTCCTTGATAAATTCGGCCACCCCCCTGTTTCAACCTCTCTAATTCCACTTGTGATCGTTGGTCCTTTCTGTTTCTCAGGGGAAAGACTCAGTCCGTGGGTTGCTGTCTGTTGTATGGCCATGGGACTCTATACTCTCTTCTTCTGAAATGACGGAGGCCATCGTGTGTTGAGGTGTTAGATTTCTTACAGTTTCCATGTGATTCTACCTAGATGTTCTAGTGTGCCTATTTTATCCGCCCTTAACATCATTTTCCACTCCCCCTTGTTTACATGTATGGGGAGGTGGCGGGTCGGGGAGACGTTGGATTGGGGAAGGGTGGAGCTGAGCGAGTATGGTACCGTAACAGACAGGGCGATCTGAAGGTCGTTATCAAATGAAAAATCGTTTGTTCTAATTCCTGGACCTGGTTTGTGATCTTCATCTGACCTTCTTCCGAGCTTCATCAGATTACCGTATACTGGTACCAAATTACGCTTTTCAAAAGATGTAACGAATGGTACCATACTTTGCCTGAGACATCAGATGACACGGCGGTGACGGATGTTCCCATATATGGCATCGGCACTACTGCCGCACTAGTAACCCCCTGCCCTGCTGTATGTTATGCTCATAAGAATTTAGCTCGACAGGTAGAAACCTCTACAGATTGACAGGCTGGAAGAAAAGACAAGAATCAGTGTCAACCGACAGCCCCTCACAACATTTCAATTCTGATTACACGTTGGGATGTAGTAATAATGGTCTGGATTCTGTTTCCGTCGCATCTGATGGCCCAAGTGCCATTTTCCCCCGTAACCTCTGCTGTTGCTGCATCTCCAGTTGTTGATAATGCTCTGGTCTCCCTTGCAGAGTACCACCACCACCACCCATACCCAGCTCAGCCAAGCTACTCGAATCACTTGAATCATGCACATTGACCTCCCAATGCCCCCCCTTGTCTGCATTCTCACCCCTCCCTGCCTTGCCAGCCTTCCTGCCTTCCGTCCTGGTCACATCAGCAGCATCACCACCACCACTACCGCTTCCACCTCCACCACCAGCAGCAGCACCACGTGCACCGGCCCCACTCGAGTCATCCACCCAGTTAGCCACTGAAGCATGCTTTCGGTCCTCGGGATACGCCCAGAAGCACGCAGCAATCAGCATCACATTCACCGCATATGGAACCGCGATCGCCAGAAACAACCCCTTGGCAAGCGCCTCCGCATTAGCAGCAGCAGCGGCGGCGGCTGTTGCTGCTAAGCCAGTAACACCCGCCCCGCCGGCTCCTAGTAAACCCCCTCCAGTCCCTACCTCCCCTGTGTCTACCCCACCTGCTCCTGCTGCCCCTGCCACTGCAGCAGCCGAAGCAGATCCAGAGGCTTCAAGAGCCGAAGTAGCAGCGGCTAAGGCCACCCCCGAGCGACCGGCCATGGCGGCAGCAGCAGCGGCAGTGGAGAATCCGTACAGGTGGATGGCTGTCAGACCCACTGCTGGCCCTCCAAACGCGGCTGATAAACGTCCTAGTGCCATGTCCGCTGCATAGGCTGTGGTGCGCAGACGAGAGGGCACCACCTGGAGTGGGAGGAGGAGGGGGGAGGAGTGGGGGGCGAGGGGGGACGAGGGGGGACGAGGGGGTAGGAGGGCGGAGGATTGGGGACGAGGGGGCAGCAAGGAGGAAAGGGGATGTGTTCAAACGTGGGATGCGGTTGGACGAGAAAAGGGGTGTGGGTGTGCTCATCACCTGTGAAGCTTGAGGTGAGTCGAAGACAGGAGAACTTGCACTACAAGACGGAAAGGCTTTACAAACTGCGGATTAAGCTGACTTTCGAGCCGAATCAAAAGTAACCTTTAGCTAAAAATCTAAGTCTTCAACCCTCATCTGTGTAACACCTTCAAGAATTTTGCCTCACGATTCTGAAAACTGAATCTTACAGATGCAGCTGCCTCACCTCTGATAGCATGGGAAGGTTGCATGAGGGAAGCGGCCAGGCAGCCGCGAATCCAATCAGACAGAACAGCAGAGCATGTGGTGCTGACTTCCACAGCACCAGAAAACCCCAGGAGGGGGCGGAAGAGGAGGCAAAGGAGGAGGCAGAGTCACCAGAAGAGGCAGACAATGCAGCAGCAGCACCAGCAGAGGTGGCAGCAGAAGCGGCAGCTTCAGCAGGCAAGGGCGGGAAGACGTTTAGGAGCAGGGCAGAGAGCAGCACGACAGCGCCGGTGCTGATGTTGGCACACAGAATGCGCCCCAGGCCCTGGTGCGGGATGTGCTGCAATGCCCTGTCGCCCACCCACCCTGCTGTGAGCGAGCCCAGGAGAAATCCCAGGGAGAGGAGGGATACCTGGGAGGGAGTGGGTGCAGAGGTGTTGGGAGATGTGGGGTGGAGGGGGGTTTGGAGGGTGGGAGGGCAGAGATTTGGTGAGAGGCATGTGCTGGCGAGTGGTATTATGTGAGGGTACGTTGGGTGGAGTGGGGTACATTGGGTTGCGTGGAGGTGCATTGGGTGGAGGTGCTTTGGGTGGAGGTGCTTTGGGTGGAGGTGCTTTGGGTGGAGGTGCTTTGGGTGGAGGTGCTTTGGGTGGAGGTGCTTTGGGTGGAGGTGCTTTGGGTGGAGGTGCTTTGGGTGGAGTGGAGGTGGAAGGCACTGGAGCATACAAAGAAACTGCAGCATAACTTTACGTGACACGCACGTGCGCACCAGAAAACCCTAAACCGGAATGCACGCACACCACCCACACGCACGCACACCCAGCCACCCACCAGCTCTGCTGCTCGCGACGGGTCAAAGCCAATGAGCTCAAGCCACATGGACAGGAAGAGCAGCGCGCTCCACGGCGCCTGACTGACCACGCCCTGCAGCATGATGAGCTGGCACGTGCGGATGGACGCCACGTGGCGCAGCTTCAGCCACAAATCGCCCACCGCAGAGGAGAGAGGCTCGTCCCTCCACACCCCGGGCGTGGGATCGGCTCTGATGTGATGGAGCACGAGAGAGGAGGAGGAAGGGGGGGGGGGGAGGAGGGGGGGGAGTTTTGACTATTGAGACATCTCAAAAGGCTCGTCCCTCCACACCCCGGGCGTGGGATCGGCTCTGATGTGATTGGCCGAAATGTTTGAGAGCGATAAGGGGAGAGTATTGTGGGGGGTACTTTAGCACTAGGGAAAGGAGCACAGGGGAGTGGTGGGGAATTTTCAGGCGCGCATGGTGAGCAGCACCGAGGGAGGAAGAAAAGGCAAGAGAGGGTGTGTTGCCAGGGAGGGAAAATACGGCACAATGTTTAGGTGGTTTCTTCATGTGAGGGTTATCAACCGTTTGTTTTTATGTTCAGCCTGCGGCCCGAATTGTGGATCGCGTGGGGCAAGAGTATTAATATAGCACAATAAGTATTTTAGGTGCTGTATACATGGCGGCCCCGGACTTTGCTGACTTAGCTAAAGAACTCAAGAGTGTTGAGAGGGGTTGGGTTGGGTGAAATCAGACAAGCCAATCTTCTTGATATTGGATTTCACCTCTCCAACCATCCAGCACTTGACCTTGAGCAACAAACCCACAAACCGTTTCCTTGCTAATTTCTTCATGTGAGGACTTGCTGACGGTGTCCTTACAATGTGCATCTCTCCCTCTCCTGCCTGCAACCTTACCCGCCCACTGACTACTTTTGGAGGTTCTTAGTAACCGCATAGACAACGCCATTCATCCATGCTTCCCTGCTCTTGTGACCACCACTCTCCCCTCTCTCCCCTCTCTCCCCTCTCTCCCCTCTCTCCCCTCTCTCCCCTCTCTCCCCACTCTCCCCCCCTCTCTCAACCCAACCCCCTCTCCCCTTCCCTTGCCCTCTCCCTGTCCACCCACCTTGAAACAGCAGCGCTCCATGCTTCAAGGGTGTTCCTTCCGTCGGCGGAGGGGAGAGAGGGCGCTGCAGGTGCAGCGGCTGCAGAGGCTGATACAGCAGAGACAGGGAGAGAATCAGACGCAGAGGTACCAGCAGAGGCGGAGGCAGGGTGTGACGTGTGGGAGGGACGGGAGAACAGTCCAAGAGCAGACGAGACAAAGGAGGAGGAGGGCCGTGAGGAGGCAGAGGAGGAGGAGGAGAAGGAGAAAGGGAAGGTAGATGGGGGGGCAGCAGAAGAGGAGGATGAGGAGGAGGATGAGAAGGCGGAGAGGGAGAGCAGCAGCAGGCCGAAGGCAACGCTGAGCAGAGCCACGAGGTGAAACGCTGCTCGCCACCCCGGCAGCCCTAACAACGCCCGGCCAGCGAGAGCAGACGCGGCCACGGCTCCCAGCAGCGAGCCCATGTGGGAGGAGGCCTGGAAGACGCCGAAGGCAGAGCCTCTGTGGTGCTCTGGTGAGAGGTCCGCGAGGAGGGATTGAATGCAGGGGAGCACGAGGGCGAGACCGATGCCGCTTGCTGCTCGCGCTATGGCCACCTGGGGAAGAGGGGAGTGGGGGGAGGGGAGGGGGGATGGGGGTAGGGGGGATGGGGGGGGGAGACGGAGGAGGAGTGGGGAGGAGGAAGGAGGGCAGGGGGGGAGAGGGGAGGACAAAGGAGGGGACGAGGGGGGAGGAAGGTGAGGGTAAAGAGGGCAGGTTGAAGATGCAAGAAGGTGGAAATGACAGGGTGGAGAAGGGGTTGCAAGAAGCCTGCTGGTACTGGGGGAAATGGAAGGGGGAGGCAATGAGAAGGGGGAGGCAATGAGTGGGAGTGAGGAGGGGGCCGTGCGACATGGAGGGACGATGGTTCGGCGAGGAGGAAAGACAGGATGCGGAGCAGGTGATGTCCCCTGTTCTCGCCCTCCTCACAACTTCCATTCTCTCATTCATTCCCCCTCAACTCCCCCCTCCTCGCACCCCTTATCTCGCCACTCCGCTCAACCCCGCTCCCTCCCCCGCCCCTCCCCTTCTCTGCCCTCCTCTCCCCCCTCCTTCCCTCCCCCGCTCCCCTCTGCGCACCCCCCCTCACCTCTCCCTCCCCTCCCCCCCCGCCTTGCGCTCCCCCCTGCGCTCACCCCCCAGTAGGTGGACGCCATGCCCACAGCAGCAGTCGCCACGCCCCACGCCACCGCCCCCGCGCCAATAATCGCCACGCGATCGCCCCGCGCCGCTAAATACGCCGCAAGTGGCGCTGCCAGCGCCTGCACGAGGCATCTATAGAAAGCCAGGGTTCCCAGGGAAAAAGCCGGCGCTGAATAGTGGAGATTAAGAGACGGCGCTAGGGAGCGGTACACGGCAGGAAGAAGCGCCTCGTCGAGCTTTTCTAGGAGCGCCGCGAGATTAAGGACAAGCGCGATTGGGAAATTAGGCATTATTCCGCCTTGGCCGGTTCGAGGCATGGTGGAGGAGGGTCGGCCGTCGCTCGCGCCGCTGCCGGCGGCGGCTGCTAAGGTGGCGGCGGTCAATCTGGACGGCTGTGCCTTGTTTCCTAAGCTTTGCTGATTCCGTGAATCCATGGTGATTACCACAAAAAGGCCAAGAATTGTCAGTTAAACTAGAGAATTGTACCGGAAAATGGGTGCTGCAGGGAGAATAAAAGGTCAGTTATTCGAAGAATTTTACATATTGCTAAGGTGCAGGACTTGAGTCGTCGCAATACCCGCACAAGTTATCATGGGCCGTAACACGCGCTGATTAAATAGGAGCGAGCTGCGGTGATTAAACCATGTAATGCAGCGCATTAGCGCGGCATTACGGTGTTGTGACGGCAGTTACAAGGGACAGGGATGGCCTGGTCGCAGAGCTATGCACCCGCGACGGAGCAGGGGTCAGCACTACAGTCTGCGTAGCTGACCAGAGGAGCGTGACGGCGAGGCGAGGGGGTGGTGGCGAGCGTGATAAGTTGGGGCGGCGCGCTGTGAGCTGGGGATTGTGGTGTGGGTGGGTGATTGTCGGACATGGACTCATGGTGGGAGATAGACGTCTGGCGATGGTGGGTGGGTGGTTGTCGCATCTCCTGGTTTCACGGAATTGCAAGAGATGGGAAGAGGCTGGTCCAGGTTCTCTCAAAGAGCGCCCTGTTATTACATTAGGAAAGCTGGCTTATGCAAACATCATACGGATCACAGATGATAAAAACATCAACGATAAAACTACAAACCCTGTATATTTTTTTCCTATATCAAAATTTTGACTCAGAATGAACATCCATTTTAGGCTAAATTTGAGGGAGAGTGTCTTAGCGTTAAACCATTAATTTACAGGTATAGACATATTATACATATAGCAGTTGCTTCCATGACAACGCACATGCCACTCGAAGCCCCTAGGAAACTACGCGCAGAATCTTCTTGAATCGCGCGATTCCTCCACAAGGGGCCACCCTCGCGCCGCGCCAGTCGCCCTCTCCCCATTCGCGTCTCACCCATCAACTCAACTCAATGCTCCCTTGGCCAACACCTTTTCAGAGTCTTCCCTGACCAAGAATGCAAGAGTCCGCGAGAGGCTTTGCCGTATTGGCTCCTCTGGTGATGGTCATTTAGGCGCGCTTTGCAAGATCCAGGCCAACGGACTCCGTGTTCTCTTAGAAGAAAACATACGAGAAGACGAACCTCGACAGTGCTTTTATTGGCTCGCCCGGCGACCGTTTGAAACGCAAATTGGAATTCGGGGTGTGAGTGCCTCCAACACTACCAGTACGACCCCAATGGATATTAACTCCGATACAATAGCTTCGCAAGATCATTCCGTCGATGTGGCTGACTGTCACACAGATGCTCGCAGTCGCACGGACGAAGGCGACGGTCGCACAGCACCGTTCGAGGCGTCGCTCGTGCCGTATGCGACGGACGAGCGCCGCACTCCACACGGCCGCTGCCGTCGCGCTCCCTTTCACGGGCCTCTTGCTCGCGCGCTGGGCCTCAACGACTGGTTCTCCAGCGAGGTGCGCGCTCTCGTGCTTCGATGCTGTCGAGATGGCACGTCTTTTAACGATTCGGAGCTTCAACGTCATCCCTTTCTCCGCATGAGCATCTCTCCGTTCTTTCTCACATGCATTATCTGTTTTTCCTGGACGCGTTACCACCTACTTTCGTTGCTACAGGTATGGCGCGCGGCCGTTATCGAGCTCGTAGGCACGGCGTCGATCGTCTGCCTCTCCGTCATCGCCACCACCTCTTGCCTTAACTCCTCCTTCACCTCCCCTCCTCTCGCCATCGGCCTCGTCAACGGTCTTCTCTTAACTCTTCACATCCTCGCCACGGCTCCCGCGTCAGGCGGCCATGTCAATCCCGCCATCACCATCGCTACGTTCTTCGCCGGTCTCACATCCCTCCCCCGCGCTGCGGCTTACATAACGGCGCAGTTTGTTGGCAGCGTGCTCGGCGCGGCTTGTGCTCGGGGAGTGCTGCCTTCTGTACTCGTTACAGAATACCTCCTTACAGGCTGCACGGTCTCGCTCCCTCGGCCCTCCCTCCCTCCTCCGCCGCTTCTTCCTTCTTTTCCCTTCGCTAATATCACATCCTCTTACAGTCTTGTATCAACCACCAAGCCTCCCCCATCGGGACTATCCATGGCACAGGGATTACTTTCCGAATCAATTTTCACCTTCGCGCTTCTCTTCGTGGCTTTCGGGGTTGCTCTAGACCAAACCCAAGGCGCTCTGTTCGGTCCAATCATCGCTCCGATCCTCATTGGAACAGTTCTTGCCCTCCTGATTTTCATCTCTGGGGCTATTGCTCCGCCTGGGTACACCGGCGCTGGAATGAACCCAGCCAGGTGTTTCGGTCCGGCAGCAGCTTTGGGATCCGAGGCTGGGGTTTTGTGGAAGAGCGTATGGGTGTTTTTGGTCGGGCCATTACTGGGTGCACTGGCGCTGGGGTTACTGTACAACCTGATTCCTCCAAACCATGCATCAGTGTACAGTAAACCCCATCAAGGTATGTTTCATGTGTTCAGGGAAAAGGCGGCTGCAGGAAGCGCAATGGCATTTGGAGAAGCGGTTGAAACAGCAGCAGGGGAGGAAGGGAGCGCAGGAGACAGGGGTGGAAGAACAAGTACCAGCCACAGCGCATTGCTGCATGAGAAGGCTCCCATGCTGCAAGATGGCCTCCAAGAAACAAGCAATGTGGGAAGCGGCAGCTTGGCTGTGCAAATGGAAACGCAGGTTGTTACTGATATTTAGGGCATGGAACATACGGTCCAGACTGGATTGTATGTGGAGGATGGAGGATTAGCGTAATCTTATGTTGCAGTAAACTATGGTATGGCTGGGGTGCAGCAGAGTATCCACCATCCAACCAAACTGATTGTGGCAAGAGCAGGTGCTCAGCCTTTTTCACAACGATAGCAAAAGTAAATCTGTATTATTCAGCCTAGGCTGCCCTGCTTCACAACGTGACAAACCTACAAATAAGCATCTAGCATCTAGCAATAGCCTAGATATGCAGCTTTATACTGTACACTTCACATGGAGAGGAGGATGTCAGATCAAGCGTCAGACTCTGCCAGGCACACCCCAGTGAATGCACCCTCCATTCCAAGCTCATACAATCTCTCAACTGAGAAAATTCCTGGTCATGGCAAGGCAATTTACCTAGGCTAGTCTGCTGTTATTGCCCAGTATCCCACTCCCACCCAACCCAGCCACACCCGCTAATGCTCTGTCCGCTCAACAGCACCTGTGCGCACTCAACCAGCATTCATCCTCCCTCCCTCCTTTTGTTCCGGGCAGCTACCATCACTGCGCGGGCAGGAAGGAGCGAAGGAGAGACTCAAGTGCACCGATGGTGAAGGGCTTGGGAAGGGCCTCTGTAGCAGGAAAGAAGGAAAAAGGGGAGGAAAGAGGGGACGGGGATGGTGGGGGAGGGATAGGGTGGGGCAGAGGAAGGGAACACACGGAGCAGTGTGAACTTTTTTGTCTGGTGGATTTGAGACAAGATTGGACTAGGGTAGGGAAAGGCGGAGAAGAGACTTGAGCGCAGAGAGGAACGTGGTGAAAAGGCGAGAGAGAGGACAAAAAGGGAGGTGAACGAACAAAGTCGCTGGTGTGGGAGAGAGGCAGTGATTGCACTGGAGGGATGGACAGAAAAGATGGAAAAGTGCGGAGAAGTGAGATACGCGTGCAGGCATCAATCGGCGTTAGCTGTTTGTTGGAGCACGAGGGGCAGCCAATAAGTGCACACAGCCGGTCTGCACACTGGTGTCGTAACGACAGGCAACTAGAGAAGCCGGTCTGGGTTACTAAGGAAGAAAAAGACGGGATGGATGCATGTGTTGGAGTTGGTAGGTTGGTTGGGTGGTACGCGTATGATACGGTACCTGAAAGGCCATCTGCAATGTAAGCCGACCGCTGCTGCTCATCAAGGCCTGTGGACTGGAGGGACAATACAGCAGGGAGCATGAGAATGAGCATGGGCATGGGCACGGGCATGGGTACGGGTATAAGAAGTGGGCATATGCAGAATAGAATTCGGTGGGGGGTCATAAGGCGTTGGAAAGTCAGAATGGTAGCTTTCAACGTTGTTGAGTGGCACGAAGCTGTGACATGGCTCCTATTGCCCCCCACCCCCACCACCCACCCCGGTGTCCCCTCTCATCACGCCACCCCTGCCCACCTCCCACCACCACCCCTGTCCCCCCTGCCACCACACCCACCCACCCCTGCTGCCCGCTCACCATGCCCATGACAATGAGAGCGCGACTGGCGCCTCGGCGGCGGTGGTCTGTCTGCAGAGCCTGCAGCACTGCTGGCAGGTCCACTCCGGGCATCTGGGCACACCAGAGACACCACACGACAACAATTCCACACGGAAAAGGGTGGTAGGGCCAAAAAAAAAAAAAAAAAAAAAAAAAAAAAAACGCGCATCGAAAGTCAACTGCAAGGACAGGGAGAAAGAGCGCGAAAAGGAAAGGACAGACGCTCTAGCTTCGACGGACGGAATTCGAGCGTCTGCGGCGCCATTGGGTGGGTACGTTGGTCAGCCTTTACGGTTTCCAGCACGAGGTTAAACAGCAGGGGCGAAGAGACATGCGAAGGCACGTAAAGGCAAATAGGGCATGTAGGCACCTAGACGTTGATGAGAACAAGGTCGAAGCCTGTGACTTGGTTCCTCTCCAGGGCTCACACCACTGCAGTACTGCTAGATAGCTAGCAAGCTAGCGAACAAGCACTCCACCTCAACATAAGCATCCGAGCTAGAGGCGTGCATGCACGCAAGGGCCATGCACGCAAGGGCCATGCACGCAAGGGCCATGCACGCAAGGGCCATGCACGCACCTGGGTGTTGATGAGAACGAGGTCGAAGCCCGTGGCCTGGTTCCTCTCCAGGGCTCGCACCACTGAGCTCACCCCCTCCACTGTCAACCCCATCGCTGCACACAGCCTCTCCGCTACCTTCCGATCAGCCTGTGGGAGAGGAAGAGGGCGGAGGGACAGAGAGAGGAGGGGGAAGAAGGGGGAGGGAAAGAAGGGGGAGGGAAAGAAGGGGGGGGGAACGAGAGAGAAGGGACACAGATAGAGGACGGGGTTGTGGGGGAATACGCAGGGCCTTATTGCAGTGCGTAAATGGACGGTGCGCACAGGGGGAATCGGCAACAATAACCACCCTTCTATCTACTGTGAGCAACGTGCACCCTGCCCAGCGCTCCACCCTTGCAGTCCGCTCAATGGCTCCGAGCCGACTCAAAAGCAACTGCCCTTGAACAAACTTAGGGTCAAACATTCACTCCACTCAAAAGCAGCTGCCACTCACAGCGTTGCAGTCAGCAATGAGCACGCGGCCCTGCAGCACACCCCCTTGTGCAGCCCTGTCAATGGCCCCCTCGTTTTTGAGGCACCTCAAAAACGACCTCAACGCACCCCCTTGTGCAGCCCTGTCAACGCCCCCCGCGCCCTCCTTGAGCGCCTGCTCCGCCATCTGCTCGTCCTTACTCCTCACTGCCATGCGCCGCCCCCATACCCCCCCCAAATCAAGGTCCAACAGCGAATCTCGGGTGATACAAGGCAGGCACTCACAGCGTTGCAGTCAGCAATGAGCACGCGGCCCTGCAGCGCGCCCCCCCTCGCAGCCCGGTCAATGGCCCCCGCGCCCTCTTTGAGCGCCTGCTCCGCCGCCTGCTTGTCCTTCTCCTCACTGCCGTGCGCTGCCCCCCGCAGGTCTGAGAGTGCGTGGTCGTTGCCGGGGAGCAGGATGAGTGCGTCCTCGAGAGCCTCCAGAAGGGCCCGGGGGCGCACCTAGGGGATGAAGGGGGCATGGGAGGGTGGTTAGCGGTTAAGGGAGATGATGTGATGTGTGTGTAGGTGTGACAGAGTGCGTGGTCGTTGCCCGGCAGCAGGATGAGCGCGTCCTCGAGAGCCTCTAAGAGGGCCCGGGGGGGCACCTGAGGGGTGGAATGAGGGAGGGGAGAGAGGGCGGTTAGTAGAGTATTGAGCTGTGTAGGCGCGACAGAGAGTGGTCGTTGCCTGGCAGCAGGATGAGCGCGTCCTCGAGAGCCTCCAGGAGCGCCCGAGGGCGCACCTAGGGGTCAAAGGGGGGTGGAAGGGCGTAGGGAAGGGTAGTTGATGTGCGGTGTAGGGAAGGGACAGAGTGTTGCATTGTTTGCCGGGGAGCAGGAAAAGCGCGTCCTCTAGAGCCTCCAGGAGGGCCCGGGGCCACACTTGAGGGACGGAGAGGGCATGGGAGAGCGGATGGGGAGCAGGTGCAACACAGGGCGGTCAATACTGGGGAGGAGGACGAGCGTGCGGGGAAGGCAGGCAGAGAAAAGAGGGAGGGAGGGAGGGAGGGAGGGAGGGAGGGAGGGAGGGAGGGAGGAGGGAGGGAGGGAGGGAGGGAGGGAGGGAGGGAGGGAGGGAGGGAGGGAGGGAGGGAGGGAGAAAGGGCCTTGGAACCCCAAGAAAGAGGGATTACTCCCACGTGCTCAACTCAGTCCTTCAAAGCGTCAATCCTCACCCCTATTCCTCAACACACACACCCTTCCTTCCCTCGCCCCTCCCATCCCATCCCATCCCGTCCCGTCCCGTCCCATCCCGTCCCATCAGCACGATCCCCCATCCGGCACCCCTCAACACCACCCCACTCACCATCGGCTTAGCCAGCAGCACAGGCACCTGCCCGTGCCAATCCGCCGCCTGCTCCACCTCCTGCCGGAACCCCGGGTCCCTCGCAACCGTCCGGCTCAGCAGCAGCACCACGCCCACACGGTCCCTCGCGAGCAGCTGCAGCACCGACAGCATATCCGGATCCCCCTTAACCTGCTTCTTCTGAGAGCAGTCTACGACTACCAAGTCGTAATCTAGGGAAAGGCCGTCGCGCGGGGTGCCATCAGGGAAGGTAGTGGGGGGGGATTGACCCGGGGAGGTCATGACTGGCGGGAGGGCGTGCGCGGGGAAGAGCGAGAGGAAGGCTTCTTCTGGCGTGCTGCTGCTGGTGCTGTGGGGGACGTGCCACGCGTGGAGTTGCTTGGCTATGGCTGCTGTGGTCACCTGCAGGGACGGGACGGAGTGTGTGGGAGGGGAGCAGGAAAGGAGAGTGGGTTGTTGGATTTGGTGTTAGTAAGGATAAATACATGTCCAATTGCACGTGCATGCAGCTGCTTCGCTATGGCTGCTGCTGTGGTCAAACGCAGAAACGCGCGGAGGAGGTTGTGGGAGGGAAAAAGGTGTGGTTCTTGCAGGACACACATGATCTTACACGCACATGCACAGCACACACACTCGCACGCGGGCGTGCACGCGCGCGCGCGCACACACACACACACGCACACCTGCCCTTCCAGTGTCCCACTCAGCCCTCACCTGCAGCGCGCCCACAACGAGCACGCGGGACTGGCGCAGCGGCTGCTCTATGACCGGGGGAGCAGAGGGGCGCAGCACAACAGCGCTCTGGAACTCGGGGCGAGAGAGGTCCACGGGGAACTTGACTGCCAGCGACGGCACCCGGTGCTGCTCCGCTACCAGTGTGATCGCTCCCCCCATTGCTTCCACCAGCTGGGGAGTGACGGACACAGGAAAGTAGTGGGAAGGGAAGAGCATGGGAGGAAGGCAGGATGCTGAGGTACGGGACAGAGCAAGGGGCAGAGCGAATGACAGAGCACGGGGCAGCGCAAGGGAGAGTGGACGGGGCAGGGCAAGGTGTGTTGCGCACTGCACACAACCATCACTCACCTTCTTTGCGGCCAGCAGGCTTCCCTGGTTGGCGTCAAAGGCAGCAGAGAGAGCAGCAGAGAGAGCAGCAGAGAGAGCAGCAGAGAGAGCAGCAGAGAGAGCAGCAGAGAGAGCAGCAGAGAGAGCAGCAGAGAGAGCAGCAGAGAGAGCAGCAGAGAGAGCAGCAGAGAGAGCAGCAGAGAGAGCAGCAGAGAGAGCAGCAGAGAGAGCAGCAGAGAGAGCAGCAGAGAGAGCAGCAGAGAGAGCAGCAGAGAGAGCAGCAGAGAGTGCATCAGAGAGTGCAGCAGAGAGTGCAGCAGAGAGTGCAGCAGAGAGTGCAGCAGAGAGTGCAGCAGAGAGTGCAGCAGAGGCAGCAGGCGACTCTATCGACGTCACCAGCACCGTTGCCTTTCCATCTTTTGAGTCCAGTCAAACACCGTCTCACCTTCTTAGCAGCCAGCACGCTGCCCTGGTTGGCGTCAAAAGCGGCAGAGAGCGCAGCGGGGGCTGCAGGCGACTCGATAAATGCCACCTGCACCGTGGCCTTGCCGCCTGCTGCACCAACTCACGCACCCTCTCACCGTCTCACCTTCTTTGCGGCCAGCAGGCTGCCCTGGTTGGCTTCGAAAGCAGCGGAGAGTGCAGCAGGGGCAGCAGGCGACTCGATAGACGCCACGAGCACAGTGGCCTTGCCGCCTGCTGCACCTGCTGCTGGAGGGGACTCCTTGTAGATACGCAGACGCACAAAGCCGCGACTCGTGCACTGGATGGCCAGCGACAGCAGTGACACGAGCACCTGGTGGAAGTGCATGGGGGGAAGTGTGTGAGAGGAGTCTTGTGTTTTGAGTTGACTCGTACAAGCTTGCTGCTGGAGGGCTCTCCTTGTAGATGCGCAGACGCGAAAAGCCGCGACTCGTGCACTGGATGGCTAGCGACAGCAGTGACACGAGCACCTGGGGGAAGTGAGCAGAGGGGGGAGCGTGTGAGTGGAGGGAAGTTGCGTGAGAGGAGGCGAGTGCGGGTGAATGGAGGGGAACGATGGGGTTGTGACTAATGGAGGTTGGAGACGGTGCCACTGGAACTTGATGCTACCACGTGTGGAGAAGCTCTGCAAAGGAAAGGCACATGGTTGGGATCCAGACGAGAGGCAGCTGCATAACGGAGAGGTGGGCAGAACGAGAGGTGGGCAGAACGAGAAGTGGGCAGAGCAAGAGGCAGGAAAGTGGGAGTACGCACCTGGATGGTGCGAGAGGAGTCGGCGAGAATGAAGGGCGGCGCATCAGGCGATGCATCGAGCACCACCTCCAGCCCCTTCCTCTCCGCTGCTCCCGCCATCGCCTCCGCTGCTGCCTCTGCCATCTGTGGGTGGAGGACGAGGGAGGAGAGGAGAGGGAGGAGAGGGGAGGGAGGATGAAACAGGCAGATGGCCGTACCCTTCCTCTCCGCTGCTCCTGCCATCGCCTCCGCTGCTGCCTCTGCCATCTGTGGGAGGAGAGGGGAGGGAGGAGAGCGGGGGGAGGAGGACGAGGGAGGAGAGGGGAGGGAGGAGAGAGGAGGGAGGAGGAAGAGGGAGGAGAGGGGAGGGAGGAGGATAAGGGAGGAGGTGAGGAGGAGGAAGCAGGCAGATGGCCCTACCATCCTTGACAGTTCCGCACACGTGCTCGAGCGAGCAAGCAAGCAAGCAAGCAGCAGTCGCCAATCCTGTCAGCCGTTGGCCAGTGAGCGCAGCTAAGCTTCAGTTCAGCACACCCACACTGACCTCCCAGCCCCACGCCCACCTCCCATCCCCATGCCACACCACACCACACCCACCAGTCACATTAGGAAACTTCTGAGGCGCCTCGTAAATGAACCCACAGCCACAAGCCCCTCCCAGCTTCCCTCGCACCGCCCAGCTTCCCACGCACCTCCCAGCTTCACACGCACCTCCCAGCTTCACACGCACCTCCCAGCTTCACACGCACCTCCGCGACAGCAGTGAGCGCCAGCTTGGGAGTCCAGCCGCCCGCCTCAATGATGCTGCTGTCCAGAGCATCCGCCACTACAGACGCCAGCTGGCGCCCGCTCTCCTCGATCTGATTCACCGCTGCCCGGTGCTCGTCCGTGAGCTCAGGCGCGTCCTTGAGAGCCTTGGCGCTCTCCAGCACGCTGCTGATTGGCTCCCGAACCTCGTGGTCTAGCTTCGCAAACAGGCCTGGAACGAGGGGAGGAGGATGGGTGGGACGAGGGTAAGCGCAAGATGGAGGAGGGAGGAGGGAGAAGGGAGGAGGGAGGAGGGAGGGGGGGGGAGGGAGGAGAAAGAGGTGAAGGGACGGGGGCGATTGAGGGTGGGGAGCGGAAGGGTGGAAGACTGAGGTGGAGAGACAGGGAGGGCCGAGGATTCGAGCCAGGTGATCACTGCAGTGCCACTTCCGCTCATTGCACGCACATCCCCCATCCCCCCACGCCCACTCTCGCCCCTCCTAACTTTCTCACCAGCCTCGGCGGTGCGAAGGCGCGCGTTGGCAGTGTCAGCAGCGACGACAGCGGCGTGGGTCTGCTTGCGGTCGGTCACGTCAGCGTGCGTGCCCACAAAGTGCAGCGGCTCCCCGCTCTCCCCCTCGCCACCACCTGCCCACGGTGCAGCAGCCACCTGGGAGTGGATGGTGGGACAGGGGGAGAGGGAGAGGTGGGGAGGTAGGCGATAGGGGATGGGGGAAGGGATGGGAGAGGGGATGGGAGAGGGATTGGGAGAGGGAGTTTTTTTTAGGCGCCTCAAGAAGTGCAGCGGCTCCCCGCTCTCCCCCCGCGCCACCACCTGCCCTCGGTGCAGCAGCCACCTGGGAGTGGATGGTGGGACGGGGGGAGAGGGAGAGGTGGGGAGGTAGGCGATAGGGGATGGGGGAAGGGATGGGAGAGGGGATGGGAGAGGGATTGGGAGAGGGAGTTTTTTTTAGGCGCCTCAAGAAGTGCAGCGGCTCCCCGCTCTCCCCCCGCGCCACCACCTGCCCTCGGTGCAGCAGCCACCTGGGAGTGTGGGTGAGGAATGAGGGGGAGAGGGGGGGAGGAATGCGAGAGGGGAGGGGAGAGGGGATGGGAGGGGGAGTGTTATTAAGCGCCTCACATAGTGCAGAGGCTCCCCGCGCTCTTCCCCCACCCCTACCATCTGCCCTCGCTTGGGGCGGACGTGAGGGATGGGGAGGTAGAGGGGAGGCAGGAGGCAGGGGGAAAGGGAAGAGAGGGAGCCGAGAAGTACGGTGGCAGATGGCTGTGTGATGGTCAGGGCGGGTCAGAGGCAAAGCGGAGCAATCCCTTCTCTGCTCTTCATTTAATGGATTCTCACACACAAGCGACCCATCCTTGCCACGCGACCCATCCTTGTCTCTCCTCCTCCCACTCACCGGCACGACCCGACCCGTCCTTGCAGCGCAGGCGCTGCTCATGCACAAAGACGGGCGTGTGGCCGTTCAGCAGGCGCACCACTCTTTGCCTATCACTTCAAGCTTCACAAAGACTCTCCCAGAGCCTCGCAAAGAGCACTAAACCCTACCCCACCCACCCCACTCACCGGTACGACCCGTCCTTGCAGCGCAGGCGCTGCTCGTGCACGAAGACGGGCGTGCAGCCGTCCAGCACCATCCCACCCCACCCCAAGCGTCACAAAGAGGTCTCCCAATGTCTCACAAAGCACATCCCACCCCACCCCACCCCACCCCACCTCACCTCACCCCACTCACCGGTACGACCCGTCCTTGCAGCGCAGGCGCTGCTCGTGCACGAAGACGGGCGTGCGGCCGTCGAGGTGAGCCTTGAGGTCGATGAATGCTGACTGCACGTCGTCGGGGTGCAGCAGCGACTCCCACACCTCCACCGACGCCTCTAGCTCGTCCGGCGCGTACCTGGGGCAGGACGGGAGGGGTTTGGAGGGGGGGGAGGGAGCAATGGGGAAATCTTGAGCCACTTCAAACAAAGCAGCAGCTCCCACACCTCCACCGACGCCTCTAGCTCGTCCGGCGCATACCTGCCAGGAGGGGGAGAGGGCCGAGGCGGAGGGGGAGCGGAGAGGGGAAAAGAGAATAGAAAACTTGTACGAGCCGCTTCAAAAAAGCAGCTTGTCCGATGCGTTCCTGCCGTATGGGGAAAGAGGGATTGGAGGAGGGGAACGATTTGGTTTGGTCTTATGAACAGTTCAGTTGGCATGTTACCCAACTAGCCCGATTCCCCGTCAGCTCCTCCCTATCCCTCACCCCATCTCTCCCCTCTCTCATCCCATCACTCCCTCTCTCTCCCCACACAGCCCCTCTCTCCCCACACAGCCCCTCTCTCCCCACACAGCCCCTCTCTCCCCACACAGCCCCTCTCTTCCCCCACGGCCCACTCTCTCCCAACCACTCACCCCAGCAGCGCCTTCCACTGGTCGCTGATCTCGAGGGTGTTGTCGCGCACGTTCCAGTCCCACACGCCCAGCTCGCTGCCGTGCAGCGCATACTTCCACCGCTCCTCACTCTCCTGCACGCATCAATCATGCACGCACGCACGCACGCACGCATGCACACACGCCCACGCACGCACGCATGCACACACACGCCCACACATGCTCACGCGCATGCGCATGCCACACAGATACACACACATAAATTAAGTCACACCTGCCATTACAAGCATTGTTGGAGGCACCAGTGTTCAAAAAGCTCGAACCCGATGCCCTGTTCTGCTCACTGCCCCCTTCCCTATTTCCACTCTTTCACTACCCTCCTCCCTTCTCCTGCCACTCACGTCTACACCCACCACTCCCCTTTCTTCCTCCCTTCCGTCCCACTCTTGCCCGCCTCACCTGCAGCTTGCGGGAGGAGTCGAGCTTCTCAGACACGTCTCTGACAACGGCGACATAGAAGACCGTGTCGTACGTGCCCTTGCTGATCGACACCTCCATCGGAAACACACTCCCGTCCTGCCGCTGCCCCTGCCCTGAGTGCACGTGCCCTGCGTGGTGCTCTAGACCTGCCATTGATGGAAAGGGGAAGGGGGAGATGAGGGAGGGGGAGAGGGAAGCGGGAAGACTTGGAATGAAACACGGCCACTCCCGTCCTGCCGCTGCCCCTGCCCCGAGTGCACGTGCCCTGCATAGTGCTCCAGACCTGCCGGCGAAAGAGAGAGGGTAGGCGCGTGGGGAGGAGTGGAGGAGAGCCGATCAACAAACCACCAACAAACTCCTCTTCTGCTCTCCCACCCACCTTCTCAAAGGAAGTTAGCATGCCCGTCCCACCTTCGAGCAGCAGGTCCATGACCTGCAAGTTGGGTGGCGGGGGCACAGATGGCCCCCGTCCTTCTATTCCCTCTTTC
Source organism: Closterium sp. Yama58-4 (assembly GCA_947470075.1). Classification (NCBI taxonomy): domain Eukaryota; kingdom Viridiplantae; phylum Streptophyta; class Zygnematophyceae; order Desmidiales; family Closteriaceae; genus Closterium; species Closterium sp. Yama58-4. The sequence goes on along the minus strand of CANIUD010000810.1, from coordinate 238,905 downwards.
CACCCACGGCCGTAGATGAGCCTGAACCATCAACAGTGCACCTCAAGCAGCAGGTCTGAACCGTTGACAGCCCTTACTCTATCTCTTTCTCTCGCCCTCCACCACTCGTCCACCCACCTTCTCGCAGGAAGTTAGCATGCCCGTCCACCTCGAGCAATAGGTCGTAACTGCAGGTTGGGCGGCACCGGCACAGACAGCCCTTTCCTCTCCCCAACTACACACATTGACGCGCCTGAACCATCAGTGAAACACCTCCTTTCCTCTATCCCACCCACCTTCTCGCAGGAAGTTAGCATGGCCCTCCACCTCAGGCAGCAGGTCAGTGACCTGCAGGTTGGGCAGCTCTTCCTTTACCCCACCCAACCATCACCAGTACCTCTCTAGCTCACCTTCTCGCAGGAAGTTAGCATGGCCGTCGACCTCGAGCAGCAGGTCGGTGACCTGCAGGTTAAGCAGCGGGGGCACAGACGGCCCTTCCTTCCACCCTGAACCATCAAAGAAACCCCTCTTTTCCCCTCTCTCTCTCACCTTCTCGCAGGAAGTTAGCATGTCCGTCCACCTCGAGCAGCAGGTCGGTGACCTGCAGGTTGGGCGGCGGGGGCAAACAAGGCCCTCCCCTCTCCCCACTCTTCCTCTCTCTCACCTTCTCGCAGGAAGTTAGCATGTCCGTCCACCTCGAGCAGCAGGTCGGTGACCTGCAGGTTGGGCGGCGGGGGCAAACAAGGCCCTCCCCTCTCCCCACTCTTCCTCTCTCTCACCTTCTCGCAGGAAGTTAGCATGTCCGTCCACCTCGAGCAGCAGGTCGGTGACCTGCAGGTTGGGCGGCGGGGGCAAACAAGGCCCTCCCCTCTCCCCACTCTTCCTCTCTCTCACCTTCTCGCAGGAAGTTAGCATGTCCGTCCACCTCGAGCAGCAGGTCGGTGACCTGCAGGTTGGGCGGCGGGGGCAAACAAGGCCCTCCCCTCTCCCCACTCTTCCTCTCTCTCACCTTCTCGCAGGAAGTTAGCATGTCCGTCCACCTCGAGCAGCAGGTCGGTGACCTGCAGGTTGGGCGGCGGGGGCACGTCCTCCGACTGCTCGCTGTCAGGCGCCGCAAAGCCAAACATCACCCGCGCCGAGTGGTTCATGGACGTCACGTGCCCGCTGTGGGACAAAGACATGATGCCCTCGTTCGCCACCTGGTGGGGCGGGTTGGGCAGTGCGGCAGGGGTAACAGGAGAGTCGGCAAGAGAGTGGTTTATGGACGTCACGTGCCCGCTGTGGGAGATACATTATGCCTTCATTTGCCACCTGGAGAGGGTTGAAGGTGAGGGGGGTGGAGATGGGGTGCGGTTGGGGGGACAGTCCAAGCAGAGTCAGCAACATGACGTCCTCCTCCGACTGCTCGCTGTCAGGCGCCGCAAAGCCAAACATCACGCGCGCCGAGTGGTTCATCGACGTCACGTGCCCGCTGTGCGACAGAGACATGATGCCTTCATTTGCAACATGCCGTGGAGAGGGAGCCATGGGGCAGTGGGGGTGGAGGGTTAGGCAGTGAGGCCAAACATCACGCGCGCCGAGTGGTTCATGGACGCCACGTGCCCGCTGTGCGACAGCGACATGATGCCCTCGTTCGCCACCTGGAGAGGGTTGAAGGTGGGGAGGGTGGTTGGGTGGGGGGGGGGGGGGGGGGGGGGACGGGGACGAGGGAAGAGGAAAAGGTAATGTTATTTTCCAGCAAAGATCATGAGACGATTTTTGTGGCGCTTAAAGGTCGTCTCCTTCCTCCTCCTGCGCTCGTTCACAGCTTAGATCATCTGAGCGATGGTCAGAATCAGCGGCTCCAGCTCCCCCTCTCCCTCTCCCTCGCTATCTCCCGTTACTTACCTGCACGACACTCGACAGGTGCAGCTCCGCCTCCTTGCGCCGCTTGCGTTCGTTCACAGCGTAGATCATCTGGGCGATGGTCAGAGTGAGCGGCTCTAGCTCCTTCTCTCCCGCTCTCCCTCTCCCTCTCTCCATCACCCATAACTCACCTGCACGACACTGGACAGTTGCAGCTCCGCCTCCTTGCGCCGCTTGCGCTCGTTGACAGCGTAGATCATCTGAGCGATGGTCAGAGTGAGCGGCTCCAGCTCCTTGTCTCCCTCTCTCCCTCTCTTCCTCTCCCTCTCTCCATCACCCATAACTCACCTGCACGACACTGGACAGGTGCAGCTCCGCCTCCTTCCTCCGCTTGCGCTCGTTCACGGCGTAGATCATCTGGGCGATGGTCAGAGTGAGCGGCTCCAGCTCCTTAGCCAGTTGCTCGTCGTACCCCTCCATGCGGTTCGCCAGCCCAAAGATGCCAATCAGCTCCGTGCCTGTTGTTGGCACGGGTGGCAATGGTTGCAAGTGGTTGGAGGAGGATGGGAGAGAGGGGAGGCGGGTGCAGAGAGGGTGAGGTTGTGGGAGAGAGTGGAGCGGGAGGGGGGGAGAGAGGGAGGGGAGAGGATCAGCAGGTGAATCATCTGGGCGATGGTGAGAGTGAGCGGCTCCAGCTCCTTAGCCAGCTGCTCGTCGTACCCCTCCATGCGGTTCGCCAGCCCAAAGATGCCAATCAGCTCCGTGCCTGTTGGGAGCGTTTGGGAGCGGTTGCAAGTGGTTGAGAGAGACGGGGGGCGGGTGCAGGGGCCGAGGGCGTAGTGGCGGGGAGCGGGGGAAGAGGGGAGGAACGGGGTGGGAGGGGATCAGCAGGTGAAGCTATCAACTCCTTGGCCAGCTGCTCGTTGTACTCCTCCCCTCCATGCAGCTCGCCAGCCCAAAGATGCCAATCAGCTCCGTGCCTGTTGGGACCGGGTTGCATGTGGTGAGGGAGACGGGAAGGGAAGCGGGTGCAGAGAGGGTGAGGGTGCGGGAGAGAGGGAGGGAGAGGGGGAGAGGGAGGGAGGGGGGAGAGGGGGGGAATAGGGTGGGAGGGGGGGAATCAGCAGGTGGGTAACATCTCTCGACCAGATGCTCATAGTGCCTGCTAAGTAGTACGTAGGTGGTTCCATCCTCATCCTCCTCCCGCACCCTCCTTTCACCCCACTCAACCACCCACCCACTCACCTGTGTACAGCGGAATGCCCATGAACGTCTCAATGGGCGGGTGCCCCAGCAGCAACCACAAAGTCCACTTCAATCAACCTTCTCCCCGCACCCCCCTTCCTCTTCCCCTCCCACTCCCCACGCACCAGTATAGAGCGGAATGCCCATGAACGTCTCAATGGGCGGGTGACCCGGAGGCACGCCGCGGGAGCGGGGGTCGTTGACAGCATCATTGGTGATGACGGCCTGCCCCGTGAGCACGACGGTGCCGTGCAGCGTGTTCATGTTCGTGAACACCAGCCCCGCTGATCATCCTTCAATCATCCTCCTCCTCCCCTTCGATTACCCTTTCCCCCCCCCTCTCCCTTCCCCCTACCCCTCCCACTCCTTTCCCCCTCCCTCTTCCCCTCCCCATTCCCCTCCCCCTCCACCTCTCCCCCTCCCCACGCACCGGTGTAGAGCGGAATGCCCATGAACGTCTCAATGGGCGGGTGGCCCGGAGGCACGCCGCGGGAGCGGGGGTCGTTGACAGCATCATTGGTGATGACGGCCTGCCCCGTGAGCACGACGGTGCCGTGCAGCGTGTTCATGTTCGTGAACACCAGCCCCTTTGATCATCCTTCAATCATCCTCCTCTCCCTTCCCCCTACCCCTCCCACTCCTTTCCCCCTCCCTCTTCCCCTCCCCATTCCCCTCCCCCTCCTCCTCTCCCCCTCCCAACTCACCTGTGTAGAGCGGGATTCCCATGAAGGTCTCAATGGGCGGGTGGCCCGGGGGCACGCCGCGGGAGCGGGGGTCGTTGACAGCATCATTAGTAATCACGGCCTGCCCCGTGAGCACGACGGTGCCGTGCAGCGTGTTCATGTTGGTGAACACCAGCCCCTTGTGCGCGTTCGCCGCGTACCACGCGCGCAGCTCCTTGGTCCACGCCACGTTCGTCATCGCGTGCGTCTGGTGGGGGGGAAGCGGGCGGAAGAAGAGGGGGGCGCGGGCAGGGTGGTTGGGGGAGAAGCATGGGAGGGTGCAAACGTATTCTCTGAGTACCACGCGCGCAGCTCCTTGGTCCACGCCACGTTCGTCATCGCGTGCGTCTGGTGGGGGGGAAGCGGGCGGAAGAAGAGGGGGGCGCGGGCGGGGTGGTTGGGGGAGAAGCATGGGAGGGTGCAAACGTATTCTCTGAGTACCACGCGCGCAGCTCCTTGGTCCACGCCACGTTCGTCATCGCGTGCGTCGGGTGGGGGGAACGAGACCAAGGAAGGGGGAGGGGCGGGGAGGGAAGGAGGGGCGGAGAAGGGGGAAGAGAAGGGCGAGGAGGGAGGGAGAACGCGAGGGGGAAGACATGCTCAACCATTATCCGCACGCCCCATGCACAACGCAACGGAGTAACGGCACGTGCTTGCTGTGAATAGAACTGTGAGGCTGCAGCAAACAGGGAGCCACTGGGCAATTGTTCTTCAGAAAGCGCACACGCGCACGGCACGTGCTTGCTGCCAATTCCCTGTCATGGCACGTGCTTGCTGCCATTTCCCTGTCATGGCACGTAATTGTTGTCTGCTCTTACTCCTTCCATTTTTTTCAACGCTCCCTGTTCACCATCAACCGTAGCACTGCGCAGCACCGCACTGCACTGCATTGCACCACCACACAACACGGCACGGCACGGCATGGCACGGCATGACAGGGCTCTGTACCTTGAGGTAGGGTGTGCCGTCGGCCTTGAGCAGCGCGGAAGAGATGAACCCAAAGCCCGACGACGTCACGTCTAGCAGCGCCGACAGCAGGAAGTCAAACACCAGCGTGCCGTTCGGCTCCTGCGAAAAGAAAAGAAAGAAAGGAAAAAAAGAAACGAAAGGCAAAACAAAAGGAGTAAGAATGCGGGTGGGGGCATGGAGGCGGGTAGGGAGGGGGAGGGTGCCGGGGGGTTGTGGGAAGAGGGGGAGGGGGTGGGTGGGGGGGAGCGGTACAGGGGTAGGTGGAAGGGAGGGAGAGCATGGGGGGGGGGACGAGCGCAAGAGCCATACAGGTAGAACCATGAAACACCGAACCTAGGCCGTCACCATACGTACGGCTGCTCAGCCTGCTGTGCTGTGACTACTTTCGAGGCGACACAAAACTAGACCTAAGCCCTGTCCGTCTCCTTCTCCCACATTCAATCTCCACTCTTCCCCCACCCGCGCCACTCTTCCCCCACCCGCGCCACTCTTCCCCCACCCGCGCCACTCTTCCCCCACCCGCGCCACTCTTCCCCCACCCGCGCCACTCTTTCCCCACCCGCGCCACTCTTCCCCCATCCGCGCCACCCTTCCCCCATCCGCGCCACCCTTCCCCCAATCACGCCAACTACGTCTGTTCCACCCTTTTCCCACTGTCCCACCCCCGCGTAATCTTCCCCTTTCCCACGCAATTTTCTCTTGCACATTTGGCAAAAAAAATCCTTACAATTCGTATACGATTCCAGGGGAAGGTTACAATTCCTTACTATCTCCTCTTTCACGAAGCACATTCGGCGCGCCTCACCTTGTCAATAAAGTACACTTGGTGCGCGCGCGCAATCGCGGACAGCAGCTTCCGCTGCAGCGCCTCTCCGGAAGCCGCTCCGCCGCCTTTCTGCGCACCGCCGGCGGGCGGAACCCCCCGGCGCCGCGCGTGCTCCCCGCATCCTCTCGGAAGCTCGAATTCAGGCTGTCGATTTCGCTAGCCCTGTCGCTCCCCGCAATCATCTTCCCCTGCATGTGCGGGCACGCCTCAATCCCCAACACATTCGCCGAGGTCGTCCCCACCCCTCCACCCGCGCCCGCTCCCCCCGCGTCGGATCCTCCGAACGGTGACCCGGCGTGGAAGCGCGGCGAGGCGTCGCGCGACGCGTCGGAGCCCGCAGCGCCCCTCCGCGCGCGCTGCGGGGAGCCCGTGCGCGAGGTGGCCGGCGAGGAGGTGTCGGAGAGATAGCCGACCTGATTATCGGGGGACGCGGACGCGTACTCGATAGCATGCATCCCGCTAGTGGTGGTAGACGGGGTCGTGCGGCCGCTGACAGCGGGAGAGCCGGCGCCGGATCCAACGGCGCCGCCCGGGCGCGCGCCGCCGGCTGTGCCGGGCTTGGGGAGGTGGATGCCGCAGCGCTGCAGCAGCTGCGCCGCCTTGGGATGCTCGTTGGCGTCGTCGCGGACGTGACCGCACTTGCGGCAACTACAGGGGCGAGCGGCACGAAAGGAAATGTGATCATTAATAAAAATCACTATTGATATTTACACTTGTATTCAATACTTTGTAAATGGTCATAAAAATATTATATATTAAACTAATAAGGATAACATATATATATATTTATGAATATATATGTTCTCCTTGGAATGGTTGCACTCGACAGCCGCTTCACAGCTGACTGCGAAAATGACTAAACGATGCCTGCGGTGAATAAGCCAAGAAAGCGAGAAAACAAAAATGACCGAGTCCGACCGAGAGCTGCTAACAGCGTCTATTCGATATAGCATCGACTGAGAGGCAGCAATAATGAGCGAAAGACAGCGGCTTTGCGGATAATATTGGAGTAAAACTTGCCAGAGAGACGAAGTGACTGGCATTGGTCAACGAGCGAGCGAACGTACCGCCATCCAGCCTCGATCCACGCGCGAAGCGCCACCCAATCAGCCTCCGTCAAGCTAGCGACCACCTCCCATGGCGGTATGTCGAGCGTCGTCCCCGCGCCGCGCGAGCTCTTCCTCCGCGCATCTGGACCTGCGCCGCCAGCGGCGGGTCTGGCGGGACCCGCGGAGACCGCCGCGCCACCCTGTGCGCCGGCCTGCGCGCGCGCGAGCTCTTGAATCTTGGTGGACTGCGCGACGGCCTTGGCGAGGTCGACGCCTGCTTCGTTAAGCTCATCCGCGGTAACAGCACCTGCGGTAGCAGAACGGCGACGCAGCTTGACGCCCTTGGCGGCGGATTGTTGAGCTCCCATTGCGTAAACGAAGGGAGACGAAAATTATGCGGGTGATGGTACGAAATAAACAGGTGATGCGAAGTGGTAGCTTTCAAAACCGATTAATGAGACGACGACAGTTATGTGACCACTGCGCTTAGTCTCAACTTGGTTCCTTCGGCTAAGACCAATCAGCGTCGCAGTTGCTCGACGAGGCGAACAAGATAAGAGCGACGAAGGAAAACGTTAGCTTCCACAGGCCTCGCGGAGTTGACGGAGAATGCACAATGTCAATGTGGTGCAGGAGGGAAAAGCAAACTACACCGACACAGCCCAGTCTCACCAAATGATTTTAGGGAGCCTAAGGGACAAGGCGAATGTGGGTGCTTCACGAGGGGAAGTGAGGTGGGGAGAGGGAGGGGGGAGGGAAGAGGGAGGGGGGAGACAGGCCATGGCAGGGCAGACGGCTGCTGCTGCTGCTGCTGCTGCCGTGCTGAGCCTGTGACTGGCCCGACCGCGGGGGAAAATGCTGTAGGCATCACTGTAGTCTTGATTGCTCCTGATTGGTAGGTTCGGTCGGTACAAAGTGGTGCTCCGGTTTGCTCAACTCTAGAAGGCCGCGTTCTTGCAAGTTGCAACTTTATCGGGCTTGATTTTTTGGGCAGGTGGCGGGGCGCCACCAACAAGGATGATATAAAAGCTCTAGTGGCCTACGAACAACTTATGCGAATCTAGTCAGAAGGTATGGGAGGTAGTTTCGACTTTCTAACCAGGCCTGGATATTTCCGCGACCCATTGACAAATTTGAGTCATGGTTGGCAGTATTTGGGGTGAAGGGCGCGTTTCCCGAAATGCCACCAGTTTGAGCTGGACCTTGTGGTTCCGCAACCGCGTTTGGAGTGTTTCATGTGCATATCATGTGCCGCAACATGGAGGTGGAATCGTATGCGCATTTCCAGCAATTCTGTCAAATCGGGTCAGTTCCGGTTTCCCAGAGGTGAACGAGCCCTATGCATCCTCACGATAATATCCAGGCCCGGGAGCGGGAACACCGACAACCCATGCCTAACCTCCTCACGCAGTATTCGCCTAAGCTAGTGGAGAGCTTTGGCAGAACGGGCGAGGTCATCGCTCAGTTGGTGGATGACGTGGTGCCTTATCATCACCTGTGCACTGTCCGCGGTTGATGCTTCGTGACTACTACGAATTGTGCAGATAAAGTGACGAAGGTATGGGTCAAAGACCTGACATAAATTAAGTTTGACACAAGCCTTAAAAACCTTACAGTACTGATTTGTGGCCTTTTATATTTCCTGCTCCCTCTGTTTTCGTGCTCTTTCATTCAAACAACAGAAGGCGATTTTTTTCCCTAATACTGTAAAGCAGTAATTGTACGCGAACAACCTGAATGGATTCAGAGGGCGCTGAGGCAGGCAGAGAACAGACAACCACCCCAGTTATCAGCCCACTAACTGTCCCCTGACGGTACCACTAGAACCGCCAGAGGCAGTGGTAGCTCCACTGTATGTTACATTCACATAGAAGTTCCCAGGAGTGTCATACAGGCCCGCGTTTATCAGATCGGCTGCTCTGAGCTTGGGAGTCCATGATTTATCCAGGGTCGTACGGGCTTCGCCAAAGCAGACATATCCAGTCCCCACAGTGTGCATCCTGCAGGGGAAGGAGGTCACTAAAGGTCCCGTGGCGCCCTCCTTCCCCTTGAAAATCCCGACGTCAGAGAAGTTGGCTTTGGGTTTGTGGGGCAGGGCAAAAACACGAAGAGTGTATCCCACCAGCTGAGTGAATTCAGTCCTGGAATGAGCAAGAGGGAATATGGAGGCATTGCAGGGTAGGGGGAGAAGGGGGCGAGAGATCAGGGAGAAGCAGTGGTCAGGGGAGAAAAAAAAAATCAATCATCATGTTTCTTGAGGCGTTCCAATAACCAACGGTAATCGGCAGGCACAGACAGTTCGCATGGCAAATTGAGCTCATGGTAATGTGCGAGTGCGTGCAGCAGATAAGGACAAGCAGCACAAGGTGTGAGGCTCACATCTTGACAGAAACCTGAAAGGAGCCAGTGTAGGGTGAAGGCGAAACACCCTTTGTCTTGGACGAAACATAGTCTACACAGAGTAAAGAATATTCAGGTGAGGGTCAGTGCGTGCGTGGGTGTCTGTATGGGGGTTCGTGTGTGTTTGCGTGCGTGCGTGTGTGAGGGGGGTGGCCGCGCCGCCACGTGCTCGTGTTGAGTGAGGACAACGAAGCGGGGTGGGGTGGAGAGTGAGGAATTTCAAATGGTAACATCGAATGGGAGAAGCGGGGTGGGCGGTCGATTGTAAGGAGCTTTTGCAACGAAGAACCACCATAGCAGCCGGACATGGCGCAACGCCTGAGCGTTGATCTTTGCTCGACGAGGGGCTATAACGAGTCACGGGGTTGTTTGTAGCGAGTAATGGTGGACTCACAGTATCTGGAGCTGATGGTAACGCTCTCGACCGCCTGGGTAGGATTAATCATGCATCCAAACGACAGCACCACCGCTGACAGGGGCAGGCATCGTGTGAAGAGGAGCAGGGAGGAACCAGAGACATGAAGAAGGATTTCAACGAAGACGTGTATTGAAAAGACGCAGAGGAGGACGGATTGCAACGCAGTTTTAGTGCATTCTCACTGCACACTGAAACGAGGGAGGCCGCGACCAGCGAAGCTCATACGAGCGAACGAATCAGGTGAGAAACGCCGCCTCTGCGACGCTTACCTGCGACGAAGATTGTACGGAGCAGCGAAGAAGACGCTCCAGGTGAGAAGCAGCCGAAGACTTGTGCGGTAGTAACCGCCATTGGCGGTGAGGTGTACGTCTCACGGTAGGACTCGGCGACGACACCACTGAGAATAGCCGTTTGTCAGGGGCCGTACTGACGGATTGAGAAGCCGCCGTGCGTCTATCGCGGACTGTTCAGACTGTCGCGGAGAGCAAGATTACGGAACGTCGTGAAGGCGGGGAAAGTGGGTGAGGCAGTTCCAAATTCTTTCAACACCTATCACGCATTATATATCAGCGAGCTGATTCGGCATACTCGACAGAGAACTGCCGTATGTATGGTGACTTCCTGTTTTTGACAAGAGACCGCTTCTACATAGTGTGGGCGGGGCAAGGAATGCTGTTCACGGTAGGAAGGTTGGTTGGGGCAAAAGACGGAATCGTTTGGCGAGGCGTACCAAAGTGGTGTTGAAATTTGTGGAAATGAATTGTGGAACCCGAAGATACTGTATCTGGAGTTACCAGATCTGGAGTGCAACTCGTGCAGTCCTTCGCAAACAATCTTGGCTTCACAGAAACTTTGTGAGCGAGATCGTCCGTACCATCGTCGTCTCTAGTACAGTAATTTTGTGTGTGGCGAAAAAATATCCGACGAGTTGCGAAGTGTGTCGTTCTGAACTCGGTCATGCCCAACCGGTAGAGGATGCGAGGCTGTTTTGCGGAGACGTAGGGATGACCGCCAGAAGCAGCCACCACTGCACAGATGTTATCTACCAGCTGGAGCACACCTTACCGAAAGTACACCCTTTATCGCTATAATGTGTACCGAACTGGCTGGCTAACCTTGTCTTATTCGAATTGCCAAAATGAACATAGCAAGGGTAAATATGATCATAGTTTGACAAATGTTTCAAATATTTAAGGGTTATGGAAGGGGGGAAGGGGGGAAGGAAGAGGGAAAGGGGGGGAGTGGGAGGGAGAAAGGAGGGTGAGGGGGGAAGGGGGAGGAAGGACAGGGGGAGAAGGGGGGGGGGGGAGTGAGGGATTGGAAGCAAAAACATATGGTAAAAAAAACATGGTTGATTTAAAGAGAAGGGTACATGAAATAGAGGGCTAAGGCGGGCAGAGTAGTGCACCACCAACAATTGGTTGACATAATCTACACTGAATTATCCAGCAAGCAATTTACCGTGTATATTACAATATAGGTGTAACTATTACAAACCATTTGAAGCATGCCGGCAGTACATACATACGCCACGTCGCTACCCCGATTATCACCCTATTAACTGTCCCCTAATGGTACCATTAGGTCCGCCAGAGGCAGTGGTAGCTCCGCTGTATGTCACATTAACATAGAAGTTCACAGGGATGTCATACACGCCAGCTTTGAGCAGATCGGCTGCTTTGAGCTTGGGAGTCCATGACTTATCCAGGGTCGTGCGGGCTTCGCCAAAGCAGACCCACCCAGTCCCGGCGGGAATCATTTTGCAGGGGAGGGATGTCACCAAAGGTCCCTTGGCGCCTTCCTTCCCCTTGAAAACCCCGACATCCGAAAAGGTAGGTAGCGGATTGCGGGGCAGAGCAAACACCCGAAGAGTGTATCCCACGAGCTGAGTGAATTCAGTCCTGGAATGAGCAAGAGGGAATATGAAGGCATTGAAAGGCCGCAAGAGAGAGAACATTAGTGTTCATCCTTCGAAAGGCAATTCAAGTCCCAACAGTAACAGGCAAGCACAAACGACCAAATCATGACTTGATTCGTAAGAATGGATGTGCGAGTGCATGGATGACTTACAACTTGACAGAAACCTGAAAGGAGCCAGTGTAGGGTGAAGGGGAAACACCCTTTGTCTTGGACGAAACAGAGTCTGCACAAGGTACACAATATTCGGGTGGGCGTCAGCGGTAGTATAATGGTGAGCGTCTGTGCATGTGTACGTGCGAATGCGAGAAGAGGAGTGGTAGATGGTGCGGGCTGCAAAGGGATAATCAAATAGCGGAGAACCACCTGAAAAATCCAGGCGTGGAATCAAACCATGGGGAGAAATGGCTTGTGTGTTGGGTTGTGCGCAGGGAGATGTTTTGCTGTTCTGTGGCGAGTCGGGGGAAGCGTGTAGCGAGTGACGGCGAACTCACAGTATCGGGTGTCGTTGGTGATGCTCTGGAGAGCCTGGGTAGGGCTGATCATGCATCCAACGGTCAGCACCACAGCTGAAAGGGATAGACATTGTGTATAAAGGCGCAGGGAGGGGAGAGAGAAGTAAGAAACGGACGTTAATGAGGACGCGGATCGAAGAGAGCAGGACGGACTGCATTGCAGCGGCGACCTCACCCGCGACGAAGATAGAACGGAGCAGCGAAGGAGAGGCTCCGGGTGAGAAACAGCCGACGGTCTTCATTATAGCGGCCATTGGCTGTGAGGTGTAAGCCTCAGTAGGAGGACGACACGAGTATGGTGGCTTGTCAAGAGGATCGCACGGAATGAGAAATTGTGCGCTTCTCAGTTTTTACATATGTTCAGACTGTCGCGGGGTGCAAGATTCCAGAACCTTGTGAAAGAGAAGCAGCTGCTGCGAATGCTGCACCTCTCATTGTGGTACTGTACAGTATGCGCCTTGTATTTTGAGCGCCTATCACGCGCCATAACGTACGTATCAGCGAACCGATCCGGGGGAGCCGGCAGTACAGAACGTACGTACTGTTCAGGGAGACTTTCCGAATTTGCCGGAATTTTAGGGTTCGAATGGTTTCTAAATGTTGTGTGGCTCCGAGCAAAAGATGCCGTGCAACTCACTGCCGCTATTATGACTCGGCCATAATATCAAAGAGCCCAAGCGACGATTGAGCGCTTCTGTCTGTGCCCTGCCCAACACAGTCCTCTATCTCTACGGCATTTAGTCCTCGTCATGGTTCGAGCTTATGAAAGTTTTCCGCAAGTACCTTTTAAAGGAGAGCAAAAACTGGTCGGGTATAAGTTGGAACAACCTCGAATATAAAGGAGAGTAGCTCGGACCGTGAAATGTTGGGCACTTACAACCAGGGCCCAAAATTGGTTTAGGCCTACTCTTCCAAATCAGGGTACAAGGCCCTCCTTGAACAGACCCCTAGGGTAAAATTTTTCGTACCCTGCTTTCAGCAGGGTAAATCAACCACTAAACTGATTTGAGCAGGGTAGTGTTAGGCTTAGCCTGTTTTGATTACCGGCGACTTCACTATCGCGTTCCAGACGGAAAAGGAATACGGTATGCGTCGCGGGCCACGACGCGCGGTGCAATGGGAAGCAGCGCGGCGCGCTGCGGGAGATTCCTGCAGCGGGGGACGTTAAATGAATTCATGTCGGGAATTGCGCGTCGAAAAGTATGCTCTTTGTGGAAATCGTGTGTCGAAGAGGTGGGAGTGCTTCAATTTGTTTTTCGCTAACTCGCACTGTAACTACTTCCCCGTTACCACAGGTTCCGTCCTCGTCCCGCAGTGCTTGAGGTCTCAATCAAGTGGCAACGATGCACGAAAAGTGCCTGGTTTCTCGTTCCGTCAGCACACTCCGTAGGGTATCTCTCACGCTATCTTCTCCTCTCCTCTCGCCCCGTGTGCGCCCCCACAGTGCGGTGTTTGTGGGGGTGTGGTAAATTTTGACACCACGCGGACTGTGATCTGATTCGCATTAGGAATGTTTCGGTACAAGGGTAGTGTACACTATACCTTGATTCCGTCAGGCTAACCTAAAAACCAATCAGGGTGAAATAAAACATGCTCTTTTAAGAGAAGGGTAACTATCTCGCATTCCTGATTTTGGCAGGGTAATCCTGAAAAAACGGCCGACCCCCAGGGTAATCAGGGCGTTTTACCCTGATATTTTGGGCCCTGCTTACAACCTGCCTGTATTGCACGCAAGCACATTAGTTATTCCTAACAAACGGGCATTCTGGTTGCTAATTGACAATCAATACTTCCTATAAGAAGCACTCTATGAAAAAAAAAAAGGACAATGAAGAAAACGGGAGTAGTGCTTGTCGTTCAGCAGCTGGCGAGAACGGGAAGAACCTGGTCAGGATCCAGGAAGTACGATGTACAGCACATTCACATCGGTGAGGTCAGTGAAAAACTGGTGGTTCACATTGGTCTGCTCGGGTTGAAAACTGAAGACAGATTCATCTGCCTTGCCATATCACTGCCCTTACACAAATCGACAAAAACTCGTACGTGTGTAGTACAGCTTATGCTCAATAGCATACGAAATAGTTCTACTAGCTTTGAGGTTTGTAAGCTTCTGTACATCCCGCACAGTTTTGTCAACATTGCAGCTAGGAAAAATGGGCTTGTAAAAAACACAAAAGATACACTTTGTTTTTCTTTGCAGAACAAGAGGTTAGCAGACTTTGTTATATGTCGTTCCTCTTTGTAACCAATGGTTCATGATCACCCCATTAATTGTCTTGTTCACACATTGCCAGTTAGACGAATCGCATTCCTAGTGCAACTTTTACGGATCTGTAAACCGCGTGCAACTGGCCGGCACCAATTGTTCATGGGCACTAAATCGGGAATGGGCGGGGCGAAACTCGAGGGCAGCAATTGAGCACATTTAATTCGGTAGCGCTTGGTAGTGCTACCGGGCGCTAGAAGACGCTACCGGGAGCATTAGACAAAACTACCGATAACTGTTACTTCGGGGCAGAAAAAAAAATCAAAAATAATACTCTTAGAAAATAAGGGCGCATTTTCAGAAAGGACCAACCCTAAACACAAGGAAAGGGGATTGTTTTCTTGGGTTGATGACTCTCATTCCAATGATTTTTTTTCTATGAAGATACAATAGATTTTCATCACATATAGAAGTGTGAAGTGAACTAGGTTATTCAACACAAACTGGGATGAAGGAATTCGGCAATTTGTTTTCTAAAACACATAGTGGACAGACTGCAATCAGATAGATTTCCCCTCACCAACACATGGTATAAGTTGCTTGCTTGGCTTTGCTATAGCGCACTCTGAAAATTGGGTTGCCTTCCGACACAAGGTGATCAGTTTGTCAGCAGTTTATTCACGGACGTGCAATCTTATTCAGTGCTGAAACTATAATAACTAAATGATAAGCAACGAACTAAGAATATCCACATAAATGGTAAAATTGTAACGGACGTTGTATTCTCACAGGGACCAGCTAAGGTATGGCGCGATGGGCGGCGAAGTAGGGCGCGTCGGGCGCCCAAGCCAGTGCGTGACGGGGCGCTGAGGGTCTGCTTTCGAGGTGCACTAGAGTGTGTTAGGGGTGCTCAAGTAGGGGCTCGCTAGAGAACACCGGAGGTGAGCTAAGGTAGCTGAAGCAAAAGTAACGAGCTAACTTAACTGTGATACCATGTCGGAAATGAAGATTTACTATATGAGGGCATACATGGTTTTTAAGTACAAAAGCTCTACCCTTTAAATACTAAAACAACATAGCCTACAAGTATGCAATTCTAAGCAGATTGACACCAAAAAGGAAGGAAATGCTGACAGTCCATACTGATTGAGCCCTCAAGTTTCACCTGGCCTGACCGAGTTGAACTTCACCAAAATTTCATGCCAATTTATGCGGTAGACCACACTCAGCTTAATTAGGAGGGTACAGTAGTACACAGCCCCATACTTATGGAAAATATCTACAAGAGAAAAACCTCATTGACGTTGGAGCAAACCGCAGCCTAATCAACCATGCGAATGCTATAGTTGCGACTTTACATATGCTTACATCTAGTGTTGACATAGAAATGTTCGCCACCATACAAATGCTCAAAGTTTAGCGGTTTTATCTGGCAGACGCATACGTAACACTACGTGCAGTCATAATCCATTAAAACGTCGTTTTGCACAGCCAAATATGAACCCGCAAAGTATTCGTTTGTTGGACTTGGAAATAGCTCAAGCCTTGCTGCTAGCATTGCGTAACTTTGCTCGCATTCGCGCATCATCGTCAACTTTTTTGTTTGTGTATGTCCTACCATACACTTGTATCATGCTTGACCTTTTTGCAAATTTCGTGTTATAAGTTGTCAATTCAATGTGTACACGTTAGTCAATAACAAAAAAGTTATTCCATCTATTGATCAAACAGTGGAGCAACGATAAAAAGAAGGCCTAATCAGGCAGGGTCCTCAAGATCGTGAGGTCCTATGCTGGTTCGGTGTTGTGAAGCACCAAATTGACACGGTGTACGATCGAGAGGCGAGGACCTCGGGCCGAGCCTTGTCTTCCAAGTATTGGGGCTGTACGCAAATAGCGTGCCCTAGTAAATAAATCCTTATACAACCCAAAACCCCCTTTAAAAAAGGTGGTTAAAATCCGTAACACACCAATAAGAGAGAAAATATAGGAGTTGTCAAACATTATATGTTTATATGATTGTAGGCAGTAGTGGGTGATACCTTAGGGGGTACACTGGATTAGGGTTTCCTATTTGTATCCATCCTTCTGTTAGTACAGTCATTCCAGTCTGTTATTACGACATGGTTTCAGAGCAGGTCCTTCTCTAGGACCGTTCCTAAGGGCCCACCGTTCGCTACCTAACTACCTACCTACTACCGGAGCGCGTTCTTAGCGCCTCCCCCGTAGCGCCCTCGAGCGCTTCATTATTTTTTATTCGGCCCCGCTGGCCCCGTCGATCGAGCCCCGTCTAGAGGCCCCGCGGCCCCGTCGCATTTGACCTAGAGGCCCCTCACGGCCCCGTCGCGCCGCCCCTTAGCGCCTCGAACGACCCCGCCGCTCGCCCCTTAGCGGCCCCGTCGGCCTTGCGATCGCCCGCTACCGGCCCGCGCACCGCGCACGCAGCCCGCATTTTACCCCCGCGGCCTGCGTGCTGCCCGCTGCCGGCCCCGTCGCACTGCCCGCGCACTGCTCGCACGCCTTTGCGTCGCTAGCGCACAGCCCGCCGCGGCCCCGCCGGCCCGCGATTTGCACCGCTGCAGCTGCCGCCCGCCGGTCCCTCGCCGCTGCTGCCCGTGAGTCGCCCACTGCTGCTCCCGCGTTTCTGCCATGCCCGCAGCCGCCCGTCGCCTGCTCGCGCACGCCCCGCTGCCCGCAGCCGCTTGCACGCCGCTGCTTCCGCTGCTGCTTGTGCATCGCTGCCCCTACGCTGCCGCTGCCCGTGCGCCGCCATTGCCCGTGCGCCACCGTTCCCCGTGCGCCGCTGCCGCCCGTGCGCTTCTGCAGCCACCGCCCGCGAGGCACTCGCTCTCACTGCTGTTTATTTACTACCTACCGCGCACACTGCTACCACTGCAGCTACCACCAGTGCGCCGTTGCAGCTCCTGCTGCCACGCTACCTACTATTGCCGCTCGTGTGCCACTACGGACAGTCGACCCCGCCCGCGCCTTACCTAGCGGCCCCGCCGGCCCCGTTGACCCTCCGCACACCTTTCCAGCGGCCTGATTCCTACTACTACTGCTACTGCTACTGTCGCTATGGCTAGTCCTCCCGTTCTAGCTTTCGATGCCGAGGGCCGTCCGGTGAAGTTCGAAACCTGGCTAGATGACCTGCACCTGTTCCTACAGCTCACTGCCAAGGAAGATATCTCACTGTACGACCACGCCCTAGGCCATGCCACTGCCCCTGACTCGACTGCTGACAGCACTCTGCGTTCCCAGTGGCAGACCCGTGATGCGCATGCTCGCTTTGCTATTCGCAACTCCCTGCCGCTAGACGAGCGCGAGCACTTCGGCCAGTGCAAGACTGCTAAGGACCTCTACACCGCTGTAGTTGCCCGCTACTCCTCACCCGCTTCTGCCACGCTAGGCCGCCTCACTCTCCCCTACCTGTTCCCCGACCTAGCCTCCTTTCACACTGTCGCAGACCTCATCACCCACCTTAAGACTAGTGAGGCCCGCTTTCGCGCTGCTATGCCTGCCGAGTTTCTCACTAGCAACCCCCCCTCGCTCTGGATCACTCTCTACCACATCGTCACCCGCCTCCCTGACTCTCTGCGCGCAGTCAGGGACCACTTCCTCTCTCGCTCCCCCACTGAGCTCACTGTTGCCCTCCTCGAGAAGGAACTGCTTGCAGCTGAGGCGAGCATCGTCGCTGTAGGCACCTCTCGTGGCGACCCCCGCACCCCGTTCTTTGAGGGGTGTTCCCCTTCCCCCCTCCTCCCCTCTGTCACCTCTGCTGCTGCTGTCGACCTCCTCGGTGCTGAGAAGGTCGGGACCGCGTCTGCTTCGAGCGGGCGCCGCAGGAACAAGGGGGGCAGGGGTGGGGGTGGCGGCGGAGGAGGTGGGGGTGGAGGCGGTGGGAGTGGAGGCGCGGCTGGGGAGACTAGTGGCGGCAGTGGGGGAGGAGACAGCAGCGGTGGGAGTGGTGGCGGAGGCGGCAGCGGAGGCGGAGGTGGTCGTGGCGGCGGCAGGGGTGGAGGTGGCCGGGGCGGCGGCGGTGGGGGTGGTGGTCGTGGAGGCACTGGCGGAGGGCAGAGTCAGCAGCCCGCCCCGACTCTTCAGGCCGCCCGTGAGTGGTATGCGCAGCGTGGCGTTACCTGCACGTACGTCATTCGCACAGGTGACCGCAGCGGCCAGCAGTGTGGGAGGCCGCACCCCACGCAGCGCTGCTTCGCGCGCCTTAACGACGCGTGGCGCACCCAGTTTCCTGATGCCGCTGAGCTGCCGCGCTGGGCTGATCTGGAAAAGAGGGGCGTTGATATTTGGGCTTTAGACTTTGATGCTATTCTCACTGCTATGTATGCGATGTCTATTAGTGGAGAGGGTGCTCAGTACTTGCGTGTTCCGCCCGACCCGGGCATTCAGGCCAGTCCGGCTGCCGCTCTAGGTGCTAGTGCGTCCGCTCCCACAGGTCCTGGTGAGGCTGCTGCCCTAGGTGCTAGTGCGTCTGTGCCCCCTGGTACTGAGTCGACTGCAGCACTGCACACCTTCACACTGGACTCAGGTGCTTCTCGCTCTTTCTTTCGTGACCGCACTGTCCTTGAGCCACTCGCTCGGCCAGTTGCGGTCTCCCTTGCTGACCCCTCTGGGGGTCCGGTCATTGCCACCTCCTCCACTGTCCTTCCTTGTCCGGCGGTCCCGTCCGGCACGCTGTCAGGTCTCTACCTCCCCTCGTTCTCTACGAACTTGGTGGCAGGTAGTGCACTCCAGGACGGGGGTGTTCACCAGTTCACCCCTGCCTACGAGCGCGTGACACACTGCACGTGTGCTCGGACGGGTCGCCACCTGGCTACTTTCACTCGAGAGCCGGGGTCGGACCTGTACACACTGACCACTGAGTCCCCTCAGGTAGCTGCGTCTGCGTCTACGTCTGCGTCTGCGTCAGGTCAGCTGTCCGCCCCCTGCTCGTGTCGCTCTCTGGCGCATGAGACTGTCCTTTGGCACCACCGCCTTGGTCACCCGTCTGTGCAGCGCCTTCGGGCCATGCACAAACGGGACCTTGTTGCTGGTCTTCCCAGGGTGCTCCCTCCCCTTCCAGACTCGCCTGCTCCTCCCTGTATTCCCTGTGTCGAGGGGTGGCAGCGCGCCGCTCCTCACTCCTCCTCCTTTCCCCCGACAACTGCTCCCTTGCAGACGCTCCACATGGACGTGTGGGGCCCAGCCCGCGTCCGTGGTCAGGGTCAGGAGAGGTACTTCCTGATTGTTGTTGACGACTTCTCGCGCTACACCACGGTCTTCCCCTTGCGCGCCAAGGGTGACGTCCCTGATGTCTTGATCCCTTGGATCCGCAGATCTCGTCTCCAGCTCAGTGAGCGTTTCCGCTCCGACTTCCCTGTCCTGCGTCTGCACTCTGACAGAGGTGGGGAGTTTTCCTCTGGCCTATTGGAGGCCTTCTGTCAGCAGGAGGGCATTGAGCAGTCGTACACGCTTCCGGCCTCTCCACAGCAGAATGGGGTTGCTGAGCGCCGCATTGGTCTGGTCATGGAGGTCGCTCGTACCTCCTTGAGCCATGCGGCTGCCCCCCATTTTCTGTGGCCGTTTGCAGTCCGATACGCTGCGCATCAGCTCAACCTCTGGCCCCGTGTCTCCTTGCCCGAGACTTCTCCGACACTGCGTTGGACGGGAGAGGCTGGCGATGCGTCGCGTTTTCGGGTCTGGGGATCCCGAGCTTTTGTCCGCGACACGTCCGTGGACAAGCTCTCCCGTCGCGCTGTCCCCTGCGTCTTCCTTGGCTTTGTCCCAGACGCCCCTGGCTGGCAGTTCTACCACCCCACCTCGCGTCGTGTCCTGGCCTCTCAGGACGTCACTTTTGACGAGTCCGTCCCCTACTACCGCCTCTTCCCCTACCGCACTGCCCCGCTCCCCCCCCCGCCTCTCTTCCTCGCTCCAGGTGCTGAGGTACCAGACCCCCTCCCCCCTCAGGGTGCCGCTCCCTCAGGTGTGTCCCAGGTAGACCCGGGTGAGCCTGTTGAGGTAGCTGTTGACTCTCGTCCTGCTAGGGGTGCTGAGCCTGGGGGTGCTGCGTCTGGGGGTGCTGAGCCTGGGGGTGCTGCGTCTGGGGGTGCTGAGCCTGGGCGTGCTGAGTCTGGGGGTGCGGAGCCTGGGGGTGCTGAGCCTGGAGGTGCGGAGCCTGGAGGTGCGGAGCCTGGCGGTGCTGAGCCTGGGGGTGCTGAGTCTGGGGGTGCTGAGTCTGGGGGTGCTGAGCCTGAGCGTGCTACACCTGGAGGAGCCCTCTCCTCCCAGCAGCTGCAGGAGAGGTACCTCGAGTACTGCCGCCTTCGGAGAGGTGCTGCTGGAGCTCGTCCCGGTACTTCCCCTCCTACCCAGGAGCTCCCCCCCATTCAGCAGATCCGCGAGTGGTACACACGGCGCTGCAGTCTTCGGAGT
This sequence comes from Closterium sp. Yama58-4, assembly GCA_947470075.1. Classification (NCBI taxonomy): domain Eukaryota; kingdom Viridiplantae; phylum Streptophyta; class Zygnematophyceae; order Desmidiales; family Closteriaceae; genus Closterium; species Closterium sp. Yama58-4. The sequence continues at coordinate 218,386 of CANIUD010000810.1, read as the reverse complement.
GGTGCTCCTGGTGCTGCGGACCCGGGCGGTGGAGCTGCTGCTGGTGCTGCGGACCCGCCTGGTGGAGCTGCTGCTGGTGCTGAGGACTCGGACGTTGGAGCTGCTGCTGGAGCTGAGGACCCGGGTGGTGGCGCTGCTGCTGGTGCTGAGGACCCGGACGTTGGAGCTGCTGCTGGTCCTGCCGACCCGCCTCGTGGAGCTGCTGCTGGTGCTGAGGACGTTGGAGCTGCTACTGGTGCTGAGGACCCGGGCGGTGGAGCTGCTGCTGGTGCTGAGGACTCGGACGGTGGAGCTGCTGCTGGAGCTGAGGACCCGAGCGGGGGAACTGCTGCTGGTGCTGAGGACCCGGCCGGTGGAGCTGCTGCTGGTGCTGTGGACCCGGACGCTGGAGCTCCTACTGGTACTGAGGACCCGGCCGCTGGAGTCTCTTCTGCTTCTGGAGACGCTGCGCGGCCGCGACCGTACTTCGTACCGCTCCTTCAGCAGGTTCTTGGGCAGGCTCCTCCTCCTTGTCCTCCTCCCTCCGTAGAGTGTCCTCCGCCTGTCCAGCCGCAGTCACAGTTACCGCCTACCTCGCCTCTCCCTGCTCCCTCTCCTTACACTGGTCCCACAGGAGGCCTTACAGAGCGACGTGAGCCTGAGTCTCGTCCTGCGTCGCCTGTTCGTCCTGCTCGCACTGGTAGTCGTGTCCGTCGTGAGCGTCCTCCTCCTGTCCCAGGCACTCACTACATGACTCTGCGTCCCTCTACTGCTCCTCAGCGTGTCCCTCTACCGTCTCCTCTTGCGTCCTCTTTGCCTGACGTTCCGGACCCTGAGTCTGACCGGTATCGTGCTGAGCACCCTACTGTCATGCGTCTCCTCGCTACTGTTGTCGCTGACCCTACCTTTGAGTCCTCGGCTGCGTCTGCTCTGGTCGCTGAGTTGGTTGACTTTGCTGCTGCCTGTCGTCTAGACTACGCTACTAGCCTTGTTGCTGAGTCTGTCTGTCCTCCGTCCGTCGGGGGTGAGTGTGCTCTTGGCACGGACGTCCTTGAGGACAGACAGGAGGAGTTCCAGTGTCTTGCTGCTGCTTTGCCCCGTCTCGTGTCCTTGCTAGTTGCCCCTGAGGGAGACCCGGATGCACCAGACATCCCGACCCCGCGCTCTTACGCTGAGGCGATGGCGGGTCCCTACTCCTCTCAGTGGCAGACAGCCATGGACGCAGAGATGGCTTCCTGGAAGTCCACACGCACCTACGTCGACGAGGTCCCCCCTCCTGGGGCGAACATCGTCAGTGGCATGTGGATTTTCAGGGTGAAGCGGCCGCCGGGTTCTCCGCCTGTCTTCAAGGCGCGTTACGTGGCTCGAGGCTTCAGTCAGCGAGAGGGAGTTGACTTCTTCCAGACCTTCTCCCCCACCCCGAAGATGACTACTCTTCGGGTGCTGCTGCACATAGCCGCTCACCGCGACTACGAGCTTCACTCACTTGACTTCAGCACTGCTTTCTTGCAGGGCAGCCTGCACGAGGAGATCTGGCTGCGCCGCCCACCTGGCTTCACTGGGTCGTTTCCTCCTGGCACCCAGTGGAGGCTTCAGCGGCCGGTCTACGGTCTCCGCCAGGCTCCGCGTGAGTGGCACGACACACTGAGGACTACACTTGCGGCTCTTGGGTTCGCGCCTTCTACAGCTGACCCGTCGCTGTTCCTGCGCACCGACACTTCGCTGCCGCCGTTCTACATCCTCGTGTACGTCGACGACTTGGTCTTTGCCACTGCTGACACTGCAGGACTCGCCTACGTGAAGTCGGAGCTGCAGAGGAGACACACGTGCACAGACCTGGGTGAGCTGACAAGCTATCTTGGCTTGCGGATCACCCGGGACAGAGCACGGCGCACCATCACCCTGACTCAGTCACACATGGTGCAGCAGGTTCTCCAGCGCTTCCGCTTCACGTATTCCTCGCCTCAGTCCACTCCTCTGCCTACCGGTCACTCGCTCTCAGCTCTGCCTTCGGATGAGTCCGTAGAGCCGAGTGGCCCGTATCCAGAGCTTGTGGGCTGCCTCATGTACCTGATGACCTGCACTCGACCTGACCTTGCATACCCTCTTAGCATCCTTGCACGCTATGTCGCTCCTGGCCGTCACAGGAAGGAGCACATGGATGCCGCTAAGAGGGTGTTGCGCTACTTGTGCAGTACGTCGGGCATGGGGCTTGTGCTTGGAGGGCGAGACCGAGTTGTTCTCACAGGGCACTCAGACGCTTCTTGGGCAGACGACCAGGCTACTTAGCGGTCGTCTCAGGGTTACACCTTCAGCCTTGGCTCTGGCTCAGTTTCTTGGCGCTCTACACGCTCTTCTTCTGTTCTCGGCTCCAGTTGCGAGGCTGAGATCTACGCTACTGTCATGGCTGCCCAGGAGCTACGCTGGCTGACCTACCTGCTGACCGACCTCGGAGAGCGGCCTCGTTCTCCTCCAGTACTGTACGTCGACAACAAGGCTGCCATTGCCTTGTGTGAGGAGCACAGACTGGAGCACAGAACGAAGCACATCGCCCTGCGGTACTTCCTTGCTCGAGAGCTGCAGCAGCGCGGTCAGCTTTGTATTCGCTACGTGGCCACTGAGGCCAACACTGCTGATGTGTTCACCAAGGCGCTTCAGCCTCGTGACCATCAGCGCTTCTGCACTCTACTAGGCCTTGTGCCTACTGGACCTCACTTGCTTACCTCTTGACTTTGCTTGTACTGTGATCACTATATATATCTATACCTGCATGTTTACTCTTGCTAGGTTGTGATCACTGTATCTCTTGCTCTGTTATAAACTTGCATGTGAACTGGTCTTGTGACCACTAGCTTGTGCTCGGAATTTGTGTGGAATCCTCGAGATCCACCCTGAGCTTGTTGTTGCCTTGCTTTGCCTTGACTGGTCTTCTGACGACTAGGTCTCCCCCACTTTGCCTATGGGGGTGTGTCAAACATTATATGTTTATATGATTGTAGGCAGTAGTGGGTGATACCTTAGGGGGTACACTGGATTAGGGTTTCCTATTTGTATCCATCCTTCTGTTAGTACAGTCATTCCAGTCTGTTATTACGACAGGAGTACCGAGCATTTAGAAATGAGCCAGATTTGATCCACATGTCATCTTCGCTGATTCCATCTACCGCTCGAAGGAGGAATTTGACATGGCGGCTAGTTGTCGTTTATTGTACATGACGATTCAGGATTTTCCACTGTTAAAGTATTGGCTCTGCTACAGGCAAAAAAAATGGCACGATCAACAGTCGTGCAACATCTGACGGTGAGGGTCCGACGAATTGATTCAACAAGCTTACATGGAATGTATAATTTATGCGCGAGTCATCAGGCAATAGTAATTTTGCCGTGACAGGTATCAGTATTTGAAGGGTCCCATGAAATTCAGGCAAAGCTACGCCAGTTTGGGCAGGTGAAGATTCTTCGCGTCCACAAGCACCACATATCCGGCAGTCAGGGATGGATTCATCCGACGCCTATCGGCATTGCGCTCGAGGACGATGTTCACCTTTCAGATAACCTATGTTGCTGGGTTGCTTGCAGTTCGGGGTGACGAGTTCATGCAAACGTGGTACCGGTTTGTCGGGTGTAGACAACAATGATACTAGTGGATCTATCCTATGATTGGGGTAAAAATGTGAGTTTAAGTTTGTTGTGGTGGGTGCGTTGTTATACGCGAACTCTAGCATCGGGAGTGAATATTGCCACTTGGATTGGTTGAGGCAGTTGGTGCAAATAAGTTGCTCGATAGTCTGATTTGTCCGTTTTGTTTGGCCATCCGTTTGAAGATGGTAGAGAACTCAAACTGCAGGCGCTTGCAATATTGTGCCCACGTTTTCTGCAGGGATTTCGACGTGAATTTTGGATCTTGATTGCTAATAAATGTCGAAAAGAACGCGTGAAGGCGTACAACGGTGAAGTTGAACAACTTCTCTGTATCTTCGACTGCAAATGTTGTACGACATGGTGCAGCATGTGCAGTTTTAATTAATCGGCCAACGACGACCATGCCTGAGTTTCGGCCACTGGTGCCAACTGGCAGGTCCATGACGAAATTAATCGTAAATTGTTGTCACGGTAGCTCGGGTGGCTTGAATGCTACATCCATTGTTCAACAGCTGCAGCTGATGCTGCTGAAGTTGCTGCTGTTGCTGTTGTATCACAGCTGCACCCCCAGACTAGCACCTCCTCTACTCGCGCCTCGAAAACCAGCACACCCTCCGACAGCACTCCCAAGACCAGCATTCCCAGTGTCAGCACCTCCAACCGCTCCCCTCTTAGGACCACGCCTTCGACGTCTTTTCCCACCAAAGGTAGTAACAGTCGCAGAATCTACTGTAGCAGCACGCTTAGTAACAACAGTAGTGGCAATGCGGGTAGTGAGCACAGGCGGGGTCTACCCCTCAAATTAGGGGGGACAACAGTACCAAAGGAGGAGGGAGAGCGTGAAGGTGGGCTTCGACTTTAGTGAGACACGTCTCAAAGAGATAAGAGTGAGGCTCGTGGGTTGCTTATCAAGAAAAACATCGCGGGCCGGCGTGAGTTGGTCCGAGAGGTGGGTTATGAGAAGGTACATGTTGATATGTATGGGGGGCGGGTGCACGATATTGACCTCATTACTCTACGCTGCGCAGTAGCAAGCGAGTGTAAGTGGCTAACATGATCAGCAATGGTGGAGAATACAGAGATATTTGGCAAAAGGAAATATTTAAAGAGGTGGCCCATGGATGTAAAGGAGGGAGTGGACTAGCGAGCAACAATCGTGTCCCAACACTCCTTCCCCCTCTTAAGCTGCTGAAACTGTTCTTTGAGGCTCATCTTATGGCAAGAGGCAGCTGATAGCAAGACGGGCAGCTACATCACGTGGGTGTGTACTGTGCAGTGGCACTAGGAGCAAGAATGGCGGGACGAAAGGAAGGGGGGATGGGGGAGGGCAGGCAGCTCACCCGAAATGTAGGAGTATAAGGGGACGTCGCATTGAAGTTGGCTCAGTGGGTGGAGCTTAGCGTCGAAGATCTACGCGGCAAATTTGATTGCCCCCCCCTCTCTTCAGGGCTTCACTTAGCGCATCGCTTCATGTCGAAGAAAGAGGAATAGTAGGCACGATGAGGAGCCATAGCTAGGGTTTACCTAGCTAGGCAAGAGAGAAATAGGCAAAGGAGGGGTTTGACTAGAAAGAAGGGAGGTACAAATAGCAAGCCCTAAAAGGGTTTACTCACTATTGAGTACCCCATTACCGACTAGACAAGCATTATAATCTGACACTTCATAGCGAAGCATATTGTTGGAATAACCGAAAGGTTATAAAGGCATTCCCGAAGTTGCTCCACTGTACTAGTACCGCATTAGCTCATATAGAGCACGCGGAATCTCGAGGGTCACCCGAAGGTCAACCGTCTAAGATAGTCAACGGTCGTGACCCTTGACGATCCAGTAACCGCGCGACAGTTAACAGACTGCAACACGGTAACTGTCAAGAATAGCAATAGTCGTGGTTACTGTAGCTATGTAATACAGTTAATAAGGGAATGTACCCCTCAGAGTACATGGCTAGATAGTTTGCTATTTAATTTCTTGTACTCCTACTCTCTAATCATCTTGTTCTCTTTCAACTATTATTCAACAAGGTCACTACAGAGACTTCACTGTCTCCTTTCAGGCTTAACACATCCTATCCTGTCCACTGATCCTTTGGTTGTATCAGCATGGTATGAGAGCTAGAGTGGATTATAGGATCTGTCAAGCCCTCGTTCTTCCTAGAACAATCCTTTCATAAAATCAATTATCACATCTTAAGGTCTGCAACACTATGGCTCCTGAAGGGAAAGCTACTGCAGACTCACCGGGCCCACCACCAGCAACTACTAACGCGCCATCAGCGGTGACCTCCGTCAACGCCGCTGTCGTTGAGCAGCTAGTCGCACGCATCAACGCTCTTGAAAGCCATCAGGCTATGAGCATTGATGGCTCAAGCTATGCACGTGGCGTTGCTGGACTTCCTCTCCCTGGAGAAGACCGCCGCGTCAACTCCGAGAGATCCTTCACCTTTGACAATCGTCAAGGGTCAGCTCCTGCACAAGACAACCCACAACGGTCGCAGTCAGACATCGCTTCAATGCAAACCAAATTTGTACTGACTTCAAAATTGAAGACCTCAATTCCTTTCGACGGAAAGGATTTTTACACGTGGAGTTTCGAATTCGAGCTTCTTGCGACAACCGCTCAGATCTGGATGTACTACGACGGAAGTCTGCCCTTTCCCTCGGAAGGCACCATCCAGGAGAAGCATCAGTACTACCACGAATCACTTCTCGCGTACACCGCTCTCCTTCGCAATCTCTCACCTGAAGAGCAGCTCGGCATTCGTCCGTACAAGACGGAGTGGGCTCCCGCGCACGCATCCTGGGAACACCTGCGCAACTCATACATGGCAACAGATCCAGTCACTATGAGTCGCCTGCTCAGTCAACTAACTTCGGTTAAAATGAAGCAAGGGGAGAAAGCGGGACCGTATGTTAATCGGTGCCGCAATCTGCGCGATCAAGTCAAGAAGTGCGGTGGTTCTGTCCCCGACGACATGTTCATCTCAATGGTCATTTCAGGCCTTGGCCCCGACTGGCGTCAGTGCCAGTCACTCCTTCGCGCCCGAGCAACCATATCGGAGTCGGCTCTGTGCGCCACGCTTCTTTCGGAGCAGAAGGAGATCGACCTGTACAACGAGAAGAACGTCAAGCGGGAAAAATTAGCCTTCTACACAGGAGGATCCCAAGGGGAGCAACGCGGAAAGAAGGGAGCTTTCTGCAAATACTGCAAGAAGTCTGGCCACTCCATCGACCAGTGCTACAAGCGTCAGGCTGCTGATGAACGGCGCAACGCCTCCAACCAGCAACCCTCATCTCAATCCAAGCCTTCTGCCGCAACCTCCACTGTGTCGCCTCCCTCGGTCGCCAGTACTTCTCAGTCCCCTGCGGTCATTACGGCAAAGGACAAAGGGAAAGGGACGATCATAAGCTGCATGGCTCGCCGCAGCAGAGGGTTCCGCTACTGGGATCGGGATCGAATTTCATTCCCTTCCGACAACCCCACCCCCGTTGCGCCCAGCTCAGATAACGACCCAACGGTCTTTACCTGGTCGACTCGCCCTTCAGACATCCCTCCTGACTTCGAGCTTCCTCCTCCTACTCCGGAATCGCCGCCGAGCATTCCCGCAAGTAGATATTTCGCTCTCTCGCCGTACACCGGCGACTTCGATCGCATCATTACGCCCAAGATCGCCAACCTTGCCCGCCAGCGCCACGAGGATCTGGACACCTGGTACCTCGACAGTTGCTGCGGGCAACACATGGTGGGATCATCAAAGTTCATCAGCAACTCTCGGCGCATGCGACGACCCTGCGAAATCACCGTCGCCAACAACGGAAAAATGAAGGCACATGAGATTGGGGAGATCTACCTCGAGGCGAATGACACGAAATTTACCATTCACATCGGAGACGTCCTCGTCGCGCCAGATCTCCAATACAACCTGCTCTCGTCAGCTCAACTCATGCGATGCGGAATCGACATTCGCAGCAACCGCACGGAGAAGACCTTCGAGCTCTTTTATGATGACTCTTACATCGGAAAGGGGATTGACGACGACGGAGTCTTCGTGCTGCAGTTCTCGGCTCAGGGCACAACCGGCGATTCCCACCGCACGCTGCTCCTAAAAACGACTCCCACGGAGGCGCCAACGTGGTCACATCCCGACGAGATGGACCTCGAGCGACCCGCCTCTGACGGCCTTCTGCGCTTGCGCACTGTCCCGACCGCCTCGACCTCGAATCCTGCTGAGACCGGACCTGCCACAATGGAGGAAGACAGTGGCACGTCAGGCCCTGCAACACAACCTGCCGAGGAAAACACGCCGGCGGAAACGCGCTGGACAGGCTGGGACACTTCCGGACCCGCACTTGGATCTTGGGGCGAAGTCCTGACTCCAGAGGAAGCGGCCACAAAATGGGGTGCCGTCGCAACGGAAGAAATTGCTGCAACTGGCTGGGGAACTCCCCCTGCCCCAGCCGAGGAAGGTGGCACTGGCTGGACTCCTCCTGCCCCATCTGGGGAAGTTGGCGCAGAAGTCAAAGACGCAGCAGTCGGAGAAGCAAGGACAACCGGAGACACGTGGGGCGCCGGAGGAGGCTGGGGCACTTCGGGCGAAGCGGAACAAGGGCACGCCGTAGCAGCCGGCCTTCCTCCCGCGGAAGTCGCCATCGTCGACCCGTACTGGGCAACTCGCGGCACCTGCTGGGGAGGTCCTCCTCTTCCGGATCAGTACGCCCCTGACACACCCGAAACAATGTCAGAAGAGTCAGAGGAAGAAGAGACCTACGAATTCATGGGGGGACCAGCGAGGAGCCGAGGGACCAGCGAGGGACCTACGAATTCATGGGGGGATCAGCGGGATTACCTGAACCTACCGAGGAGCCAGAGCCGCCGGTACAAGGACCCCAAGAAATTGAAGTCATTGGTGCTGAATACAGTTACTACAGGATCCCCATGTCGGGACTCCCCGCTCGGGACTGGCCCGATCGATGCCTACTTGTCACCGGAGACCAAGCCGAAGCTGGCGATACCGACGACATCATCGGTATTCCCCGCGCGCTTCTGGAGAGAAAAGCAATTCGCGCACTTGCCGCCGACACGGACAACACCGCTGACGCAGGACCTGAAGGGGAGGCAAACGACGAGGCAGCACGGCAAAAATATTATCAGAAGACAGTCGGCTACCGTGCGGACCCAGCAACATGGCACCAACGGCTTGGACATCCCTCTCACGCCACGCTAAAAAACTCGCTCAAGGCTGGAGTCTTCGATGACGACGCACTTCTCCTCCCCCGAGACGGTTCCCTCACCGCGGACTCTCCCAATCCGCCGTGCATCGTCTGCCCGACTGCATCCCTCAACCACCAACCATTCCCAGACTTACCACCAGGGTACGAGCGCTACAAACCGCTGGATAAGGTCTACAGCGACTTCATGGTACTCAGTCAACAAGGGCTTGAAGGGGAGCAATACACGCTCACCTTCATCGACGCTTCTACGCGCTACGTCTGGGCCATCAATACCGACTGCAGATCACTGGCCTTTGAATGCTTCATTGCGTGGATGAAGCGGGCTGAGCGACAGTCTGGGCTAAAGCTAAAGGCCTGGCAGACAGACGGGGCCCTGGAGTTCTTCTCGGACGAGTTCAAAGAGCTTTTCAAACAGAAGGGGATCGAGCACCTGGTGTCTCTGCCCTACGCCCACCAGCAGCAAGGTGTAGCAGAACGGACAAACAGGAGCCTCGCCACGCGGATGAGGGCTCTGATGAAGCAGTCGGCCATCCCAACCAGATATTGGCCATTTGCGATGAATCACGCTGTTCGGCTGCACAACTTGCTGTCTTCGCGAAGCCTCAAGGACAACAACTCTCCTTACCGGGCTTGGACGGGCAGAAAAGCAGATACACGCCTGCTTCGGGTGTTCGGGTGCATGGTACAGTACAGACCCCATACTGCGCGGACGGGAAAATTTGCTGACCGGGCACGATGGGGCATCCATCTCGGAATCGAAAAAGAATTCAAGGCGTGGATCGTACTGGACTACGCGACACACGAGGTGACAAAATCACGTGACTGCATCTTCTACGAGAAGCTGACTCTGCCCCTTTTCAAGGAGCACCAGGAAGCTGACAAACTGCCCGAGAGGCTCTTCGAGGGCCACCGCAGCTTCGCCACGTCACACGACGAAGCTGACCTGGCCGAGGATGCAGACGCACCTGATGTCACCCAGATGGACTCTGCTCCGAACATCCCCCTTACGAGCCAACTCGGAACTCCGACATTCGTGCCCGTACACCAACCCGATCCGGATGATATAACACGCGAAGCTCACAACTACAACAGCGAAACGCGCCGATCACCCGATGCCGAGTCACCACAACCCAACCTGTCGCAAGACACCCTCCGCCTCGGCAACGACAGTGATGACGACGTGGTCGAAGTTACCAGCTCCCACGACTACGACCGTCTTCTCTACGAAAAGACCAACGAAACCGGTCTTCGGGTTCTCGGCCTCGCCGTTGCAGTTCGCCACACCTCGCCCAAGGAACCCACCACCGTCCGCCAAGCCCTGTCTGGCCCCGACAGCGACAAATGGAGAGCAGCCATGGCCGCCGAAATCGCGTCGCTGAAGAAGCGCGGCACCTGGAAGCTGTTTCCACGGTCATCGACAAAGGGGAGAAAATTTCTCAGCGGCAAATGGGTTTTTCGCATCAAAACTCTCGCCGATGGCTCGATCGACAAGTACAAGGCGCGCTGGGTGGTGCGGGGATTCGAGCAAACTCACCTGGTGGACTTCACCCTCACCTACGCTCCAGTCGGCCGTCACACGGTGTGCATCCTCATCTGCATCGCCGCCGTCAAACAGCGACCGCTCCGGCAAATCGACGTCGGAAGCGCCTTCCTGTACGCTCCCGTTGATGCCATCATCTTCGTCGAACAACCCCACGCATTCGAAGAAAGCGACGGCGCCGTGTGCCTCCTCCAAAAGTCTCTCTACGGAATCAAGCAAGCTCCTCGTCTGTGGCAGCAGTACCTGCATTCCGTCCTCCTTGAGCTCGGCTTCACTCAACTGCCACACGATCTCGGAATGTACAGGCGGGAGTCGCGCGGAAAGTTCATCCTCCTCGTCGCCTACGTCGACGATCTTCTCTACACCGGGGACGACACGGAGCTACTCGACCAATTCGAGGCCGACATCCAGGAGAAGCTAGAAGTCACCGTCAATCACAACGTCACCCAATTCCTCGGCCTCAACGTAACCCAGTCCGCCTCCTCCATTCACCTCTCCGCCGCCAAATACGCCGAAACACTCGCGAAGCGGTTCGCCATCGCTCCCATCAACCTCACTACCCCCTACCGCACTCCTCCTCCTAACCACGAGCCCGACACCACGCCACTCTCTCCTGACGACCATCGTCTCTATCAGCAGCAGCTCGGCTGCCTCCTGTTTGCCGCCGTCACGTGCCGGCCCGATCTCTCCTACGTCGCTAGCCAGCTCGCACAGTATCTGAAGCGACCTGAAGGGGAGAATCTACTGGATCTACGCCGAGCACTGCAGTATTTCATCTCCACTCCCGACGTCGGCCTCACCTACGAAGCCAACCTCACCGCTACTCTGCAACTTCATGGCTACGTGGATGCCGATCATGCTGGAGATGTTGATAACAGACGCTCCCGCACAGGATTCATTTTCCAACTCCAACCTGCTGGACTCATCTCTTGGAACTCCCAGAAGCAGGAACTCATCGCTCTTTCGTCAGCTGAAGCAGAATTCATCGCAGCTAGCGCAGCTGTTCGCGAAGGTCTGTACCTGATGGAGCTCCTGCAGGAGGCGAAAGTGACGATGAACGGGCATTTCACGTTACTCTGCGACAATCAGAGCGCGATAAAGATCGCAAACAAGCCCGGCTTCGTCAACCGCACCAAGCACATCGGCCTTCGCTACTTCTTCGTGAAGGACGAAATCGACAAAGGGAGAGTCAAGCTGACGTACTGCCCGACCGGTGACATGGCAGCCGACTTCCTGACGAAGAAGCAGCCACGTCAGCAGTACCAGCACTGCGCCAACCTCTGTGGGATCACCAAGAAATCCCACGTGGCCCACCTTCTGGAATGAAGGGGAGTGTTGGAATAACCGAAAGGTTATAAAGGCATTCCCGAAGTTGCTCCACTGTACTAGTACCGCATTAGCTCATATAGAGCACGCGGAATCTCGAGGGTCACCCGAAGGTCAACCGTCTAAGATAGTCAACGGTCGTGACCCTTGACGATCCAGTAACCGCGCGACAGTTAACAGACTGCAACACGGTAACTGTCAAGAATAGCAATAGTCGTGGTTACTGTAGCTATGTAATACAGTTAATAAGGGAATGTACCCCTCAGAGTACATGGCTAGATAGTTTGCTATTTAATTTCTTGTACTCCTACTCTCTAATCATCTTTTTCTCTTACAACTGTTATTCAACAAGGTCACTACAGAGACTTCACTGTCTCCTTTCAGGCTTAACACATCCTATCCTGTCCACTGATCCTTTGGTTGTATTCAGCACATATCACCTGTACTACCAACGCGTTGAGCTCGTATAGAGCACCCGATAGCTCGAGAGTCACCCGGCTGATAGTTAATGGTCGCGACTCTTAATCGTCCAGTAACCCCATCAGAGGTTACATGATGCAACATGGTAACTGCCGAGCATAGCAATGGTCGCGGTTATTGTAGCAATGCGATATTGTTAGTAAGGGTTTTGGCTAGCTAGTTCTCTAACTTATTCCATTTGTATCTCTATCTAATTAGCTTGTTATCCTTCAATTATTATCAACAATGTCATTACAAGATTTCATTGTCTTCCTACAACTTAACAAATCTTATCCTATCCACTACGATCCCTGGTTATATAAACACCCTCCACATTAAGTCGGAAGGCAAACTCAGTTGACATGTTAGGAGCATGCGCATGGTTGTAGTCGAAGAAAGGAGACAGCCACAAGGGAGGAGATGGCACAGAGTAGGGAGTATGGCTCGAGGTTTGCAGGAGTGGGTACGGTAAGCGGCTGGCGGAGGCGGCGAGCTGGTTGGCGCTTGCTGGCGCGGGCTTCGAGCGGCTTGCGTTGCTAACACGGGTTGGCTAGCGGCTGGTGCGGGTGGTCAACTATTGGCGGAGCTAGCACGGTCGGCTCAGCTGGCTGACGCATGGCTGGCGTGGCTATATAGGGAGTAGTTGTGTGTGCATGCGTGCGTGTGTGCGTGTGTGCGTGTGTGCGTGTGTGCGTGTGTGCGTGTGTGCGTGTGTGCGTGTGTGCGTGTGTGTGTGCGTGTGTGTGTGTGTGTGGGTGTATGCGTGTGTGTGTGTGTGTGTGTGTGTGTGCATGCGTGCGTGCGTGCGTGCGTGCGTGCGTGTGTGTGTGTGTGTGTGTGTGTGTACGTGGGTGCGTACGTGCGTGTGTGCGTGTGTGCGTGTGTGCGTGTGTGTGTGTGTGTGTGTGTGTGCGTGTGTGTGCGTGCGTGCGTGCGTGCGTGTGTGTGTGTGTGTATGTGTGTGTGTGTGTGTGTGTGTGTGTGTGTGTGTGTGTGTGTGTTCATTTATTTCTGACAGATACGACTCAGGGATGCATAACTGTAAACACCAAACGGATCTGTGTGCTTAAATTTGATCCTTCCCAAAAATGTATTCCCTTTTTGTTTCAGCGATAGACACATAGCAGAAGGATTCGTTTTTTTCAGGAAATTATTGCTGTCACTTGAAATGAATCCTTGGAAGTCACGCTGATTGAATTGAAATAAGATTTGTGATTTTATATGAGGAAAATTCAATAAGAGGGAAGCTAGTACGTACTTTTTCAATCTCCAACTACAATTAAAAGTGTCGGAATAGTAGGTATAGTGAGAGGCCATAGCTAGGAGAACCCTAGCTAGGCAAGAGAGAATTGAACGGAAGAGGGGTTTTGCACTAGCAACAACGGTGGTACAAATAGCTAACCCTAGAAGGGCTGTACTCGCTATAGAGCACCCCACTGCAGGCTAGAGCATAATATTCTGACACACCCCCATAGCCAAAGTGGGGTGTAATCAGCACAGCAAGCAAAGCAGTAGAAGCTCAGGGTGGATCACGATGTCACCACACATTCTGAGCACATGAACAAGAAGCAAAAGTTTAAAGTTCACAATTATGGGTAAAGCTAAAGCTGTCACAGAGGGCAAGCGAGGAGGAGGAGGGCTGGTGAGATGAGAGAAGAGTGGAGGCGACGACTGAAGCTGCAGACACTCGGGCAACAGACGGCTCTGGTGCAACGCTGGTGGCTACCGGGAGGAGAAAGGCCCCGGAATACAGGAGTAACAGGCTCTGCAACTGATCAGCCAGCGACAGTAGCAACGGACCCACGGGCGACAGGTGCAACCGGCTCTCTGAGCTACCGGGAGAAGAAAGGCCCCGGAATACAGGTGCTGCGGACGACACGACGGCAACCTCCGCTCAACCTCCTCCAACTGCCCCACACACCCCTCGACACACACCCCCTGCTGAACCCTAGCTCCACTCCCACGGTACCCCCCTTAAACCCCAAACCCTAGGCTCCCACACACCACCCCCCTCAGTGGCAGCTGTAGCAGAGGGAGACTAGGGAGGAGGAGGAGGAGCAGGGAACGGCACTCAGTGGCTTCACCCCCATACCCCTCACCCCCAAACCCTAATTCAGGAGAACGGGCTGTAGGAGGGGTAGGGCGCCAGTAGAAGCACGGGGGACAGTGGGGAGGGCAGGTGCAGCGAGGAACGGGCCGCCCACGGGCCTGGCACAGCCGCCCGAACCGCGCGCAGGCGGCCCGAGCCGCGCGCGGGCCTGGCGCTTCCCGTACGGGCCGCGCGCGGGCCTGGCGCAGCCCGTACGGGCCGCGCGCAGGCCACGACGGGCGACGGGGGGGCGATTCGACGGTGGGGGGGTGCGCGCGGGTCCCCGGAGGCGACGCGAGGGTCGACGGGGGCGACGCGACGTGCAGGGTGGGGGCCGCGAGTGCTCCCCAGGGCGCCGCGACGGACGGGCGGGGTGCGCGCGGGCTCCCCCACGGCTGGAAACCGCCGCGCGCCTCGGCGCGCACGGCGGGCAGGGAACCGCCGCGCGCCCCGAGCGCGCGGCGGGATGAAAAATTGAAGGCCGCGCGCCACGGGGCGCGCAGCACAGAGTAGGGCAGCGGAAGCAGTAGTGGGGCCCACAGGCCAAGAGCGTAACCGCTCTGATAGCATGTCGGAATAGTAGGTATAGTGAGAGGCCATAGCTAGGAGAACCCTAGCTAGGCAAGAGAGAATTGAACGGAAGAGGGGTTTTGCACTAGCAACAACGGTGGTACAAATAGCTAACCCTAGAAGGGCTGTACTCGCTATAGAGCACCCCACTGCAGGCTAGAGCATAATATTCTGACAAAAAGCTTGACCCACGCGCTCCGCAATTTGGGACTCGGGCTTTAATGGTTGAAAGGAAAGCGCTGATTCTTACTTGCAAGATAACGTGCATTTCAATAATGCCTATACTGAAGGACGTCCGTCAACAAGTTCTGTCATTGCTTGGAAAACGTCATAATGTTTTGTAGTTGAAATGCAAACACAAACTTGGTAAGAATCACAAGCCCAATTGACAACAAATGAACACATAAATTCTTTCAAACTATGCACCTATGTTTAAACAAATAAATAATGCAACGAGTTTGTACACTCAAAAACTCCTTCAGATGGCATGTTGCTCGGCTTGTCCTGCACCCCAACTCATTTCACCCCGCCATGGCTGACCCGTCCGTCTGGTTGAGCCAAGCCAACGCCATGGCAGCAGTCCAGGAAAAGTGGCTGCCTCCAGCGCCCTGCCCTGTGATGGGATCGTAGTACTCATACAGCCCGTGCTCGTTCATCAACCGCCGGGTGCTCGCCTCAACTCGCATCGCCAGGTCCTCGTAGCCGTAGAACCTCAGCCCGTCCGTCACCATGTAGTTCACGATCGCCCACACTGGCCCCCTCCAGTACCTCAGCTGGTCGAAACGCGCGTCGGCGGGATCCAGGCTCGGCACGCCGTACTCCACTTGGTCCAGCCACGTCGACAGAGTCCCTGCCAGTGCCTCCGCCTGTTCGGGTGTTGCCGCACGAGCAAACAGCGGCAAAAAGCCTGCTGACGTGGCGGCATCGAGGAACTCCCCTGTGAGCTGGTCGCGGCAGCGGAAGATGCCACTCGACTCGTCCCAAAGCGAGGGGAAGGCAGCGGCGGAGCGTTGCAGCCACTGGTCGATCTCCATGGCGTCGTCTGAGCGCCCGAGGGTGACGGCGAGCCAGCGAAGGTCGAGGTTGGCACGGTGAAGGAGAGAGTTAGTGCACACATCGGTCACCCGGAAAGGCGACAGGTAGTAGAGCTGGTGGGGATCGTATTCCACGGCGCGGAAACGGTACAGCAGCGTGAGGTAGCGGTCGTACTCCGCCTGTGTGGGACGCATGGACGCGTCGACGTGGCCCAAGTCCCTGCGCGTGTACGCGGGGATGTCGTCCACGGGCACGTTCCGCAAAGGCACGTCCCACGCGACGCTGTTGTCCATGCCCGACTCCCACGGGTGCAGCGTCGCCACCAACCCCGTGTCTTGCGGGTCCCGCGCCATGTGGAACCACCGGTGGTACGCCATCAGCTTCGGAAACAGCTCCTCCGCCTGCTGCAAGCTGTAGCTGCTCCGATCGTCCGCCAAGCTGCCGCCGTTCCAAGCCACACCGTCAGCAACGTCCCCGCCCATGCTTCGCTCAAGCAGTTGCCGAACAGCCGTTGCCGCAATCGGTGGCTGAGTGATGCCGGTGCTGTTCCGAGGGCTCTCCGCCGTGCCCCAGATTTCGGGGCCGGGGAAGTACGTGGGGCTGGGCTGGTGGAACACGATGTGCGGCACCATGCCGTCCGCCCATTGCGCGGAAAACAGCCGCCGCATCTCCTCCCACGCGCGCTCGTGGTCCACGGCCGACCAGCCGATGGCCACGAGTCCCGAGTCCCAGTTCCACTGGTACGGGTACAGCCCCTTGGCCGGGATCGTGTAGCCTCCACGGTCATTTCCTCGAAGGATCTCCTCCGCCTCCAGCACCACTTCCGCGCGGAGCCCGCGAGCGAGACGTTGCGCATCTTTGGCGGGAATGTCAAGCGGCTCCAATGGCGGACGAGGAGTGAGCGGCGGCGCAGTGACGACCGCGTCTTGCTGGAACAGGTTCTCCATGGAGACTCGTCGGAGAAGAGGGACGGAGGGGCTGCTTGGTGGGAGGAGGGATGACGACGACGCGGACGACGTGAGCAATTGCGATCCGACTTGTGTCCTGTCGAGCGACATCGGTGGAAGAGCGTTGATGCTCACAGACCGATCCATCGCTTGCATAGTCAAGGCTTCAGCGTTCGTCATGGCCTCGGATGCGGGTGCAGAGAGGAACGTGGCAACCGGTGGTGCAGCAGCTTCGTGAGAAGATGCTTGGAGGACCACATTGGCAGGAGATGGAGTTGCCGAGACCACGTGAGAGGCCATTATTGATGCTACGTCCATGGTTACTGAAAACTGACGACGGTAAAAGCAAACTGGGATATGATAAAACCACGGCGAAATGATCTATGGAGAGAAGGTGAACAAAGGTGGCAATAAATAGGCTTTGAGCTTGGTGGATTCAGTCGAAGGACGATCCAACCAGCGAAGTGGAGGAATTTGAATTTGGTTAGAGCGACGAGCTCAAATCCATTTCCGCCGACTCGATCAGATGCATTCGGCGATCGCGCGCCAAAGCCGCAGATACTTTTCCACCACAACCACCAGCAATGATTGATCGCCAACCGTGAAGAAACCTAGCACCTAGAGTGGCGTTTGTGGATAAACGCTGCTGCGCGGCGGCTGCAAATTTCGTAGCCATCAGCTTGCGTCGATTACCACGTGGCACTGCCATCGAAAGTCGCGAAATGACCAGTTTCGGACGTCAGCAGCTTGAACTCGATTTTTGGCCTAGGGTAAGACCGAAATGACGCGGTCGCCACGTCATAAGTCGTGGTGTCAGTCAGCAAAACGGCGCGCTCTACCAACCAATAAGCCCGGTTGAAGGAACTTTAGTTCTCGGGCACACCATGGAGTTCCTCATTAATAATTCACTCTCCTCAAGTACCTAAGGACATTACTTTTCCTTCACAAGAATGTACCACATCGCGCCGAACTCTTTGACATGCAAGCTCTGCTATCGGCTCCAAAGAAACCTCACATTGCCTTTGGACGTTCTTCATCCTGTGAGAAATCTCCATTTGTCAGTTTTCCCGCATACCATGGCTCAACTCTGTAGTATTTTCTTCTTCTTCCAGCTTTAACGGAACAAGCTCCAACCGCTTTGGAAAAACATGGCTTGCCAAAATTGCAGCTTGGAAAAATCAAGCATGGCTTGCCTCTGCTGCTGTTGCTGTTGCCTCTGTTGCGTAGTGCTATAGCGGAGGCCACAAGTGCCTCTTCATCCTCTAGCGCGCGAGGATGGCACTGGGGTGGTCTGGTCGTTGAGGTGTAGCTGCAAGTGGTGGTGGAAGTGCACATAAGGGTGCGTCAGATCCGTTGTCGGAAAAATCCGGCCGGCCGGAATTAGCGAAAATAACGCATTTGCGACAATCGCACAAATATTCGTGCACTTCGCCAAATCCGGCCATTTGTTAAAAAATTGATGGCCGGTTCAGCATTCGACAAAATTCCGACGTGCAGTCGTCTCGCCAGTCGACCAATTTGTCAACCTGAAATCGCTACAGTAACTACGCGACGTCGCCAACTCGTGCGACGCAACGTGTCACAGAAATATTGGATCTGCGACTACGTCGCACAATCCGGCCACCCTCGCGACCTGCTAATCTGACACATTTGCAAAGCGGCCTGCAAATCGGCCACCAAATGTGTCAGATTTTTCGGCCCACAAAATGTGGCTGGATATTGGTCGTTTTTTATGTCGACCCTGTTGTCGACTTTGGCGAAAGATTTAGTCGACCAAATTGTCGACCAAATTCCAGCCAAATCACTTTGTAACGGATCTGACGCGCCCTAAGTCTCAGGGTTCATGCTTAATTTTTGGCGGGCTCGGTGGTGCTAATGCTAACACAGGTGCGACGGTGACTTCCGAGCAGCATTCGCAGAAGCACTAGTTCTGAAAGTTGGTTTCTCAACAGGAGTGGGGAAAAGTGTGGGTCTGGGCGTCGGGAGGCCTCTTGCTAAGGCCCTCTTATTAACTGATTTAAGTTGGTCACTGTGCATTACCACTTGCGAACGCTCCGGTGACTTTATTTTGCAATAACATTTGCTGGGTTGATAACCCCTTTCGTGCCCACCTTGGTCTGTAGCATCCCTCCCGGGTTGCTGTTACGAAACTGTTTGCTCTTACAGGTCCACTGGAGATCTCCGATTGATCCTAGGGAAGGGTTGCAGGCACGTCGGCCTGAGGGGTTGTGGGCGCACTCACTCGTTACACAAACAAGCATTTTATCCCAGTGGTTAGTGGATGAGATTCTAACATTTGCATGTATTTGATAGGCATGTCTCACCTAAGGTCTGCTTCGTATGCCATATAGGCTGATGACAGTAATGTTCCCGAATTCTATTATTAGTGTGTGTCTAGACTAGGTACTTCTGTTGTTTCTACTGTAGGATCCTCTGCTGCACATGTGCGTCACTGCCGAAGTGTCCATCGCCTTCACTCTCAACTCCGGTGCGTCCCAGCGCTTCTTCCGCGACAGTAAACCCCTTTAGCGCTTCCAGCTTCTGTTACAAATGTCGAGATGGTTTTTTTTACCAGTAGAAAAGTGTAAAAAAATCCCAAATGCGAAGTGTTATACTCACTAGAGACTAACCCTACCTAACCTGTTGAGACAGACAAAAATTTGTTTACATACATAAATACATTAAATTTAATGACAAGCCCCCTAAGCTAGGTACGGGGCGGTCCCTAAACAACACCAACACGCAAAGTCAGGATGGCTCAATTACTCCAAACTCTGAGGTAAATAGACCACAAGGCTAGTCAATGAGCTCACAAGAAATATACAACCATAGCCACAGACAGAGAAAGTGGCGACCTTTTGTAACTAGGCCGACTTGTGTGCAGGGCCGCTGATAGTTACAAGGTTGGAGCACCTTGGTGAAGATATCAGCAGTGTTGGCCTCAGGCCCTCAGATATCAGCGTAAAACACGCTGATTACGCTGATTTTGTAGCTCTAATTTTTGTTTTCCCTGAAAATTCAGCATATGCTTCAATTTTGCACTGAAAATTCAGTATAACCTATTAAGCCACACTGACCGTTTTGCGTGTTTCTGTACTAGTAACACTGACGAATCAGTATACTTCAGAGAGTCACACTGAAACGGACTTGGCCGCGCGTGGAGGGGGGGGAGGGGGTTGAGGATAGGGTACGCGACGCGCGTGTACAGAGTGTACCTTCCCGTGATTCACGAAACCCCAGCCCACCCACACACTTCGAATTTTTTCACAAGCGCTGTACTTACAACTTGTGCGCGCCAAACCATTTTGCCTCGCTGGAAGCCATCTCACCGTTGTGCACTGATGTTTTTTTTACACTGCTGTTTCAATTTAATATAAATTTTTACACTGACAAAATCAGTATAAACAAAACCACGAACGCTGATTTGGACACTTGGTTGGCAGGGGCACGCTGATCCATCAGCATACCCTCAAACCAATATGAGGGCCTGGTTGGCCTCCAAGGCCACAGGCACCACACGTGCTTGATTGAGTTGCTGCACCTCACATAGGAAGAAACACTTAGTTGGAAGTTTTTCACCTTGCTCTCCTATCTCTGCTCCTGACAAGGAGGATCATAGCACTGTTGTCGGCAAAAAGACTGAGGCATAGCAAGGCGGCTCACCTAAGTCTGTAAACAAGAATGTGAGAGGATCTAAACTCCACTTTGATATTCAATAATGAATATGGGTACGACTACGTGGCCATTTATATGCACGATACCCGGTAGATATCCAAGGCGTTACTAGAACGCACTTAGGCTCCAGGGCCAACAGGAATATTGTCTTCCCAAATCAATGAGAAAATTTTGCGAACAATTACGCACACACAGGATAACACGACACAATGCGAGTTTTTTTAGAGCAAGGCAACCCTAGACCCAAAACGCAAACGTAGGTTTAGGAGATCCAGTTCAGAGGATCGTCAGTAAAACCTATGGTTGTGAGGAATGGGGCCAAATGTTAAGCTGGTGTGCAATGTAACGGACTGCAACGGGCAATTGAAAATGGGGTGCGTTAGCATGAATCAAGGCGGTATCAACAATCTTCATGATCAGGCCAACGCGACACTTAGCAATCCCATTTTGTTCTACAAGTCTGGCTGTGTGAACGACAAGACCCTGCATGCGACATAAATGCTTGACCCAACTGGAGATGAGCCTACCATCCTGGTCTGAGTGAAAAAAAAAATCACAGGACGGTGTTGTTCGGTGAGGATGGCCATGATATGCGGGAGAAGATTTTACTGCATGAAAGCACTGGTGTGTAGCAAGTGTACACTGTCAAGTGAACGAAGGTGAGTAAATTGATGAGCAACAGTGAGGAATGTAGGTAGGTCAGGAAAGACAAATGGAATATCTAGATGACCTATGGTAGTTGAAGGATTGGAGTAACGAGTAGTGTTAGTTCCTTTGTCATCCTGATATGGCGAAAATGCACGCCCTCGGTAGGGAGGAGGAAGCGACTACGGACAAGATGGCCCACTTCGCGTGACAAACAGGCCCCATATTTATTTTGAAACTTGGCGTGGGCTATCTTGCGTGCGTCTGTGGCGGCACCAGTAAGAGCAAGAGGGTGCTTGGCGGCTGGCACCTCATCGGACATGTGGATGTACAGGTAGACGCCATCCCGGTGCTGGCTCGGCATATAAAGCTCAACATTACTCGGCCACAACGTTAGAATCCTTCGCCCTGCCCTCCGCATCAAAGTGCAGCACGGAGTCGGAATCGCGACAATAAGCCATAGAGAGGGCAGATGAAAGCGCAACGGTTACAAAAGCTAGACTGAATATTAGGAATGGTCCTAGGCAGCAGTGGTGGTGGCACAGGCGACAGCAGTGTGGCCAAGGTAGTAGTGGCGGCAGTGGTAGCTGTCACGGCAACTGCGGCGGCAGCAGTAGCGTGTAGCAACAGAGGTAGAGGCAGCAGCAACAGCAGCAACGGCAACAGCGATGGTAGTGGCTATTGTGGCAACGACAGTTGTAGCAATAACGTGCAAGGCAGCAGCGCGGCATAGCGGCTGCGAATGCAGGCAGCGGCAAGTGCGTGCAACTGCAGATGCGTGCAGCCACGTCTGCTGCAGCTCACTTCTGCTGAAAAATCGCACGCTGCAGCGATCACGCGGGGTTTCATTTTGATGTGGAGAGGGTGGGTGTGGGGTTGTAAGGGGGCTAAGGGAATGGCTAGGCTAGGAACTTACACTGCATTCAACCGTTTTTAAATGTTGTATGCCTGGTCCCCCACCTGAACAGAACACCGTATTTGCAATCCTGAGAAATTACACACGAACTTCTTTACGATGTGAGTACACCACACGCCTCACGTAGTGAGTTCGGTGACCACAGCTGACTAGGTCCATTGTACAAATACTTAGACTAGACCTGCTTCTTCACAAGGATGGGTTTTGGAATTCATCAAGCCTTCAGAGCGGAAGATAGTGACTTCATATCAGAATGTAATAAAAATGATTGAGATGATTAAAACATGCAAATACATCGATTTATACAGGAGTACAGGGGAATACGAAAGGTCCTAGTCTAGCCATGTACTTTAAGGGGTGAGGGGGACCAAGTAAAGCATACTTTGAGAAAATACATGCGGAAGACGTGTAGTTACAAAACTGTTCGGCTCGTGTAGTTACAAAACTGTTCTCGCCAAATCTATCGCTCCTACAACTGCCCGATGTTGCCTGCTTCTGTCAAACATATGTTGCATATTGTCTAGGCTGTAGTGGGGTAGCCCATATGGGGTACAACCCAATTAGGGTTTACTACTTGTACTCCTGCATGCTGTTAGTTCATCCATTCCTGCTGCTAGATTCTGACATGGTTTCAGAGCACTAAGGTCCGTAGGACCGTTTTTTTTTCGGGCCCACCTACCGCTGCGGTTACCGCGCTACCCCACGTACCTGCCTGCCTTGCCTTGCCTTGTGACGTATTGCGCTACGCGCGCCGTCCAGCAGCCCTAGCGCTGCCTTCTGCTGCCCTAGGCCAACGGTCTGCCCCTAGAGGCCCGTAAGGCCCGCGCGCCGCCCCTACACGCCCTTCAGGCCCGCGAACAGCCCCTGCAGACCCGTTAGGCCGCACCGAGCCCGCGCAGCCCGCGCCGAGCCGCGCGCAGCCCGCACAGAGCCCGCGCAGCCCGCGCCGAGCCGCGCGCAGCCCGCTGTAGTCGCGCGCAGCCCGCACCGAGCCGCGCGTAGCCCGCTGCTGCCGCGCGCAGTCCGCGCCGAGCCCACGAAGCCCGCGTCGAGCCGCGCGCAGCTTGCTACTGCCTCGCGGGGCCCGCAGCAGCCCGCGCCGAGCCGCGCGCGGCCTGCTACTGCCTCGCGCGGCCCGCGCGCGGCCCGCAGCAGCCCGCGCCGAGCCGCGCGCGGCCCGCTACTGCCTAGCGCGGCCTGCAGCAGCCCAGCGCGCTGTCAGCGCAGCCCGCGCCGAGCCGCGCGCGGCCCTCTGCCTCGGCCCCGACCTGCCGCTGATGCGGCCCCGCCCTTCAGTTGCCACGGCCCCGACCTGCCGCTGACGCGGCCCCACCCTGCAACTGCCGCTGAAGCGGCCCCGCCCTGCAGCTGCTTCGGCCCTACTCTGCAGCCGCTGTTGCGGCCCCGCCGTCGCCGCCGTCGTACGCCTACCCGGCCGCCGCCCGCCGAGCGCCGGCCCTTTCCAGCCTTTGGTGAGCACCTGCCTGCCTGCCTGTCTGCCGGCCTGCCTGCCTGTCTGCCAGCCGGCCTGCCTGTCTGCCTGCCTGCCGGCCTGCCTGCCTGCCGGCCTGCCTGTCTGCCTGCCTGCCTGCCTACCTGCCTGCCTGTCTGCCTGCCTGTCTGCCTGTCTGCCTGCCTGCCTGCCGGCCTGCCTGTCTGCCTGCCTGCCTGCCTACCTGCCTGCCGGCCTGCCTGTCTGCCTGCCTGCCTGTCTGCCTGCCTGCCTGCCTGCCTGTCTGCCGGCCTGCCTGCCTGTCTGCCGGCCTGTCTGCCTGCCTGCCGCGCCTGCCCGTGCTGCCCGTGCGGCTGCTACTACTCCTGCTATTAGCAGGTGGCCAGATGCAGCTCCAGCGTCGTTCCCGCGAGTCTCTCACGCCCCAGCAGCTTGATGAGTGGTATACTAGTTGGGGCTGTCGAGGTAGCCGTCGTAGCAGTCGCCCTGGAGCTGGTCAGTTGGGGGCGTCTGGCAGTGGCCAGCTGCAGCTGCAGGGGCGTCCTCGCGAGACACTTACGCCCCGGCAGCTCCAGGAGTGGTACACTCAGTGTAGCAGGTCTTCGCGTACCGTTCGCTGCCCGTACGTCGTTCGCACAGGTGTTAGGAACGGTCAGCCTTGCGGGACGCTTGGTCACACACAGTCCCGCTGCTTCGCCCGTCTGAGCGACGCCTGGCGTACCGTGTTTGGAGACGAGGCTGAGCTCCCTACCTGGCCGGAGCTGCTTGGACAGAGGGTAGATATCTTTGCACTTGACTATGATGCTATTCTCACTGCCATGTATGCATTGCCTACTAGTGTTGACCGTGCCTGTTACCTGTGCGTCCCGCCTGACCCTGGTATAGCGCCTGCTGCTCTCGGTACTGGTGAGGCTGCTGCTCTAGGTGCTCGTGCGTCTCCTGCTCTAGGTGCTGGTGAGACTGCTGCTCTAGGTGCTGGTGAGTTTGCTCTCTCTGGTACTGCGCCTGCTGCGGTCTTGCACACCTTCACCCTTGACTCAGGAGCTTCCCGCTCTTTCTTTCGCGACTGCACCACACTCACGCCGCTCAGTCGGCCAGTTCCGGTCTCCCTGGCGGACCCCTCTGGGGGTCCAGTCCTTGCCCACTACAACACGGTTCTGCCGTGTCCGGCCGTCCCGTCTGGCTTCCTGTCAGGTCTTTACCTCCCCTCGTTCTCTACGAACTTGGTGAGTGGAGCTGACCTCCAGGATCACGGGGTTGACCAGTTCACTCCTACAAGTCAGCTTGTGACTCACTGTACGTGTGCTCGGACGGGCCGACACTTGGCCACGTTCACCCGTGCACCTGGCTCGAGTCTGTACACACTGACCACTGAGTCCCCTCAGGTAGCTGCGTCTGCGTCTACGTCTGGTCAGCTGGCAGCCCCCTGCGAGTGTCGCGCTTTGTCGCACGACACTCTCCTGTGGCACCACCGCCTTGGTCACCCCTCCCTGCCTCGCCTTCGTGGCATGCACTCTCGCTCCCTGGTTTCTGGTCTTCCCAGGTCTCTGCCTGCTCTCCCTCCCTCGCCTGCGCCGCCCTGCATTCCTTGCGTCGAGGGGCGGCAGCGCGCCGCTCCTCACTCCTCCTCGTTCCCTCCCACAGAGGCTCCCCTGCAGACTCTCCACCTGGACGTGTGGGGCCCAGCTCGCGTCCGTGGACTGGGCCACGAGCGGTACTTCCTGCTGGTTGTCGACGACTACACGCGCTACACCACGGTCTTCCCCTTGCAGAGCAAGGGGGACGTCCCTGCTGTTTTGATCCCTTGGATCCGCGCTGCTCGTCTCCAGCTCCGCGACCGGTTCCAGCGGGACTTTCCTGTCCTGCGTCTGCACTCCGACAGAGGTGGTGAGTTCACCTCAGACCTCTTGGCAGCCTACTGTGCGGAGCACGGCATCCGCCAGTCGTTCACGCTTCCGGCCTCTCCGCAGCAGAATGGGGTTGCTGAGCGCTGCATTGGATTAGTCATGGAGGTCGCTCGTACCTCCATGATCCATGCGGCTGCCCCCCATTTTCTGTGGCCGTTTGCGGTCCGATACGCCGCGCATCAGCTCAACCTTTGGCCCCGTGTCTCCTTGCCGGAGACCTCGCCCACACTGCTGTGGACGGGGAAGGTTGGCGATGCGTCGCGTTTCCGGGTCTGGGGTGCTCGTGCCTTTGTCCGCGATACCACTGCGGACAAGCTCTCCGCCCGCGCTGTTCCCTGTGTCTTCCTTGGCTTTGTCCCTGACGCGCCTGGTTGGCAGTTTTACCACCCCACCTCGCGCCGTGTCTTTGCATCTCAGGACGTCACGTTCGACGAGTCGGTTCCCTTTTACCGTCTCTTCCCCTACCGCGCTGCCCCGCTCCCCCCCCCCCCGCCGCTCTTCCTCGCTCCAGGTGCTCCCCAGGTAGCCCCCCTCTCCGCTCCCGGTCCTGCTCCTTCAGGTGTGTCTCAGGTAGACCCTCCTCCCTTGACTGCGCCGGTTGAGGTCACTGGTGACTCAGGTCCTGCTGAGGGTGGTCCTGCTCGGGGTGCTACTTCTGGGGGTGCTGAGCCTGGGGGTGCGGAGCCTGAGCGTGAGGAGCCTGGGGGTGCTGAGCCTGGGGGTGCTGAGCCTGGGGGTGCGGAGCTTGAGGGTGTGGAGCCTGGAGGTGCTGAGCCTGAGTGTGAGGGGTCTGGGGGTGCTGAGCTTGGCAGTACTGAGTCTGGGGGTGCTGCGCCTGGGGGTACTGAGGCGTCTGGTGAGCAGTCTCCCTGGAGTGGCCGTCTCCGTAGTCGCTCTGCTGGTGCCTCGCCGCTGCCCTCTCGTCGTCGACTCCCCCTCTCCTCCCTGCAGCTGGTTGAGTGGTACCTTGGCCGTCAGGGCCGCGCTGCTGGAGCTGGTGACTCTGCTCCTGGAGCTGTATTTTCTGGAGGCTCTGCTGCTGCTGAGGGTGCGGGCGCTGGAGGTTCTGGAGCTGCTGGAGGTGCTGGAGCTGGAGGCGCTAGAGCTGGAGGTTCTGGAGCTGCTGAGGGCACTGTCGCTGTGGGTTCTGGAGCTACTGAGGGTGCTGGCACTGGAGGTTCTGGAGCTGCTGGAGGTGCTGGCGCTGAGGGTGCTGGCACTGGAGGTTCTGGAGCTGTTCGAGGTGCTGACGCTGAGGGTTCGGAGTCTACTGTTGCGCGGTCTCCTTGGAGTGGCCAACATCGTCCACGTGTGCCTCTCACCTCACAGCAGCTGCACGACTGGTACGGTCGCCGTCAGGGTCGCGCTTCTGGAGCTAGGGGCTCTGCTACTGGAGGTACTTCTGCTGACGTCACTGGAGCTGGGAGTGGTGCTGGTCTCGGAGGTGCTCGTACTGGGGGTACTGGAGCTACTGGGGCTGGAGGTGCTGAGCCTGCGGGTGCTGCTGCTGGGGACACTGCGGCTGGAGACCCTGGGACTGGGGGTGCCGGTTCTGGGGGTGCTGCTGCTGGTGGAGCTGGCCCTGGAGGAGCTGGCGCTGAGGGTTCTGGTGCTGCTGGAGGTGCTGGAGCTGCTGGAGCTGCTGGTACTGGTGCAGCTGCGCCGACACGGCTGTTCTTCGCTCCGCCGTCTCCGTCGTCTCTGCCGCCGCCTGACTCTGCTCTTCGTCAGGTTGTTACTCTCCCGTCGTCTACTGGTCTTCCGTTACAGCCTGGCTCACCGCTGCCTGCTCCCTCTCCTTACACTGAGCAGACAGGTAGTCTTGCTGAGCGTCGTGAGCCTGCGTCGCGTCCAGTCTCGCCTGTTCGTCCTTGTCATACTGTTCGTCGTGTTCCTCGTCAGCGTCAGCCGGCTGTCTCCGGCACACGCCTTGTAGCCCTGCGTCGGTCCTCTCCTCTGGAGCGTACTCCTCTTTCGTCTCCTCCTGCGTCCTCTTAGCCTGACGTCACGGATCCTGAGTCTGATCGGTTTCGTGCTGAGCACCCTACTTTCACGCGTCTGCTAGCCACTGTTGTCACTGACCCGTCGTTTGAGTCTACTGCTGCGTCTGCCCTGGTCGCTGAGCTTGTTGACTCTGCTTCTGCCTGTCGTCTAGACTTCACTGCCAGTCTTGTTGCTGAGTCTGAGTCTGTCTGTCCTCCGTCCGTCGGGGGTGAGTGTGCTCTTAGCACGGACGTCCTTGAGGACAGGCACGAGGACCTTGAGTGTCTTGCGGCTGCTGCGCCTCATCTCGTGGCCATGCTGCTTGCCCCTGAGGGAGACCCGGATGCACCAGACATCCCGACCCCGCGCTCTTACGCTGAGGCGATCGCGGGTGAGTACTCCTCTCAGTGGCAGACTGTTATAGTCATTTTCAATAGGCTTCAATGTGCCTAGAGCCAAAGATAGAGTGCGCAGTCAGATTTCTGCACAGCGGCTTCAAACGATCATAGCGATCTGCTCACACCTCCAATTGACCTCATTCAACTTGGATCTGGAGCGTCTTAACGTCGCCTACAATTGGAAATTTACATCGCATGATTTCATCAAGAATTGACGACACAGCGTCAGATTGAACGAACGGCACTATGGCAGCAACATAGTCTTAGGAACACAATTACGAACAGCTAGGAAGAGTTACGAGTTGGGAAGGACTCCCAGCTCCTACAAACCCCAAGAACCGAGCTACAGTGATGGGGAACAGTGCCACACTGTCCCCAACCAAGAAGGGTCTCGAAACTACCCTCCACAAGGGCCTACACCCATAGAAATGTTACACTACAAATTGTAATGTAACTATCTTCAATATCTTGAGGTGTACCCTTTTGGCCAGCTTCGAAATCACTTGAAGCTTGCAACCAAGGCTCGGGTTCTTCATCACAAAACTCATCCTCGAGTTCTTGATGGGTCTGCTGCACACACCTGCGACACGCCGAACGTTCGACAAGCGACAAAATAGAAACCGCGCACGACAAAATAGAAACCGCGCGGGACACACAAAATGACCGCGTTACACGCGACTAGCGATAATTCGCTATTGACTCGACACACACACTCGACATCATGACCCATCATTCACACACCATTATAAGCATGAAATATATATTTATTCCATGCACTCATACCACTCCATGCACACACGCATGCACGCACACGCACACGGACAACAAGCCGAGTGCAAACCGTAGGTTGCACCAACAAACTCCCCCTCGGGTTGTTGGCCTTAGGAACTTGCTCTCTCAGTTCAGAGCCATCCCAGCCAGCTTGCAACACTTCCAATGCTGCTGCTCCACCAGCCTCTTGGTCATCATGTCCGCTGGCTGCCCCGTCGTCTTCACGTAGCGCAGTTCAACTTCACCCGCGGCCACCATGCTCCTCGTCCAATGCCACTTCACCCTCATGTGCTTTGTCAGGCCATGCAACACGGGGTTCTTGGCTAGAGCAATGGCTCCCTGGCTGTCACAATAGAGAGGGGTAGGTCCTTGCTGCTCCTCCCCCAATTCAGCCAACAAACGCCGCTGCCACACAATCTCCCGTACGGCACGGAAGAGTGCCATGTACTCGGACTCCACCGAGCTCAATGCTTGGTCCACCTGCTTCTTGCTCTCCCAAGCAGTTGGGCCTCCACCAACACAGCAAATGAACCCTCCAACACTTGTCATGTCCTCTGGTTCCGATGCATATGATGCATCCGAGTAGGCGGTGAGGAACAATCGCCCGGGTTCAACACCATCCGCGCCCTTTTGGCGCCTTTGTGCCGCCGCCGAGTATTGCAGCCCAACGGTCGGTGTTTGGCCAAGGTACTTGGCCACCCTCATTCCAGCTGCTACCTGCTCCTCATTAGGGCATTGCACAACCCTTGCCAGCTGCCCGGTAGCAAACGCGACGTCCGGTCGTGTGTTGACCGCCGCATACATGAGGCTGCCCACCAACAAGTGAAATCGACGCCTCTCCTCTTCACCCACGCTCTCCTCCTCTGGTCCCTTCACACACTTGAACCCAGAAGGAAAGGGTGTAGCCACATGGCCTTCATTCTGCCCAGGTACTTGCGTTGGTGCACCCGCATGCACCGCTTCTCCACGTCTCGTTCGATGTGGAGCCCAAGGTAGAAGTTCACGTCCCCAAGGGACTTGCACTTGAACTTGTCTTGCAGCTTCAGCATCACCTCCTTCACAAGGTCAGAGGAGGGTGAGAAGATCAGGATGTCGTCCACGTAGACCACCATGAAGCTCCTCTGCTCCCCCTCGCCCAGCATGAACAGTGAGTCATCGACCGTTGAGGGAGTGAAGCCGATCTCCTCCAACACTTCACGCAGCTTCAGGTACCATTGTCTAGGGGCCTGCTTCAGCCCATAGAGGGCCTTCTTCAGCTTCCACACTCTGCCGCTGCCGTCATCAAACCCCTCTGGCTGCGCCATGAAAATCTCCTCCTCGAGGATTCCGTTGAGGAACGCTGTTACAATATCTAGCTGCTTCACCGCCCAGCCTTTGATCGCGGCTCCCGCGAGTAGGGTTCGCAGCGTCGTCGGCTTCACCATAGGAGCAAACAGCTCCTTGTAGTCCACATTCTCCTTCTGCTGGTACCCCTTGGCCACCAGCCGAGACTTGTAACGCTCGATCTTGCCGTCGGCGTCGGACTTGATCTTGAAGAGCCACTTGGACGTTATCGCCGTACGCCCCTCCTACCAACTGAAACGTGTCGTTTTCTTCGATGCTCTTCAGCTCACTCTCCATGGCCTTCTTCCACTCCTCAGCATCACTACTCTCCAAGGCTTCCTTGAGAGTTGCTGGTTCTCCCGGCATCTCCACCGGAGAGAAGAACGCGAAGGCACACTCCTCGTAGTCGCTTTCCTCGTCGTCTCCGACCATCATTGCCGCTCCAGCTAGGGCCGTCTTGCCCGGCTCTCCCGGCGCATCATATGTCAGCCTTTTAGGGGGTTGGACTTTCCTCTTCACCCTTCCTTCCTCAGCTGCAGGGACTTGAAGGCCTTGGCGTTGCTGCGGTGTAGCTCGGTTCCGTGGAGCACTCGTAGTGCGGGAAGGGAGTGTCGGTGCACGCTCGCTCACTTGCTGCACCTCCTCCTCTTCTTCCTCTGCATCCTTGGCCTCCTCTCCCCCATTCACAAGGGAAGATTGCCTTGTGGTGGTGCTGCCGCTGCTCAGCTCCAAAGGCAGCTCCACGTGCTCCAACCCGGAACTCTTCACCTCTCCAAACCGCACGCCTATCTTCGCCTCATTCTCCGCCTTCCAATCCTTGTAGATTGAAGTTCTCCATGAACTTGCAGTCCCTGCTCACCAAGAACTTCTTGGTGAATGGGTCCCAAAGAAGCCACCCCTTGCTGTTTTGAGCCATGCCCAAGTGCACGGCCCACACCGCCTTGGCACCAAGCTTGTTGTGCCGAAGATGCTTAGGCACGAGCGCCATGCACATGCACCCGAACACCCGAAGCATATCCACCTTTGGCTTCCTTCCAAGCCACTCCACATAGGGCACCCATTTGTCTGCTCCCACATGAGTCAAAACTCTGTTCTTGGCCACACACGCGCTCCGCACCGCATCAGGCCAGAAATAGTCGGGTAGCCCGGCTTCAATGAGCAACCCGCGTGCCGCCTCCGTTATCGTGCGGTTCGCCCTCTCGGCGATGCCGTTCATTGCAGGGGAGTATGGCATGGTGAGGGAGTGCCGAATACCATTCTTCTTCAGCCACAACCCAAACTCCTTGCTCAGGAACTCTCCCCCTCGATCGGTGCGGATCGACTTCACAAGACGGTCTTGTTGCCGCTCCACCATCGAGAACCAATCCGTCTTTAATGTTTCAGCCACATCGCTCTTCTTGGCCAGCACGGAATCCGGTCGCCAATCCTTGCGGTGTAGGTCTTGGCTCCCTTCGAGTTCGTGTCCATGCCGGCCTTCGCCAACCGCCGCACGGAAATCAGGTTTGCAGCAAGGCTGGGCACCCAAAGCACGTTCTTGAGGCCCACCATCTTCCCATCAGCACCCTTGAACATGGCCTTGCCCATGCCTTTCACCTCTGCTCGCTGCCCCAAAGCCGATGTCACATGCTTCACCGGTGACGGCTCGAGTTCGGTGAGCAAGTCGGGGCGAGGTGTCATGCTATAGGTAGCGCCGCTATCAATCACCCAAAAGTCCAGGGGGTATAGGTCACCTTCCCCACAGCTGCTGGCTCCTCAAGGTCTTCATCCTTCTCTGGACCAGCTGGTACTTGCGTCGACACGAAGTAGAATAGACCCGGGTACCGATCGCCGCTCGGGTCCTTGTCGTTATCTTCGTTCTTCATGTTCGCGGCTCCACCTCCGCGACCGCCACGGCCTCCACGGCCTCTGCCTCTCCCTCCTCCTGCTCCTCCACCCTCTTGGCCTTGAGCAGGGGTCCATCCTTCAGGGAGTTTGTAGCAATCGCGCCACATGTGTCCACTCTTGTGGCAATAGTGACATTCGCCGTCAAATCGTCCGCGACCGCGACCGTAGCTCTTGTCGTCGCTGCCGTAACCGCCACTTCCGCGGCCTCCACCGAAGTTGCCGCCACCAGATCTTCCTCCCCCTCGTCCTCTGCCTCTTCCTCGGCCATATCCACGGCCGACGCTCGCTGCCCCAGCGCCATCCGCACTCGCCAACTCACGGCGGCGGAAGTCCTCTTGAAGGATCGCTCGCTTCACGTCTTCAAGCGAGAGGCGGGGCAGATCACGGTTCAAATTGATGATGAGCGAGGACCACGACTCGGGGAGTAGGGCCAGCAACTTGGTCTTCTTCTGGAGCTCATTGTAGTTCAAATCTGCTCCCTCAAGCCGCGTCAACAAGTCAAAGAATTTCTGCACCCCGTCTTCCACGGGTTCATCTTCCTCAATTCGTAGCATCGCCATTTGCCGTTCCAACACCACAGCTACCGCCGCTGTTGCAGGAGCGTGTACACCCTTGAGAGCAGCCCATGCTTTAGGTCCCTTCTCTGGTTCACGCTGGAAAGGCTTGATGTGACGGATCTGGTTGCTCCCCAACGCTTGCCCAAGTAGGAGATAGCCTTGTGCGCTCTTCCGCACCCACGGGCTCTTCTCCGGGTCGTTCTCGGGACGCTTCTCCGTTCCTTCCATCACCTCCAGCAGGTCATAATGGTCGAACACATTCTCCATTCTGAAGGACCACTCAGCAAAGTTGTCGCCGTTGAACTTGTCAAGCCCGAACACTCTTGGCTCATCCCTTGAAGGCCCAAGAGTTGGTTGCACGGGCGCCACGGCTGAATCACGGGCTTGGCCTTGTGCTTGGGCTTCTCCATTGCCTCCAGCACCTCTGCCACCCCTCTCTTCAGGTCCAGCCATCGTCGTAGCTGCTCCAAGGGGCTCTGATACCACTTGTTATAGTCACAATAGGCTCCAATAGGCTTCAATGTGCCTAGAACCAAAGATAGAGTGCGCAGTCAGATTTCTGCACAGCGGCTTTAAACGTTCATAGCGATCTGCTCACACCTCTAATTGACCTCATTCAACTTGGATCTGGAGCGTCTCAACGTCGCCTACAATAGGCAATTTAGATCACACGATTTCATCAAGAATTGACGACACAGCGTCAGATTGAACGAACAGCACTATGGCAGCAACATAGTCTTAGGAACACAATTACGAACAGCTAGGAAGAGTTACGAGTTGGGAAGGACTCCCAGCTCCTACAAACCCCAAGAACCGAGCTACAGTAATGGGTAACAGTGCCACACTGTCCCCAACCAAGAAGGGTCTCGAAACTACCCTCCACAAGGGCCTACACCCATAGAAATGTTACACTACAAATTGTAATGTAACTATCTTCAATATCTTGAGCTGAACCCTTTTGGCCAGCTTCGAAATCACTTGAAGCTTGCAACCAAGGCTCGGGTTCTTCATCACAAAACTCATCCTCGAGTTCTTGATGGGTCTGCTGCACACACCTGCGACACGCCAAACGTTCGACAAGCGACAAAATAGAAACCGCGCACGACAAAATAGAAACCGCGCGGGACACACAAAATGACCGCGTTACACGCGACTAGCGATAACTCGCTATTGACTCGACACACACACTCGACATCATGACCCATCATTCACACACCATTATAAGCATGAAATATATATTTATTTCATGCACTCATACCACTCCATGCACACACGCATGCACGCACACGCACACGGACAACAAGCCGAGTGCAAACCGTAGGTTGCACCAACACAAACATCCATGGACGCAGAGATGGCATCCTGGAAGTCCACAGGCACCTACGTCGATGAGGTTCCCCCTCCTGGGGCGAACATCGTCGATGGCATGTGGATTTCAGGGTGAAGCGGCCGCCGGGTTCTCCGCCTGTCTTCAAGGCTCGTTACGTTGCTCGAGGCTTCAGTCAGCGAGAGGGAGTTGACTTCTTCCAGACCTTCTCCCCTACCCTGAAGATGACCACTCTTCGGGTGCTGCTGCACGTTGCCGCTCGGCGTGACTATGAGCTTCACTCACTTGACTTCAGCACAGCCTTCTTACAGGGCAGCCTGCACGAGGAGATCTGGCTGCGCCACCCACCTGGCTTCACTGGGTCGTTTCCTCCTGGTACCCAGTGGAGTCTCCGGCGGCCAGTCTACGGTCTCCACCAGGCGCCACGTCAGTGGCACGACACACTGAGGACGACGCTTGCGGCTCTTGGGTTCGCTCCTTCGACTGCTGACCCGTCGCTGTTCCTGCGCACCGACACTTCGTTGCCGCCGTTCTACATCCTCGTGTACGTCGACGACTTGGTCTTTGCCACTGCTGACACTGAGGCTCTCGCTCAGGTGAAGTCGGAGCTGCAGAAGAGACACACGTGCACAGACCTGGGTGAGCTGCGCAGCTACCTTGGCTTGCAGATCACCCGGGACAGAGCACGCCGCACCATCACCCTGACTCAGTCACACATGGTGCAGCAGGTCCTTCAGCGCTTCGGCTTCTCCTGGTCCTCCCCACAGCCCACTCTTCTGGCTACAGGTCACTCGCTCTCAGCTCCACCTTCGGACGAGTCCGTAGAGCCGAGTGGTCCTTACCCAGAGCTAGTTGGCTGCCTCATGTACCTGATGACATGCACACGACCTGACCTCGCATACCCTCTTGGCCTTTTGGCTCGTTACGTGGCTCCTGGCAGGCAGGTGCACATGGATGCTGCTAAGAGGGTGTTGCGCTACCTGTGCAGTACATCAGGCATGGGGCTCGTGCTTGGAGGACGGAGTGAGGTGGTGCTCACTGGGCACTCAGACGCGTCTTGGGTTGACGACCAGACTACACAGCGGTCGTCACAGGGTTACACCTTCAGCCTTGGCTCTGGCTCTGTTTCTTGGCGGTCTACACGCTCGTCTTCTGTTCTCAGCTCCAGTTGTGAGGCTGAGATCTACGCCACCGCCATGGCTGCACAGGAGCTACGCTGGCTTACCTACCTTCTAACTGACTTGGGTGAGCGGCCTCGTTCTCCTCCAGTTCTGTACGTTGACAACAAGGCGGCCATTGCCTTGTGTGAGGAGCAGAGACTGGAGCACAGAACGAAGCACATCGCTCTGCGTTACTTCCTGGCTCGAGAGTTGCAGCAGCGAGGCCAGCTTCGTCTTCGTCACGTGGCCACTCGGGCCAACACTGCTGATGATCATCAAGGCACTTCCGTCTGGTGATCATCAGCGCTTTTGTACCCTGTTAGGCCTTGTGCCTACGTTTCCACACTTGTTGTAGTCTCTGCTTGTACTGTGATATATATATATGTATATATATATATATATATATATCTCTGCATGTGAACTGGCCTTGTGGCCCTTTGCTTGCGCTCAGAATGTCTGGTGACGTTGTGATCCACCCTGAGCTTGCTTTGCTTCTCTTGACTGGTCGTGTGACCCCTTTTTCTCCCCCACTTTGCCTATGGGGGTGTGTCAAACATATGCTGCATATTGTCTAGGCTGTAGTGGGGTAGCCCATATGGGGTACAACCCAATTAGGGTTTACTACTTGTACTCCTGCATGATGTTAGTTCATCCATTCCTACTGCTAGATTCTAACAGCTTCGACGGTCCAGATGCTTTGTAACCGTATGCATCGCTTCTACCTTCTCATCCGTACTCTCTTTTGTGTTCTTCGTTTTTGCTACTGGCATGGATGCACAGTGACGGTTCGTATGCTACTGCCGTCACCTTCACGGTTCCTGGACACGAGCGAATTTCTCGATCTGTACAGACGCTACTATCGGGGTGTATCTTGCCACGTTTTCCCACGTCTAAGACAACTAGTGATGTTTGGACATGATTCAATTTAGATTATACTGGAACCCATTAAGTAATTTAAGTTATGTTGTAAGGAAAATTCCTTTTCCTTACCCCGCATCCCTTCTCAGCGCGTACACCACTGTTCCCGCCAACATCACTCAACAGTAAACCGTTACCACCCGTGACACTCGCCTCGACACTGTTCCCGCCACTGTTCACGCCGCGACCCAACCTCACGGCTCGGTTGGTAACCCCCGCTCAGGACCTCCACCTCGGTATTTCCCACCCTCGGCGCTAGGCCCGTCGCGCACCCCAATTTCCACACATTACCGTTACCACTGTAGTTTCGCTATATATTCTTCGCTCATGCCCTCGCTCGTTGTACTCTTGCTTCGATAGTGCAATTCTCGTTCGCTCACTCAATTGCACTCGTAACAGATGTGTTTAGATGTCTATAGGAAGTTATTGACTGTGTAGTACACTTTGAGAATGGTATGTGGTGCTACATTAAATCCAATGAACCCCTGACACCTGTCTGACTTTCCTTCTGATGTTCGAATCCTGATTTTTCTTTGCGCCTGACACAGTCACATTTTTTCCATGGTGAGTATTACGAGGTCTCCTCACCCAACCAGCAGCGGAGCGCGTTGACCCCATGGGCCAGTGTGATATGTGCGCACAGAAGGACCGCTCTGCGCCCACGGACGTGTCAATGTTGGTGCCTCAGCTGCTTTGCCGTCATCATGCCGCGCCTCGGATGCTCGTCACCCTTGTAGCCTCCTTCCACGCCATCACCTTTTGGCGGGAGGCAATGCACGAAAGGAGATGGGGAGGCCGAGCCATGTGTGTGTATCCGCGGCGCGATGGAGGGCGGTGTGAGAGATGGGCTGAATGGCTGCGCGGCGCATCATGCCACACCAATTTGCCTGATGGCATGGAAGGACCACACTCAATCCCACAGCAGTGATCCGTAGGTGCAGCAGTCTCGCTTGGTTGCCTCAAAGCCCATCGATACAAGACAATGCGTCCACCCATCCGATAATGAAGTCTCTCATCGCACCTGAAGTTTGGAGACAGTGCGAACAACACGTTGATTAGGAGGAAGCGCAGCATTCAAAGACCACGATCAACCATCTGATTGGATGCCCCTGCTTGTCGTTCGTTTCGCGCAACCACGGGACAAGTGAACAAAAGCGAGAACGTAAAAAGTCAAGTCGTCATTACTGCAAAGAGAGTTTAGGGTTGTCCTAGAACAATGTGTTCGAATAGTTAGAGCCAGCGGAAAGTAGGGGCGATTTAACAAAGAGGAGGAATCAGCCGTGAAGGCGTGTCGTTAGCCGGGTTTCTCGGGCCCATCATGGCCAGGGCCCTCTCATATTCCCGCCACACCTCGCCGTTAACAATGTCGTCGCTCCTCGTCATTACCCTCTTAATCGTCGCACCGCTCGCGTGCGTGGCCGTAACGCGCCCGTCGGACACGGAGGCGCTCCTCGCGTTTAAGAAAGCGCTAAAAAATCCTGCGCCGCTCAAGTGGCCCGACTCTGGCGATCCGTGCGAAGACGGCTGGGAGCACCTTTCATGCAGCCGCGACCCGTCGTCCGACTACCACGTCGTTTCCAGCCTGCTCGTGCCGCAACTCGCCCTCGGCGGCAAACTCGCGCCAGCCCTCGCGAACCTGACGGACCTGCGCGCCGTGTTTCTGGGCGAGAACGGCTTCACGGGGCCGGTGCCGGCGGAGCTGGGGCGGCTGGAGAAGATGGAGAAAATAGGGCTAGACCACAACCTGTTCACGGCTATTCCTGTTAATCTCTTCGAGAACATGACGAACCTGCAGGCTGTGTACCTGCTGGCGAACGACTACCAGGGCCAGTCCATGCCGGATTTCTCCAAGAACGCCGCCCTCCAGGTCATGGAGCTCACCCAGTGCGGCTTCTCCGGTTCCCTGCCTGCGTACCTCGGCGGCATGGCGTCGCTGGTGAACCTCAGCCTGGCGCACAACCAGTTCGCCGGTGAGATGCCGCCCGACATGTTCGGCCCGGGCCAGGCGAGTCTGCAGTCGGTGCGGCTGAACAACAACCAGATCAAGGGGTCCATTCCCGACGGGCTGGGCCAGGTGCCGCTGCTCTCGGAGCTGTGGCTGCACGGCAACATGCTCTCTGGCGCCATCCCCGACTCGCTGGGCGGGCCGCTGTCGCTGCTGCAGTCGGTGAAGCTGTACGAGAACCAGCTGACGGGCATGGTGCCCAAGACGCTAGGCGACACGCCCAACCTGCGCGACCTGGAGGTGCAGAAGAACGACCTTGTGGGGCCCATCTGGCGCTTCATGAAGCAATTCGGCAATAAGAGCTACATCCCCAACGGCTTCTGCGGCGCGAAGCCCGGCGACAAGTGTCCGCGGGAGACGATGGCGCTGCTGGAGTTCCTCAAGGCCGTGCAGTACCCGCCCGTACTCGTCGCGTCGTGGAAGGGATCGTCGCCGTGCGGCTCCGCCGACCAGGCGTCGTCGTGGGTGGGCGTGGGGTGTTCGGCGCGCGGCAGGGTGCGCAGCATAACGCTGGCCAGGCAGGGTCTCAACGGCACGCTCTCGCCGTCGCTGGGCAAGCTCCTGTCGCTCGAGATGCTGCAGGTGCCCGGCAATAACCTCACTGGCCCCGTGCCGCCTGAGATCGCCGCCTTGCCTGCGCTAAAAGCTGTCAACCTCGCCAACAACAGCTTTACGGGTGACCTGCCCCAGTTCGCGCCGGGAGTCACGGTACTCTCCATGGGTAACCAGTTCACTGTTGCGGAACCGCCTGCGGCGCCGCCATCCGAGCCGCCAGTCGAGCCGCCGGCTGCGCCTCCCTCTCTGCCTTCAGTGCCGAAGCCCCCCGTTGTGGTGCCGCCTGTTGTGGTGCCGCCCGTGGTCGTGCCGAAGCCCAAGGTGCAGCCGCCAGTTGTCGCTCCGAAGCCGAAAGTGCCGCCCGTCGTCGTCGTCAAGACTTCTCCGCGCAAGCCGCACGGTCCGCATCGGCCGCACAGGCCTAAGAGCCCCGTGGTGTCGCCCCCTGTTAATACTACTGCCCCCACCACGCCAGTGAAACCTGTTCCCCCGGCGCCTAGCAAATCGCCAGGTAAAGGTTTTCCGCGCTTTCAGTCGCTTCCTTTTTCAAAACCGTTCATTCGTGCACTGCGGTTTCCATTTCCCCTGACCGTGCATCTCTCCCCAAAACCCCCTTCCCCAAACCTCCTTGCCCGTTGCCCACAGCCCCCGTGCCCGACAATGTGACCGCAGCGCCGTCTCTGCCGTCTACGCCTCCGCCGCAGGCACCAATACAGAACGTTAGCGCGATTGCTGGGGGTGACAGCGCCGCGAGCACCAGCAGCAGCAGTAGCAGCACCAGTGCGGCACCAGCGAGCAGCGAGAGCAGCGGCAGCTCCGTGCCGATAGCGGCGATCGTGGTCCCCGTGGCGCTGCTTTTGTGCGTCGCCCTCGCGCTCTGCGGCCTCTGCATCTTCTTCCGCCGCTCGCGCCACTGGCGCCGCGTGGGCAGCCCGTCCATGTGAGTTCGGAATGTGGACTCGCCTCTTGCGGCGCGAACGAACCCTAAGGCATTTCAAAACCCCTTCCCCCCAACCCTCCCACCCCCTTCCCCCTCCACCCCCTCCCCTCCCCCCATGGCGCAAACCCAACCTAAGGCCCTAATTCCTTTCCGTACCCGTCGTTGTCACACCCCTCGCGGACCCGTACCGCCCCTTCCCCAGGTCCGACTCGCGGGATCCGCAGGGCGCGCTGGCGTCGGCAACGGTGCCGATTTCGCTGGCGGGGGCCGTGGCGCCCACGGATGTCAAGATTCGCATCGACCCCGCGGCGCTCGCCGCCAGTCGCGGGTACGCGTTGGGCGACTCGTCGGAGGGCGACCTGCTCATCCGCATCGAGGTCATCCGCGCCGCCACCGGTGACTTCGCGCCGTCCAACATCATCGGCAAGGGCGGCTTCGGTACCGTCTATAAGGTGAGGCGCTGATACGGTTCTGCTGCGGATACGCATGCACTACCGAGCTGTCTCTCTCCGGCCCGGTATCCATCCTTCACGCCTAAGCGCATAACCAGCATTCAGTACCAGTGCTTATTGTCGCGTGTGCTGAGTGCGGCATGTGGTGCGGCGTGGTGTGCGTGGCGTGCAGGGCGAGTTGGAGGACGGCACCAAGGTGGCGGTGAAGCGCATGGAGCTGGGCCACCTCTCCACCAAGGGCCTCTCCGAGTTCCAGGTAACGCCTCGCACACCCCTGCTTCCCTCCCGTCGCCGCACGTGCCCTTCAACCCCAATCAGCCTCTCCACACACTTCCATCCTTCCTTCGCCATGGCGATGCATTGCTCTGTCGTGTTCTCGTCACCCACGCTTACACACATAAAGAAAACATGTGCGCGTGCGTGACGTGGCGTGCTGGCGGTGCGTGTGTGCGCAGGCGGAGATCGGCGTGTTGACGAAGCTGCGGCACCGCCATCTGGTGGCGCTGCTGGGGTACGTCGTGGACGGCTACGAGCGCCTGCTCGTCTACGAGTACATGCCCAAGGTGCCAACCTCCCCTCCGCGCTCCCCCCTCCCCGTCTTTCCGTCCGTCGCCCGCTTTCCACCGTTAAACCTCTCTGCGCCTCTAGCCTCGTCTGCCGGTGGAAACTTCCGTGTGATTCCACGCAACCACCCAAATTCCCCCATCCTCTCGGCCCCTCGTCTTTCTCAACCCCGTCTCCCCGCTTCCTCCGGTTCCCTCTGCTCCCGTGCGCAGGGTCCGCTGAGCCGGCACCTGTTCGACCACCAGCGCCTGGGGCTGCGCCCGCTGGACTGGCGCACGCGCGTGTCGGTGGCGCTGGACGTGGCGCGCGGGCTGGAGTACCTGCACGGGCTGGCGCGCGCGTCGTTCATCCACCGCGACATGAAGCCGAGCAACGTGCTGCTGGACGACTCGTTCCGCGCCAAGGTCTCGGACTTCGGCCTCGTCAAGCAGCAGCAGCTCGGCGGCATCGACGGCTACCAGCCCTCCATCGAAACCCGCCTCGCCGGCACCTTTGGATACCTCGCGCCGGAATATGCGGGTATGGCGGGCGCACTCGTGGTCGCCGCGCTTTCTTGCAAGAATTTGATGCGACGGATTACCTGCCGCGTGGGCTGTTTCTAAAGCACTGCTTTCCTTGATCTATTTACCCGTGGGTGCGTGCAGTGACGGGCAAGGTGACGACCAAGTCGGACGTGTATAGCTACGGCGTTGTGCTCATGGAGCTCGTCACGGGCCGACGCGCGCTTGACTCAAGCCAGTCCGAGGACACGGTGCACCTCGCCACGTGGCTGCCACCGCACATCCCCGACCGCCAGAAGCTCGCCCTCGTGCGCACTCACTCCCGCCCAATCCAACCCACCCTGCTCTACTGCCACCTTCCTAGCTCTTTCCTGCGTCTCGATCACTCGCCTTATCGCTCCTCGTCACCCCATCCCTTTGCTTCG
The DNA here is from genome assembly GCA_947470075.1 of Closterium sp. Yama58-4. Taxonomy (NCBI): domain Eukaryota; kingdom Viridiplantae; phylum Streptophyta; class Zygnematophyceae; order Desmidiales; family Closteriaceae; genus Closterium; species Closterium sp. Yama58-4. Next base: position 177,213 of record CANIUD010000810.1, on the reverse strand, counting down.
TCTATGTCCCCGTTCAACGCCCATCCACCCCCTCGTTACTCCCGCCAGGTGGTGGATCCGACGCTGGCAGCGGAGTCGCCCATGATGGTGGGCGGGGAGGCGGGCAGCGGGGCGACGGTGTTTGAGTCCATCTGCGCCATGGCGGACCTCGCGCTGCACTGCACCGCCAGGGACCCCAAGCGACGCCCCACCATGAGCGACGTTGTTGCTGCGCTCGTGCCTCTTGTGCAGCAGTGGAAACCCCAGGCGAGCCCCCTTCCACCCTTGCCTACAGCCCTGTATGAATTGCGGTCTTGTCTAGAGCACGCCTTGTGCTCACGGGAATGGTCAATTTCCCTTGCTCTCCACTGCATCATGCTTGTCTAACCCCCAAGCCCGTGCAAACCGTGAATTCCATGTGCGCCCACCAGGACCCGTTGGAGGACCAGACGGGCGGCATCGACATGGCAATCAGCCTGGCGGACGCGCTGCAGCAGTGGAAGGAGATGGGCGAGGGTGATGAGCTGCCTGGCGCCTACAACCCTGATGATAGCTTGTGCGCCGACTGCAGCCCCAGCTTCGACGGGCTGGGTGCTGTGGCTGCCGCAGGGGCGTGTGCCAACGGGTGCTGCAAGGGCAAGAAGGCAGCAGGCGAGGAGGGTGAGGCGTCAGGTGACACGGCAGGGGAGAAGCTGGGTGCAGAGGCCAAGGATGTGGGGGCGTTCGTGAGTGGTGACCTGGATGAGGCGGCTACGCTGGGCACTGGCAGTGGCAAGGGAGGCAAGGTGGTGCTGGTTGAGTATGGCGGCAAGCAGCCTAGTGCAGGCGAGGCAGCAGCGACAGCAGCGAAGCTGGGTGAGGTGCTGAATGGGCTGTCGGCGCCGGGCATGACTCTGGAGGAGCAGTATGCAGCGGATGGCTCCCCAGGCAGGGCAGACCTCAGTGTGGTCAGCATTCCCACCTTTGTTCCGGGTGCTGCTGTGGTGTCCGCCAGGTAGAGAGTATTGTGCTAATCTGCAACCGACTTTAGACCGCCTAGTGACCCAAGACCAGGTAGAGTGGGTTTTGTAGTCTATCAGCTAAAGCCATGCTTTTTTCTGTAGGCGTTTGATTTGTTTTAGGGCTGGGGGTGGTGGCTGCAATAAGATGTATGAATGGGCAGCAGGCAGGCATGGGAGTCAGAAGACCACCAACTGCAGCGTAAGGCCTGTTTAGAGTGTTGGACTTCAGTGGGTAGAATTGCTTGAAAGTATGTAAGCGTTTAATTTCAGTAGTGTTATTTATGTATCTATTGCAATTAGTAAAATCTACTCCAGGCTTATGTTACTTGCAATTTGTGCAGATCACTTCCAGTCATTTTCCCTATTTCTTTATGTAAAGTTTGTCATACTCAGGTAAGTCGTACACCTCAACGAGATTCATGCGCGTCGTGGTGTTCCATCAACCGGTCACAATCCCCAATGTGGCTAGTCGTGCGTCACCCCATCGCACATCGCGCTTCGATGCGGATGCGTTTGATTGCAGTCCGAACTGATGTGACACTCGCTGTCCGACGGGCTGTCTGGCTGTCGGGCGGGCCGGGCGCAACTAGCACTGCAATCGACTTGCAGCAGCGCCCACTTGCAAGTATAAATGCGCGAATCTACATTCACCGTGGCACGCTAAGATAAGCACTGCTCTCTGGACAAGCTTCAGCTCTCTGACATCTTCCATCCACTATTTCCTGCTACCTGACTCTCACCCGTCACTATGGCAAACCGTCTGCCAATGAGGGAGCTGGTCGTCCCTCTGTCTCTGCTCCTGCTCGTCGCGTCAGCGGCCATGCAGCGAGCAGCAGCGCAGCCTGCGCTGGACTACCGCGACGCGCTGGCGAAGAGCATTCTCTTCTTCGAGGGGCAGCGCTCGGGGCGACTAGATCCGCGCACCAACCGCGTGCCGTGGCGCGGCAGTTCAGGCCTGCAGGACGGGGCGCGCAACAATGTGAGCTCTCGCTCCTTCCGCTCCCCTGCCTTGCACACCATCCATTGCTCCACTGTCCACACGCCATGTCTGGTGATTCAAACCACGTTGTTTGAAATTATAGCGTGGAATCAATAATGCGCCATGCGCTGAGCGCCTCTCCCGCGTCCCCCCTGACGCGGCGCGCAGGTGGACCTGGTGGGCGGGTACTACGACGCGGGCGACAACGTGAAGTTCGGGTTCCCCATGGCGTTCACGGTGACCATGCTGTCATGGGCCGTGGTGGAGTACGGTGCACAGCTGCAGGCGGCGGGGCAGCTGCGGTACGCACTGGACGCCATCCGGTGGGGCACGGACTACTTCCTCAAGGCCAACACCGGGCCCACGGAGCTCTGGGGGCAGGTGCGCGCTCGTGGGGGCGGGAAGGGGGTGGTGTTCTCATCTGAGCGCTTTCCTGTAACGGTTGTGAGTGGGTATGCAGTGGGGTATCGGTGTGCGCTGCTAGTACTAGGCACTACTTCCCTGGCACTGCTCATTCCGTGGTGTTCCACGTGAAGCGCACGAGACGGTTGTGAGCCTGAAGCGTCGCCCGTGTGTGCGTGGTCCATGCGGCCCATGGCAGGTGGGCGACCCCAACTCGGACCATGCGTGCTGGCAGCGGCCTGAGGACATGACCACGGACCGCACAGCGTACAAGATCGATGCTCAGCACCCCGGCTCTGACCTCGCCGGGGAGACTGCTGCCGCGCTCGCTGCCGCGTCCATCGCCTTCAGGGGCCGCAACAACTCGTATGCCAATACACTCCTGTCACACGCTCGCCAGGTAAGGCGCACACCCATACCATTGCACCTATGCACCTGGTCTGCAGTGACTGTTGAGGTTGCAGCGCTTGCTATCTGGCCAGTTGGCAGCATGGGACGAGTTGGAATGGGAGCATGTACTAACCTTTCAAAGTTCTCTGTGTTTCTGTCATGCCTGCGGTGCTACCATGGTTCAGCTATTCGTGTTTGCGGACGAGTACCGTGGCGTGTACAGTGATGCCATCCCGAGCGCGCAGAACTTCTACCGCTCCTTCAGCGGATACCAAGTAAGGCCACAGCAACCTCACCGCTTCTCATCTCTTCATATTGAATGCATCATGTATTGGTCAGTCGCTTCAGTTCCCAACAGCCCATCTAAACGCACCAGTGCGAATTCCACATATCTCTCGGCTCCTGTGTTCCCTCGCTGCCCGGCAGGACGAGCTGCTGTGGGCGGCAGCGTGGCTGTACCGTGCAACGGGTGATGAGGCATACCTGCAGTACATACAGCGCAATGATGCTCAGCTGGGCGGCAGCACGCAGCAGCTGAGCGAGTTCAGCTGGGACAACAAGTATGCAGGCGCGCAGCTGCTACTCACCGAGGTCAGCCACCCCTGCGCTCACGCCCACCTCGCTCTCAACCTCATTTGCCGCAGCATCATACATTTCCGGCTCCTGCCCTGGTTTCTCAATGCGGTTATCCTTGAGCTGACAGAGATCCTCCCTCAATGCACCCTCTCCTCTCTGTCTATTGTTGCCGCAGCTGCTGCTGAGTGGGCGCATCCCCTCGAGCTCGTCGGACCTGTTCAACCGCTACCGACGCAATGCTGAGTTCTACGTCTGCAGCAACATGCCCAACAACCCGCTCTCCCGCACCCCGCGCACCCCAGGTAAAAACACCAATCCAGATCACGCTCCTGGAAACCACACCTACATCGCTGCTTCCCCTTGTTCCCCTCCACCCCTCCGTTTCTTGCAGCACTCTGCCCCTCTCTTTACCATCACGTCTCTTTGCGTTCTTCCCCTCCACTCGGTACCTGCCCACGGCAGGGGGGCATCTGTACATCCCGGGGCGGGGGGTGAACAACCAGTACGTGACCAACATGGCGTTCCTCACCACTGTGCTGGCGGACACACTGCAGCGCGCGGGGCAGAACCTGCAGTGCGCCTCCACCACCTTCACCCCGCAGCAGCTCCTCGCCGAGGCCCGGCGCCAGGTGGGTGCTGCTTGGGTGCGTGGGCGCATGGGGTCAAGGCGTATGTCGAGTTGAAATGGCGAGGACAACTCCATAGGGTCTTGATTCGTCTGCACGCACCTCATGCTTCACCCTTCATTCCATATTCATGAGAACAGGTTCATAAGCGTGAACTCCTCCCATCCCACACCCACCATCCATTCCATGTGTGATGCATAACCCCCCCCAGGTGGACTACATCCTGGGGCGCAACCCCCAGGGCGTGTCGTACATGGTGGGCTTCTCCTCGTCCTTCCCCCAGCGCATCCACCACCGCGGCGCCTCCATCCCCTCCATCTTCACAGCCCCGCAGCAGATCGGCTGCTCCGAGGGCTTCCGCTACCTCACTTCGCCCTCCCCCAACCCCAACGTGCACGTCGGTGCCATTGTCGGCGGGCCCAGAGACGGGGTGAGTGCAGTGCAACAGGTTTGGCTCATGAAGGTGTCTTGCTCACTTTCAACGGGATCTGACGAGTGTGCTGTGTGGTGGTGTGGTTGGTGTGTGCGTGTGACCTACTGGCAGAGTGACACATATGCGGATGACCGCACGGACTACAGCACGGCAGAGCCTGCCACATACATCAACCCTGGCATGGTTGGCGCTCTCGCTCGCATCGTTGGAGGCGGCTCCTCCTCAGGGCAGCCTCCTTCCTCCCCTCCTCCTCCTGGTTCCTCCTCTCCCCCTCCCCCTCTTTCCTCCTCCCCTCCTCCTCGTTCCTCCTCCCCACCTCCTCCTCGTTCCTCCTCCCCCCCTCCTCCTCGTTCCTCCTCTCCCCCTCCCCCTCGTTCCTCCTCCCCCCCTCCCCCTTCAACCACCCCCTCACCACCATCACCATCACCGCCGGTCACGCCCAGCCCACCCTCAGCAGGTGATGTGTTGTACCTCAAACACAATGTAATACACCATTGTGTCTTTCTTGATACAAGCACTGTCCTCACGTTTCGCAAACATTTAAGACGTGTTTGTCATGATAAAAACCTATCCCACCATCCCACAGCTATAATTGCCACGTGTGTCGTGGAGAACGCATGGAAGGACAACGGTGTTCCCAAGGAGCTCTGGCAGTGCACCATTCGCAACGCACAGTCCAGGACCGTGCATAACATCGCCCTGCGCTGCTCCAGCTACGAGCCTGTCACTTCCTGGAACCTTGATAGCAACTGCCGCTTGCCTGACTGGGCTGCAAACCTGTCGTCTGGTGGAATTGCTACATTTGGCTTCATCCAGCGTGCTGGGTTAGCTCCTCGTATCGACGTCGTTGGCTATGCATCTGCATAGTGATGTCGCACACTTGGTGACCCATGAAAAGCTAGTGACGCACATTGTTCATGTATATAGTGGTTCAATGAAATCAAGAATTTAATCACAGAACACTGTTACAGAAAAGAACTGTATACCTGTTTTATGAAATGCAACCTGGATTTCTGGAGTTTCCCAAAAGCGAAGCAGGACTTGAACCAATTTCACAGCTGGAACACCTGTTCCAGTTTGCTTTGCTTCAGAGAAGGCGTCACCCCGACGCACGCTCTCGATTAACTCTAGTCCTTTCTTGTTCCATGCTGCGCGCATGCCATGGCGGAGTACGAGTGTCCCTTCGAGATGTTATCTCAAATGTTCGAAGCTATCTCGCGTGTTAAACGCGGTAAAGGCGGCGCCAGTCGTAAGGCGCAGCACGTGCAGAACTTTTTCGACGTATGCTACGCGCATGCAGCCCGTAAGCACGCGGAGCGCCTCGCCTCGGGCTCCGCGGGAGATCTTAACGGTTCTGCTAGCGTTCGCGGTAACGGCGCGGGGGAAAGGGCCGGAGCTGGGGAAACGGCGGGCGGGGAGGGCGGGGGAGTGGGGGACAGCCTGTTCGCAGCGCTGCGGCTGATGACGCCGAGCCTGGACCGCGAGCGTGGCTCGTACGGCGTGCGCGAGGCGGCGCTGGGTCGCTGCGTGGCGGATGCCATTGGGCTGGCGCGCGACTCGGAGGAGGCGCGGAAGTTGGAGGACTGGCAGAAGGGCGGGCGGGTGCACGTGGGCGAGAACGCAGGCAACTTCGTGGAAGTTGCGATGGGGGTGAGCGCGCGGAACAGAGAGGCGCGAGTGGGGGGAGAGTGAGTGTGGGATGCAAAAGCTGCGGGCAGTGATCACGGTGCATACTCCGTTGTTTCAGCGAGGAGAGGAGATGGGACAGCACTGCGGCTCCATGCCATGCACACGCTCAGGGGTCTTACCGCTGGGCTCGCCTCATCCATCCATCTATCCATCTCCTGCCTCCGCCGCACTCCAGCCCGCCTTCCCCCCCTCCTCCCCTCCACCGGCCTCCTCGCGCGCGTGTGTTGCGCGCGAGTGCAGGTGGTGCGGGAGCGGCAGGTGGAATCAGCGGGCGAGCTGACGATAGCGGGCGTGAACGCGCTGCTGGACGACCTTGTTGCCGCCGGCCCCAGGTCACACACCCTGCCCACTGACCCTGCACGCCCCCGTCCTCGCCCCCCTCTTCCTTTGCGCAATCCGTCCCCCTCTCTTCCCCAACTTGCCCCCTCCTTCCTTTTTCGTGCTTCCCTATTCTTCCCCTCAGCCACTGTCCAAAGTGGCGCTCTTGGTGCTAGTTTCTCTCTCACTCCCCCCTCCTTTGTTGCCCTTGCTTCCTCGCTCCCCTCGTCGCCACCTGCAACTGTGTCACTCTAAAAGTGTGTGTTTTGGGGAGGGGAGTGTGCGCGTGCGCGCGCGCGTGCGTGGGGAGGAAGGGGGGGTGTGTGCGTGCGTGCATGGGTGGGGGGGGGAGGGCATGTGGGTGCGGGGCGAGGGGAGGAGCAGGGAGGCGAAGGTGGCAGTGGTGGACCGCATGATACACGCCACCAACCCCACGCAGCTCAAGTGGATCCTCCTCATCATCCTGCAAGGTGCGCCTGCGCTGCGCTGCGCTCCCATGCGCGCTCACACATACACCCGCGCTCACCCATCGCGCACGTGCATCCTGCTGTGTTCTCCCATGCGTGCACTTTCCACTCACACCGTTCTTCCCACTTGCCATCCCTGGGGATGAACCTCCCTCACTCACGTGCTCTCGTCCTCCCACCACCACCTGTGCATCAACCAGCGTTTCACCCACCCCCTCCCATTCCACATCCCTCTCCCACTCCTCTCCCTCCCCACCTCCCCCTCCCCCTCCCCTCCCATGCGCGCTCCACGCGCCACCATCATCCGCGCAGGGCTGCACTTCGGCATGAGTGAGCGGTCTGTGCTGCGCGCGTTCCACCCCGACGCCGAGGACGTCTTCAACCACACCTGCGACCTGCGCCGCCTCTGCCACTCCCTCCCCTCCCGCGCCCTCCGCGCCAAGCGCCAGGTGGGGGACGGGTGGGGAGCAAGGGGGGGAGAGAGGAAGTGGGGGTGGGTTGGGTGTGAGCAGACAAGGTTGTGGGTGGGATGTGGAGGGAAGGCAGGTAGATTGGGTTAGGATGAGGGTGGTGGTTGGGAAGGGGTGTCGGTGTGTGGGGAGGATGGGCGGTCAACCTTTGCATTCATGATGCTGTGTGCTTTCCTGACTCGGCTGTGCACATGTGCTGTCATCTGTGCTGTGTCATGGCATTGCATGGAGTGGTGATGACATGGCGTGTGATTGCATGGCACGAGCCGATCAGGACATAGAGCCAGGGAGTGCGGTGCGGCCTCAGCTCGCCAGGCGAGTGGACACAGCCGAAGCTGCCTGGAGTCTGGTGCGCCCTCCCACCCCCCTCCGCGCACCCTGCCTCTTGCTCTCTGCCATCCCCTGCGTTGTTCATGGCACCATCGCACAACTATGCCTGACTTGATTCACCCAGGGCCCTCACCTCTGTTGCTTTTCCGCATTGGTCTCCTGCCCTTGTACCTCTTGTGCCCTGCTGCACTGCTCGCACTTTCATGCCCCTACATGGCATGGCATGCCATGGCGTGTTATGAGACGTCATGGTTCGAGAGGAGGCAAGCACCGGGGTTATGGACTGGCTTCATTGATGATGCATGCATGTGTGCACAAACACGGGGACCGATGGACGCATGCATGCATGAAACATGGGTGCATGCATGCGTGCATGGGTGCGAGCAGATGAAGGGCAAGGAGGCGGTGGTGGAGTGCAAGTTTGATGGCGACCGCGTGCAGATCCATAAGCATGGCCATGCCATTCACTTCTTTTCCAGGTCCGTGCGTGCTGCACTAAATGCGGACATGCTCGTACATTTGTTTGTCCATGTGAGCTCGTATGTGCAGTACACATGGATTGTGGTGCATGTGGATGCATTCCATGCATGTCGTGTGGGGAGCACCTTTGTCTGACAGAGCGCATGGGGTGCATGCGTGAACGCCACATATTCTGCTGTTTCTGTTGCGCCTCCAATATTGTACCGCTGTGCTGGGCATGGGATGGCATGGCGTTGCGTGATGTGGACATGGCGTGGCATGACATGGCTTGCATGGCATGGTGGCAGGAACTTCAAGGAGCATCCGGAGTTTCTCCATGGCATGAAGGAACTGGTCGAGGACAACATTCTCACCCACAAGTCAGCCCCGCTATCCTTCCCACCCTCCCATCCTCCCATCGTCCCCTCTTACCTGAATTCACTGCGTTATTAAAAACTGCGCCTACCACTGTCGCCGTGTATCATTCTCACTAGAGCTCTGTCGTGTGGTCTCTGTGCTATGGCGTGGCATGGCATGGCATGGCGCAACAGGTGTATACTGGATGGGGAGATGCTGGCATGGGATCGAGTGAACAACAAATTTGTGGAGTTCGGATCCAATCAAACAGCAGGTGCACCCTTCCTTCCTGCCCACCCATGGCCTCCGTCCATGCACGTTCCATGCCACTGATCACCTCATTTTGCACTACCCATCGCCATGCTGTTTCGCTTACTCCCACCCCATCCGCTCTCTGCCCTTTGTCTGCTAGCTCTCCCCGTTCATACTCCTTGCTTATTGTCCACCATCACTGCTGGCGGACCGTGTGTGTGTGCAGCAAAGGAGGCACGGGACGGCAGCAACAGTGACATCCAGGTGCCGTGCTGCATGCCTCATGCCACCTTCACATGCCGCATGCCCCATGCAAGGCCTGCATGGCTAGAGTTGCTTGTGTATCCCATGTGTCTCTGTGTTCCCACATGTTCTCTTGGCTCCCAATGCGCACTCACTGCTCCGCACGTCGTCCCTTGTGCTGCCTTCCTTGTGCTACCTCACACGCTGCTCTTGTCTGTAATTCAAGTGCACTCTCATAGCCCCTGTCTTTTCTCCCTCTGTGCACCGGCTCTCACTCTCCCTGTGCTTGTGCGTTTCATGCTCCATTATCAACATCTGCCTCTCTGCCACTCCCTCGCGCCTCAGCTTTGCTGTGAGTGCCAGTGCACGTCGCATGCAATGCACCTTGTTGCATGCACGTGTTGCTTCAATCAGCACGTGTTGCCATCGCTCTTCATGCTTGTCCACAAGCCCTCCCAGCGCAGCATCTTACATCACACCTTCCATTCCCCCTCCTTGCTTCCCCATGCCATGCGGGGCAGATGTGGCGTTTGACATTCTGTACCACGGGGACGGCAGTGTGATCCACCACCCGCTCAAGCACCGCCACCAGTTGCTCAAGGAGGTCGTGCACCCCGTGCCACACCGCCTCGAGCTGCTGCTGCCGCCAGACCCCCGCTCCTCGAATGTTTCTCCGCGCGCTCCTGGTGCCTCCTGCTCCTCCATTCGCCCTTCTCGCCCCCTCTCCAATCCCTTTTCTCTCCCAACCTATTCCTGTTCCTCCATGCCTTCCTCACTTTCTCCTGTTCCTCGCCCTTCCTTTTTTCCTCTCTCTCCCATCTGCATCTCCTTGCTAACTCGTATCCGTCCTTCACTGCTTTCACACCCTCCTCTCACCTGCCTGAATTGTGACGCGCAGGCGAGCCCAACTGGTCGCAGTATGCACACAGTGCAGCAGACATCCAAGCATTTTTCGTGCAGACAGTCGACAACAGGCATGCCTCGTTTCAACCCTTCCCCACTGCTCCCCTTCTACTTCGCATGTCACTACCTATATCACCACTCACATCATTGCATGCCACTGCGGCACACACCAGTTATATCTTGCCCCTTCCATTCATGCTGCTTCTCACCCCATCTTCTCCTCTCCCTCCGTTCCTTCTCCACAAACCCTCATTCCCATTCTCCTCTCCCCTCCCCTCCCCTCTCGGTGCGGCAACACCCCGTGCACGAGTGCCTTATAAGCCGGGCAGGGACGAGGGCGTGGTGGTGAAGGACCTGCAGTCGCCGTGGGAGGCGGGCGACCGGTCGTCCAAGTGGCTCAAGCTCAAGCCCGACTACATGGACACCGGCGCTGACATTGACGCCCTTGTCATGGGTGCTGCCCTGCACATGCACGCATGCATGCCCATGCCCATGGCCAGCTTCACTGCCCAGGCCGCTATGCTATTTGCATCACAGATATGGTGTGCGATGGTGTGCCATGGTGCTTCCATGTGACTCCTGCCATTCGCCCTCCACATCCTCCCGTTCACATGCCTCTTGCCTCCCACCCTCGTGACCACATTCCACTCACTCACTCACTCCACCCAATTCCCTCTTCCGCCCTCTTTTTCTGGTGTTGTGCGTGTCGCTCTCCCCCTCTCCTGCTGGCCCACCTAGGCGCCTACTTTGGATCCAACCGTCGCGGAGGAGAGGTGAGCTTTACTGCTTTGCAACACCTTACCATGCTTTGCCCTGCCGCCCTGCCCTGCGCTGCCGTGCAGCAACAGCCACCGTCGTGTGCCCGCTGCTTCTAGGCTAGAAGTTCTAGCTCCTCTTTTTTCATGATACGTGACTCTTCCCTCCCGTGCTGCATCGCTCTGTCGTCTCCTGTCATGCATCACGCCTCCCACCATCACCGCTCGCGCTCCACGCCCCCTACAGTTGTCTCAGTTCCTGCTCGGCCTGTGGGAGCAACCCCCCGACCCGGACCAGCCTCCTCCACGGTACGTACTCGCTGACCCATGCCACACACACACACACCACACCTTCTCTTCACGGCTCCCCCTTTCACTTCTTTCCAGAAATGTCTTCATGTGTTGCTCTACACTTGCCTCTCACTGCTCGCCTTATCTGCTTCCATGCCCGCTTGCCCCAGCCTACTGTCCTTCTGTCGGGTGGGGGGAGGCATGTCAGACGACGACCTGGGGGACCTCAGGGAGCGCCTGTTGCCCGTGCTGCAGTGAGTGCCTCGCCTCTCTGCTTCCACTCCGCTGCACTCCTCTCACATCCTCTTTGCACTACGTCACACACAAATGCACACACTCACGTTCTGCTCAATCCGCATGTTCGCGCCCATTCGTGTCTCAGTCCGTTCTTCTTACCATTCACTTCCCCCACCACCATGCAAACCCTGATTGCCGTTCCTCTCTCCTCTCTGTCTCCTCTCTTCCTGCAAGCCAGGCGTAACGAGAGAGGCCAGCCCCCGCCGAGTCTGTACGCAGTGACCAACCACGCCAAGGAGCGCCCAGACGTCTGGGTCTCTGACCCCACCAGGTGCGGGATGTAGTGCGGTTTGGCACGGTTATGAACGGTGCTCTACGAGCCACCAGGACAAGACTGAAAGAGATGTGGGTGCGATGTGAGAGGTCGTGACATGTGGGATGCATTGCAGCGCATCATGTCATGGACAAGACTGAAAGACTGTGCATCCCTCTCTCTGTCTCGCTCCTGTCTCTGCGTGCTGTCCTCCCTGCATGCGTGTTTGACTCAGGTCGGTGGTGCTGCAGATACGGGGCGACATCCGAGTCATACAGACAGAGGTGAGGCAGCACACATGCCATACCACCTGCCACGTGCTCCTCACCTGCACCGCTCTCTCTTCCTGTCCCTTTTTTTTCAAACTTACATCATCAGTCTCGTTGCAATTAGACCCTTTAAGCCTGTCATAGAATGCATATCTTCCCGTTTCCATCATGCTCTCTCTCCTACTTTCTTCTGTTCTGCCTCGGTCGGGATCCCCCTCATATCTTCTTCCCCGCATTCCCTTCCTTGAACCACCCTTCCCCCTTCTCCCCCTCGCAGGTGTTTCAAGCGCCTCGCTCGCTGCGCTTCCCGCGAGTCACTCGCATTCGCCACGACAAGCCCTGGTGGGACTCGCTCGACCTGCCAGGTCTGTAGGGACCGGGGAGAAGGGGAGGGTAAGGGGGAGAATCAAGACAAGGGTGGAAACGGGCCGAGTGAGAGGATGAGTGTTGAGTTAGCAGTTGAGTAGGTGGGCACAATAACAGATCATGCACGCACGCCGCAGCTGCTTCTGATAATTCTACCTAACATCTCGCACGGAGCGGTTTACATCTGCCTATTGCAGCCCCTTTCCGCATGCAACACACCACCATTTCCCTGCTAGCCTCCTTCCCTGTGCGCGTGTGTGCTGTCCCCACCCACCAGAGTGGCAGCGCATCGTGCAGGAGAGGGAGGAGCAGCGCACCCGTGCCATGAAGGACCGAGAGGCGGCCCGCGGCACGGGGGGGAAGGGGCGTGGGCGAGGAAAGGGCAAGGGCAAGGGGGTGCGGAGGAAGAGGGCGGTGGAGGTACCGGCATTTATGAAGCCCGGGGGAGGGGCTGCAGGGCAGGGCGTGGGTGAGAGAGGCCCAGCTGAGCTCTTCTTCTCCAGCTGCACGTTCTGTGAGGCCGCCTGCCTTCCCTGCTGTGCCTCTCTGTGCCTTCACGTGCGCAGTGTCCTCAGTCAGTCCCCTATTGCTCCTGCTTCAGTCACTGCTCGCCACCTCGTCTTCCCTTCCCTACTGCCTCTACTATCGTCTCCAGTCTCGCACGCAGGTCCCGTCCCGTCCCCCCATGCCCCACACGTCCTCTCATACATACCTGCCAAGTCACTGTCCCGCGTTGTCCCCCTCGCTTGTGCTTCCAACGACCTCTTATGCAAACCATGTGGGGCAGACATGGTGTCTGTTCCCCCGGGCGTGCAGCAGAGGGCAGTGCAGCAGCAGGTGGTGAGGCACGGGGGAGTGGTGTCCGCCAATCTCAGCCCTGCTGTGACTCACGCAGTCGCACACTCCGCATCGGGGGGTGAGTGAGGCGCGATGTGAGAGAGGGTGAGTGAGGTGGCGCACAGCTGGCTGGCGGGAGGGGTTAGAGGCATACTGCGCATGTGAGGGTGGTTGATATGTGTGAGCGCGCATACAGCATGTGGGCCCCTGGAAAGGAAGGCAATCACAGCGCCTTGCAGCCCACAGATGCTACGTGCATGGGTGCAGGCTTGCGTGCCTACTGTGCAGTGTGTGTGCAGCAGCAAATGACTGCACACACACTGCGGAATAGGCAAGCAAGCCAGCACGTGCAGTCACTTGCTTCTGTACCCTGATCTACTCTTATCCTGGCTTTGCCTGCATGCATGTCCCTCCAGGGTTTCGTCTCAAGGCAGCTGTGAAAGCAGGAGATGTGTACACATACGAGTGGCTGCAGGAGTGCCTGCAAGCCCGCAAGCTCGTTCCTCCCAAGCCCAAGTGAGCACCTTCCCCCTCCCTGCTGCACCTTCCCCCACCCATTGTCCCCCTCCCGCCCTCGTATCCCTCGTCTCGATCCAGCCACATACCGTTGCTACTGATTCCTTCTCTCCTGCCGCTCACCTGCACCTGCTCGTTCCTCCCACGCCTCCCCTCGCCCCCGCCAGGCACTATCTGCACCGGTCGCTGCTCACAGCTCAGCGGCAGCAGCAGCAGGTGGACAAGTTTGGGGACTCGTACACAGATGACATTGCAGACGTGTTGGAGCTCAAACAGGTGTCATTGCCGTGCCTAGCCGCCTTGCAGTCGCAGAGCATGTGCGGCTAGCTTGTAGACCTTCTTGCTTGCACAGCGCTTGCTGTATAAGCTGTTCAGCTGTGTGCTGCTTCGCTGCCTGCCTTGACATGTAACAGCTCCCTGCCATCACAACTAGCTTTTCTCTGCTTTCGAGGTTGCCTAGAATGGGGCGTTGCCATTCTGTCTGCGCGCACATGCATCCTCACCCCACCACCACAACTCGTGTCTCTGTGCCCCCGCGCAGCTCTTTGCGAAAGTGGCCGAATCACAAGTCAAAGCAGTGCCGAGTGGTGACCTGGAGGTGCAGCGGCGCAAGCTGTGTGTGGAGTCGGGTGCCGTGCACACCTGCATCTTCCAAGGGGTCGTGCTCTTCGTGCTGCCATGCCTTCCCACCCTGCACCAACAGCACTCGTGGTAACACGGCCACTGCTCGCAATACCACCGCCTGAAATTGCTCTCAATCCTTCCCCCCCAACCCCTCCTCCCACTTCATTACCTCGCACTCGTTCCCACTGCGTGGGCACCATGTGCTCCTCATATGCGTCTCAAATGCTCATCAAACGCTTGCATTGTTAATCAAATATCTCCATGACATTCGCCCCTGCCATCCGTCCTTCCTCTGTCCTCACATCCCCTCTGTCCCTCGGTCCATCCACTCTTGGCATCTCGCCCCTCCCTTATCGCCGTGTGCGTGTGGGCAGGGCGGGGTGGCAGCATGTGAGCGAGGTGATGGCAGGGCGCAGGGCAGCGCTGGAGGTGGCCATGGGGGGAGGCACTGTGGAAGCACGGCTCTCAACGCATGTCACGCACGTGCTGCTGCCCTGCTGCCTTGCTTCTATTCGGCATGAGGATGTGGAGGCCACTGTGAAGCTGTATGAAGAATGGTAAGCACTGCTGTCTCAGTCGCACCACCGCCTGTGTGCCCTACCTGACCTTGAGCAAGCACACACCCATCACCCCTGGTAGCCATTCCCCTCTTTCCTCTTACCTATGCGCCCCCTCTCCCTCTTCTCCCTTTTCTCTGTGCTCCCAGCCTCACACCATCACAGCTTGCTCTTCTCTCGCGCGCCCTGTCAGTGCATGCGCATTCCACCACTGTACCACCGCCAGCAGCAACACAAGGAGAGACAGCAGCAGCAGCAGCATTGCCCCAGGCACGTGCGTCTACCCAGCAGCATCCAGCACATGTGCCACGGGTCGTCACTGTTGCGTGCGTGGAGAAGCGGCTACAGGGGCAAGTGGGGGAGGGGCCTTGGGAGGGCTTTGGAGGGCCCAGGTGAGCGCTGATGACCCCCTACTGGCGATGCGGCTTTCTGTTGCTCTCTTTCTCCGTTTTTCCCGTAACCCTGCTTCCTTTCAAACCCCCCATTATCCCCCCTCCCCCTCCTGCGCCTCCGTTTCTCTCTCTCTCTCTCTCACATGTACAATCGTACTTTCCCTCTTCCCCATCCCAGCCTCCCTCAATGACATTGTTTTTTTATCCTCTTCTACTCCACCAATTTTCTGCAGCTGTCCTGCTATCCAGGAATGTTCTGACAGCGATGGGGGGGAGACTGGGAAGGACGAGGATGGGAGCAGCACGGACTCAGATGGCGCTGGTGATACCGGTGCTGATGCTGATGCTGATGATAGTGATGGAGGTGAAGAGGAGGAAGATGAGGACGAAGAAACCACGGATGATGAGGAGGGTGGGTTCGAGGCAGGCGGGGTGCAGGAGGCAAGGTTGGAGGGGGTGGATGCAGCAACACAGCAGTGGGAGGGCGAGATGAGTGTGTGTGAGAAGAGAATCATCAGCACAGAGGATGATGTAACTGGGGTGAGTGGATCGCAGTCTCTTGTACGTGTGACACCAGCCAAAAGCTTGAGTCAACCCAGAACAGTCGATCCAGGCACAAGAGGCGCGGGCGAGGCATGTGCAAGTGAGTTGAAGGAGCAAGTGCAGCATGCGAGCAAGCGATTGCGGGGGGAGGAGAAGCATGGTGATGCGGAGTTGGTTGGAGTGCCAGGAGACACAGACCAGGGCAGCAGGGAGGTGGGGAAGGAGGGAAGTTTAGAGAAGATAGGGAAGGAGGAAGTGATGGGTATGAAGAGTGTCGAAGTGGAGAGTGAGGAAGCAGGGAACAGAGGTGCTGTTGGGAATGGCTCTGTGAGGGTTGAGGAGCAGAGAACTGGGGAAGTTGATACAGAGAAGATTGATGCAGATGACAAGACGAACGAGATGTTCAACTTCTTTTTTGGTTAAAAGCGCTGTGTATATCTGATGTTCAGCGAGTCAGCTTACTCCTCACCTTGCCCCTGCTCCACCTTCCATAATTTTATCCAACGCCAAGGCATCAGGTGCCAACCAACCGCAAAGACGATTAGCCTGCTCAATTAATGTTGACTTTAGGGTTGATAACATGTTAAGCTTATTCACAGCCAGGAGTTACACCTTCACAGAACGTATAGCACAGCAATTACATGGTATATACTACCATACTGAACCACTACAAGTGGAGGGTGAGGTCCAGGCTAGAAACGTCCTTATCTCTGCTTTCCACCTTGAGGCCCCGCCCTTCCGTATTTGAACCACCAAGGCTTTGGGAAAGGTTGTCATGGCTTGAAGACGATTTATCCAGGGAAACGCGATCCTTTTGGGCAGAGCAGGACGAGTCGCCATGCTGGTTGGATGGTGAAGCTCGAAGGGATTCGACAGGAGCGGCAGCGACTCTCGAGCCGCTCGCAGAAAATCGCGAGCGTCGGCGGCAAGGGACGGAGAAGTACGAGCAATTCCACGAGCAGCAGGCTTTGGGCAAGACAAAGGGTTCGGATGCTTCCACGCGGTCACATGCGCTCTCAGCAACGGATTTGCGATTGCATGACGGGCTCTCAAGCGGTTGAGAGTGGGACGACGCGGCGGAACTCGACGCAGGCACAGGCTGCTCGGCGGCGGGCGTCTCGCGAGGCGACGATGCTTGTCTCGAATTGTCGCAAGGGCGCTTAGCCGAGCGAGAGTTATAAAGAGCCCCACCATTGCCGGAGATGGTGCTGCTGTCAGTGCTTATGCAGTCTATGATGGCACGTTTGATGCCGGTCCTTCCTTTCATGGTCGTCGGATGCTGTAGGATCGCTTGAGTACTCTGATGGAACGGGAGTTGCGGCTGAAGAAGAGCAAGCATGGCTCTTTGCACTGCAAAACACTCGGAAAGCTGATTCTGAGAATCGGCCGAGAAAGCCGTCGGGGAGAAGCGGAGCTGGCTAGCAGGAAACATTTTGGTCTTCGATTAGAGTGGTAGGCAGGCGAGCTTACTTGGAGGAAAGCAAAACTTGATGATACGAAAAATGGGCGTGGCAGCTAAAAATACTGCTCCGTTGATCTATGGTGAAGTGTGTGATGGTTAGTGCTAGGGGATGACAGTGGGAGGGATTCTGGCCGCTGGAGGTCAGAGAGCCCAGCCCACCCAGACCAGTATGACGCAGACACAATCGAATCATCACCAGGCTGGCTCCGATCCAAAGTTCTCGAGAACCATATCAGAGGTTGGATGGGTGCACCGAAATGGTGCGCATGCGTAACAAAAGATTGTGATGGGATTTGTTACCGACGGGATCTGGACCGCGAACTGTTGAAACAGAGACAACCCAAACCAAAACTTGATTATGGAGAACAAGAGCTGTGAAGTGTGGGGGTTGGATGGTGAGGGGTGCTGTATTCTGCAATGCACAGTGCAGTTCAGTACAGTGCTTCCTTATGGTGCAATCAGGGACATCCCTCAAAACTTTCTCCATGTTGAACAGTCTCGTCGTTGGCAGCTTGCGGCGAATCTTCGTTGAGAAAGAAGCAATGGGCCTGAGGTCAGTGCCAACCACTTTGTGATGACAAGCTGTGGTTGTGGTGTGGTGGTGTGGTGCGGCGAGTTTGGACTGCGGATTTGGCTGCAACAACACAATTCTTGCAGCATCGCCGCATCTGATTCCGAGCCCAAGCACGCGGGGCGGCTAATCCTGTCAGGGTAATGAACAAAAGCAATTGACAGATCGAGATGAACAGATAAGATTCTAGGCAGACCGCGTTCTTTTTAGAGATCGTGTCGACTGAATCTGAAAGAACCAAAAACTCCTCGCCATTATGTTCCCTTGACAGACTTGCCTAATTCCCACACCGAAGGGAGGGCTCGCAAAGGCAGATTCCACCGGTTCTGTGCTTCAGCGCAGAACTCATAATCTCAACAAACCTAAACTCCGTACTCAAAACGTTTTGAAACTTACAAATATTGGGGTAACATGTTGTTCAAACTCAAAATCTGAAAGTGTGCTGGTGAAACAAATCTCAACATTCTTTTTGTGACTGAGGCAGCTCCATCAACACTACACTGCAAACGATTTACTGTCAATATTAACAGTACGGCTTAAACATCTTCATTGCACACAGCGTTTGACTATGTGCTTATACATTGAGTAGGTCTAAATAAAAACAAGAATATTATCAATTTCCAGATATGGTATAAATTCTCATGTTTTCAACTCTATATATAACACACAAAGGAAAGAGCATATAGTAATAGCTCTAGAATTATGATATGTCAAATAAAAGTGCTTAACTTAAATTTAAGAATTAATTACTTGGTATCTTCACACAAACCGCAAAAACATCAATGATTTAATTCAAGGCCAAACAAAGCCAAATCTCAATTCAAATTATTGATACGTACAAAGTAGCTAAATATAAAGAAAAAAAATACTTGACATGATTTATCATACTAATGTAGATTCCCTGTATTTTATATAGTAGTTTTATACAACCAATCATGATGGTACAACTTCTGGTATGAATATGCTGTGGACGATTTTTGCCTTCCAAATATGCACACTGGCTTCTTTTATCCTTTCAGTGAAATTGTCACGTCTTTTCAAAGCATATCTATTAGTGTATCTGCTGTACAGATGCATCAGGACGGCCTTCTTCACGTGTTTCGAACATCAGATCCAATGATCAATGCTGAGTTGGATATTCAGGCACGCGAGAAGTGATGTATGACTCCATCCACCGACTTTCACCAAATCCAACATCCACGAATTTGTTGCTCCGCCGCAATCTGGCACAAGGTTCTCTTTTGATACTACAGTAACAGTCTACAGTTTGACGACGGATCTCTCTCCGCATCTTCTAGGGTATTCGAATTACTATCTGTTACAATGTAGCATAATTACGCAAGGAAAAGGAGTGGAAACGGGAAGAGAGGAGAAAAGGAGGAATAACGTGAGTAGAAAAAAGGAGAGAGGAAGAAAGAAGGAGGGGAATAGGGGAAAAATGATAGGAGGAAGAAAAACAGGGAAGAAGGAAGAAAAAGTAGCACACACAACCCCAAGAAAACCCCAATAGCACACACATTTAAAACACCATCAAGCCCTCCCATCAAAGCACCCCAACTGCACTCCCATCGAACCAAACCTCCCCCCCTAAACCCACTCCCTAAACCCGCATGTCTACCAAGTATGGTGCATCCGCCCACGGAGCATCCCATCCCATCTCCTCCTCAACATCCTCCCGCTCCACCCAAACAGCCTCTGGGCCTCTCATCATCGACGCAGCGCGTAACAAGATCACACGCGCCTGAGCCCGTTGCAAAGCCACACCCACAGCCGCTTTGAGCGATCCGAGCAAATAAGCCGAGAAACCCTTTCCCGTAGCTCGCGCCGCCCCTTTCGTCTTTGCTATCTCGATCTGCGCGTCACCCTGCTTCTTAAGCCACCGTCCAAAACTCCCCCCCAAGCATCCCCATGTCTCAGCAATGAGTGGTGTGAACTGCACTCCCCCATGCCGCTGTAGAAGCGATTTGTAGTCCGCCGTCTTCCGCTTTTCTCTCTCTCTCGCGGCAAAACCCACCTTGCGACCAATCTGTCCATGGTGCTGCGCGGATAGCGAGATAGGATCTACCACACTAACCTCCAGCGCGTGCTCCTCCCCCTCCCTCAGTTTCCGAACCGCCACATCAACCCTCTTCCCTGGGAGCAACGTGTCGTCTTCCATGGTCACAATCCCACCCGCACCCTTAGCTATCTTCGCCACCACAAATTTAACCGCATCGTGAACCCGAGAAGGTGCATACTGATACTTGCAGCGAAGGGCATGATGCGGGTCAGAGGGATCAGCAAACTCAAACCCACACGCGCACTTGCCGGCCACTATCAGCTGCTGAATAGGGAGGCCTAGGCGCATGGACGCGCAGATGCTCCACTCGGCTGCGGTGAAGGTAGCCTCCTCGTGCGAAGGAACGGCAGAAACCCACGCCCCAGCCCCCGGGCCCTGAAGGGATGTCAAACGGGCCAGGGTGGCATCGTTGTGGGCCATGCCTCGAAGAGATTGGAGGCTCTCAACCGCCAGGCGACGGTGTTGTGTGGGGAAGAGCAGCATAGGCGGATCAGCGGTGCACAAGGCAAGGGGTGGCATCTCCGTGGTATTCGAATGGTGATTGGCGAACAACCGCTGCATAATATTTTCCAAATATACTTATATAATGGCACATCACGTTCCCTAAATATAGAACCACACAAACATTTAAGAAACAATATCTACCTTTGCACAGAAATTTCACTTTTAAGGCCGCTACATTCCTGTGTGGACATTTGTGTCCCAATCGCTTTGTGACACCCCAAAACATCATAAACTATAGTGTGTCCCAATTTCGAGTCGCTTTTCAGCGACCAGTACTGTATTTTTCATTGGTCAGCGTGATATGCGCTGATGTCGCTGACGAATTGCAAATCGACCCATCATCTTAAAAAAATCGCACGCGGTTCGCAATGTCAATGCACCTGGACAGCCCACACTGTCATTTTCGCGTGGAAAACAATGCCCCGCGTCGAAAGCTCACCGCAACCAATCGGTTGAGAAAATTGGTGTACAGTCACTCGTTACAACCAATACAGAACGCATAACTTAACATTTCGCCTGGTCGCGTAATGTCGCGATACACTCTTCTTTTGTAATGCGAGATTGCCCAAATGTTTCGACGCGACTCGGAAAAGGGGGATTGAGACACAAATGTCCACGCATGAATGTACAATTAGCCACCTCATTTGTTGTTTTCTTTACTAGACATGTGCTAAAAAATCATGGTGTACAAAAATTATGATGCGTACAAAAAAGCATTGCTTTGGTGGTTATATACAAATTTCAAGGTGGATTTCACATCGACATTTTCTGCTGACACCACCAGGTCAGTCCACACCTGATGACCAGGCCCTCTTTTGTCAGGCCATAATGTCCTTATTTTGCTGATTTCTGAGTTGTACTCAGGTGCCAACTCTAAAAAATCGGTTGAAGCTAAACAGAGAAAAATCGGGATGCAAGTTTCAGCAGTGTTTTTTCATAAGCGCACTGGAATATAAGGATAGTAGTGTTTTTGCAAAGCTGACAATACTTAATATTTTGATAAGGGTCTCGGGTCCAGCGGTACAATACCCATTGCGGCCGAGTATGTTTCGTGAGGGCGTATTCCTACGGCCTCATATAAAGACACCTTGTATCAAGATTGTACTTCTCGCATGGTAAAACAACGAGAGGTTTCGGGTTTAGGAGAATTTTGGTAAAGTTCAATCTTCCTATAAGCTACTTCTCTTGCTGCCCATCCCTTTCCCTTCGAGGCTTGCTCGTCCCTCTTGCTGATCGGTAGGCCCTCAGATTCAATTTTAGGGGCGCCAACGAAAAAATGCTTGATTACAGTGTTCATAAAAAAAGCCTTAATTTCTAAGGATCATAGTTAAAGGGACTGATTATCAGACACATGCTACCTTTAAATATAATATACTTATTCACAAAATATAAGACAGTCGGTGGGTTCGAACCGAGGTCCTCACTCTTCGGTAGCGATCTCGCTAACCATTGAGACAGTTCAAGACTTCAGATGTCGGTTTTTAACGTAATGGTCGTGGACAACGTGGAAATGTTGGAAGTTTGAATCTCTCGGATGTTTTTTTAGGATGTATTCAGAATGAGGATTCAGTGTACCCTTGAATATAAGATTGAAAAATCAATGTCAACTATAAAATCAAGGCTAAAAAATCAGTAACACTGGAAAATCAGTGTAGGTACACAAAACTAGGCTGAAAATCAGAAATTTGAAGGAAAATTTCAAGATATCGTAGGGCCTGCAGATCGGGTCATTAATTGTTATATCCCCCAGCCACACCGAGCCTGAGGTCAGGTCCCGAATGGCGATGTCGGCTCGCTTGTTCTCCACCGGGCTGAACGCAATTGTCTCCTTGTGTGTCGTGTACCTCACATCCTTTTCTATACGGACGCATTCATCACGTAGTTCGTTATGGGTGTTCGTGCGCCCACTTTTCTCTCTCTCTCTCTCTCTCTCTCTCTCTCTCTCTCTCTCTCTCTCTCTCTCTCTCTCTCTCTCTCTCTCTCTCTCTCTCTCTCTCTCTCCCTCTCTCTCTCTCCCTCTCTCTCTCTCTCTCTCTCTCTCTCTCTCTCTCTCCCTCTCTCTCTCTCTCTCTCTCTCTCTCTCTCTCTCTCTCTCTCTCTCTCTCTCTCTCTCTCTCTCTCTCTCCGTGTTAATCCTCTTCCTCACTTCCTCCTCATCGCATCCCTCCTCGCCTCCGGCTATTTCACCTGCCGGCTATTCTTTATGTAACTGCATGCAATATAGTTTGTGTAGTATCACTGTAGAAATGTTTCTATTGGTCATGTACCTCCCTTAGCCACCTGTGCTTGCTATATCTTGTACTAATACTGTACTGAGAACTCCTTTTCTCTCGCAAATTTCTCTCACCACTTTAGCCTAGGGTTCCTAAGATTAAGAAGATCCTAACATGGTATCAGATCCTGGTTCGTTTAGGCCTGCACTTTATTTTCGTTCATGGTGCTCCCCGTCGCTCCCGGCTTGGTGCTGCCCGCCGCGTAGCTTCCGTCCGTAAAGCTGCTCGTGATGGCGAGTTGCGCTATGGCATCAGTTGCGGCCTCGTATCGGCCCCCTCGTCAGCACCCTGCGCGCCCGCGCTTCCTGCGCCCTGCCCGTCCCGTCCGTGGTGCCCTCCCCGTCTCTCCCGTTGCACCCTACTCATCACGCACATCGCCTGCCCCGCCCCGTTCCGTCACGAACACAGCAGCAGCCGCGTACAACCGTGCGCAGCCGCGCAAAGTCGTGTGCACCAGCACCAGCGCCCATCGCCAGCACCTGCGCGGGCGCCAGTGACGACGCGAGCGCCAGCAGCAGCTGACTCTGCCCCCCCCCCCCCCCTCCCTCCCTTCCGCGGCTTCCGCCGTGGGGGGGGTGGCTGGGTGTGGGGGCGATGTGGGGGTGTCGGGTGTGAGCTGCCTGCAGTCCGTCCCTCCCTTCCCTCTTCCTCTCTCCCTGCAGCACTTGTTGTGGGGGGGGGGGGGGGGGAGGGGGGGGAGGTTAAAGGGGTGGTGAGAGAGAACGAGAGTTTCTTCTATTCTGTTTTCTCGTTTCGTAATGTTTTCTCTTCGTTTCTCGTTTCGTTACTATCCGTACTTTCTGGGCGTGGTCGCCTAGGGTCGCGCCCACCGGCACCTGTTTGTCAAACTATAATGATGCTCGTACTGGAGGTGCTCTCTCACCACAGCAGCTGAGCGAGTGGTTTGCTTAGCGCACCCGCCTTCAGAGTGGCACTGCTGGAGCTGGAGACCCTGCCGCTGGAGGCACTGCTGCTGGAGACGCTGGAGCTAGAGGTACTGTAGGAGCTGGAGCTGCTGGTCCTGGAGGCGATCGTAATGGAGGTACTGGAGTTGCCAGTGCTGGTGGTGCTGCTGGTGCTGGAGGTGCTGGTGGTGCTGGCACTGCTGGTCCAGGAGGTGCTCGTACTGGAGGTACTGGAGCTGCCGGAGCTGGAGGTGATGCGGGCACTGGAGCTGGAGACCCTGGAGCTGGAGGCGCTGGAGCTGGAGGCACTAGAGCTGGAGGCACTGGAGCTGGAGGAGCTGGAGCTGGTGACCCTGGAGCTGGCAGTGCTGGAGCTGGAGGCCCTGGAGCTGGAGGCGCTGGAGCTGGAGGTTCTGGAGCTGCTGGAGGCGCTGGAGCTGCTGGTACTCGTAGTGGTAGTGTTGGAGCTGGTGGTACTGGTGCTGGTGGTACTGCACAGCAGCGACTGTTCTTCGTTCCACCGTCACCGTCGTCACTGCCACCACCTGACTCGGTGTATCGCCAGGTTCTTAGCCTCCCATCTTCAACTAACCTTACTCCTCCCTTACTGTGTCCATAACCTGAACAGTCACGGCCACAGCTACAGCCAGACTCCCCACTGCCTGGTCCTTCTCCTTACACTACACAGACAGACTCCCTTGCAGAGCGTCGTGAGCCTGAGTCTCAACTTGCCTTGCCTGTTCGCGCTGTTTGCACTAGTCGCCGTGTTCCTCGTGCACGTCCTCCTCCTGTCCCCGGCATTCACACTATGTCACTTCGTCTTTCCTCTTTTCCACGTCCCACTGCCGTCTCCTCCTGCGTCCTCTCTTCCGCACGTTCCGGACCCTGAGTCTGACTTGGTTCATGTTGCTAGCCCTACTGTCACACGTCTGTTAGCCACTGTTGTCACTGACCCTTCGTTTGAGTCCGCTGCTACGTCTGCCTTAGTTGCTGAGCTTGTTGACTTTGCTGCTGCGTATCGTCTTGACTACGCCATTACTCTTGTTGCTGAGTCTGAGTCTGTCTGTCCTCCATCCGTCGGGGGTGAGTGTGCTCTTGGCACAGACGTCCTTGAGGATAGGCAGGAGGACTGCTTGTCTTGCAGCTACTGTACCTCATCTCGTGGCCATGCTGCTTGCACCTGAGGGAGACCCGGATGCACTGAACATCCCGACCCCGCGCTCTTACGCAGAGGTGATTACGGGTCCCTACTCCTCTCCGCCTGTCTTCAAGGCTCGTTACGTTGCACGAGGCTTCAGTCAGCGACAGGGAGTTGACTTCTTCCAGACCTTCTCCCCTACCCCGAAGATGACCACTCTTCGGGTGCTGCTGCACGTTGCCGCTCAGCGTGACTACGAGCTTTCTTTCAGGGCAGCCTGCACGAGGAGATCTGGCTGCGTCGCCCACCTGGCTTCACTGGGTCGTTTCCTGCAGGTACCCAGTGGAGCCTCCGACGGCCGGTCTACGGTCTCCGCCAGGCGCCTCGTGAGTGGCACGACACACCGAGGACGGCACTTGCGGCTCTTGGGTTTGCTCCTTCGATTGCTGACCCGTCGCTGTTTCTGCGCACCGACACCTCGCTTCCGCCGTTCTACTTCCTTTCTCGTGTACGTTGACGACTTGGTTTTTGCCACTGCTGACGCTGAGGCACTGAAGTCGGAGCTGCAGAAGAGACGCACGTGCTCAGACCTGGGTGAACTGCACACCTAACTTAACTTGCAGATCGCCTGGGACAGAGCACGGCACACCATCACCCTGACTCAGTCACATATGGTGCAGCAGGTCCTTCAGCGCTTCGGCTTCACTTGGTCCTCGCCACAGTCCACTCCTCTGGCTACCGGTCACTCGCTCTCAGCTCCACCTTCAGACGAGTCCGTAGAGCCGAGTGGCCCGTATCCAGAGCTTGTGGGCTGTCTCATGTACCTGATGACCTGACCTTGCCTACCCTCTTAGCATCCTGGCACGCTACGTTGCGCCCGGGAGACACCGCCGAGAGCACTGGGGGATGCTAAGAGGGTGTTGCACTAATTGTGCAGTACATCGGGCATGGGGCTCGTGCTTGGAGGACGGAGTCAAGTTGCCCTCACTGGACACTCCAACGCGTCTAGTTTGATGACCTGGCTACGCAGCGGTCGTCACAGGGTTACACGTTCAGCCTTGGCTCCGGCTATGTTTCTTGGCGGTCTACTCGCCCGTCTTCCTCCAATGGCTGCACAGGAGTTACGCTGGCTCACCTACCTACTGACCGACTTGGGGGAGCGGCTTTATTCTCCTCCAATTCTGTACGTAGACAACAAGGCCGCTATTGCCTTGTGTCAGGAGCACAGTCTGGAGCACAGAACGAAGCGCATCGCTCTGCGTTACTTCCTTGCTCGAGATTTGCAGCAGCGTGATCATCTTCGTCTTTCTTACGTGAGTGGCCACTCGGGCCAACATTGCTGATATATTCACCATGGCACTTCCGCCCGGCGATCATCAGCGTTTCTGTACTGCTTTAGGCCTTGTGCCTGCTTCGTCTCACTTGCTCACTGCTTGACTTTGTTTGTACTGTGATCTATATATATACCTGCATGCTTACTCTTGCTAGGTAGTGGTCGCTGTACTGTTTGCTCTCTTTTATATACCTCTGCATATGAACTGGCCTTGTGGCCATTTGCTTGTGCTCAGAATGTGTGGTGACTTCGTGATCCACCCTGAGCTTGTTTTGCTTTTCTTGACTGGTCTTGTGACCACTGGTTCTCCCCCACTTTGCCTATGGGGGTGTGTCAAACTATAATGATGCTTGCTCAGTCTTCTGACTCTGTTGCGGAGGTTAAACCGCAACTGGGCACCTGGGTTCAACCATGGTGGTTCAAGTTGCGGCACGGTGATGACTGCTTTTAGGGTATGGCGTCCCTCACTGACTATGCTTGAATGCAGTTAAGGGTGGATGTCAAGAATTGTATTCTTTATGTAACTGCATACAATATAGTTAGTGTAGTATCACTGTTTATGTATTGTATTGGTGGTCTAGCTCCCATAGCCACATGTGCTTGCTATATCTTGTACCAGTGCTATAGTGAGAACCCCTTTTCTCTCGCTAATCTCTCTCACCACTCTAGCCTAGGGTTCCTAAGACTAAGGAGGTTCTAACATGTTGCACCTGCCGCTGCCGCACCTACTGCCGTTTAGCATTTACCGCTGCTGCGTGCTGCAGGCGGTGCACCTGCTGTTGCTGAGCACTTGCCGTCATTGCCTGCTGTAGCTGAGGAAGCGTCTGCCGCTGCCGCACTTGGCTATGCTGCATCTGTTGTCGTTGCCCACATGCCGCCACTGAATCTGCCACTGCTCCACTTGCCGACGTTGCACATGACTGTTCCAGCTGTCGAGCGGTATACCCCTTCAGGGATTCATGCTGCAACAATTTGGGGTTGTGTTAAAATTGAAGTCCTGCATAATATGCTTGCTACATGATCTAGTGTAGCTACAGTGCGTCGTAGTGTAGGTGTGCAACCCAAATTGCCCTTCCTCTTAGAAAGAGAACACAACGAAATGCATTGACCAGCAAGGTGGGTGATACAAATAGTAAGTTAGTAACCATAGAAAGAGTTGTACCCTCTATAGTGCGTCTTACTAGAGCCTATTATGATAATGTATAACATTTGACACTTCCCTCGCTTGTACTTGTTAGGCTTTGCCCTCTATTGGAACCCCTTTTTGTCCTATCTCAACAATTTGCTATCTCCTAGTTCCTAAACCTCCTATCCTAGCTACGCCTACGGCTACGGTCATTGCCGGGATATGAGACATAAATCTCTTATCTTATATACTAGAAAAATAGTTAGGATTGTGTTGTATTTGGGGAGATTTTGGGTGTCTTATAGGTCTTACATTAGTTTAAATAGTAGTTTAAATAACTCTCACACATCTTGAAACGAGATTTTCCTATTGAGCGTGAATGTTGCAAAGTTTCCTACTTCGGCAATCATTGTTAGTGACGCCACATCATTAAGAATGCATGCTGAGGTTAAATTTGTAATACCTGAGTTAGCAAATGGCTGAATTCACGTTTTGCAAGTGTAGAAATGTATGCTCTATTTTGATTATCTCTTAACAACACCACTCGCCATGTGACCAATCCAGACTGTAAAATTGATACGATCACATGCACAGGAACTAACATACTCGTTCGTCCATCCAGTTATGTGACGACTGAATTTATGACCATGGTGTTACATGCTTTGAGGAGCTGTGGCAGTGGAGACAACTTACGGTATGGAGCCTTGTGAGGTAAGAGCAATGCCGTAGAGCTTGAAGCAGCAGCATGCAGAGGGGTCACGCATCAGGAGGGACAGATGCAGCAGTTGCTGATGGGGGAAGAAGTACGCGCGTCGCGGATAACTTGCTCCAAGGAAATCCACTTCTGGCAAGGCAGACATAGCACATGGCACAGGGATCTAGGTTGTGTCAGAGGTCCACTGGAGATCCCCGATGATCCTAGGGAAGGGTTACAGGCATGTTGGCCTGGGGGGTTATGGGCGCACTCACCCGCTACACAAACAAGCCCTTTTATCCCAGTGGTTAGTGACTGGGATTCTGACAGGTTGTTGAATGGGGGATACGGCAGTGTGGCAAAGTTCATATGTGAAGTGGAGCAGGTGGGAGAACAAGCCAGCAGGCAAGACGTCGCAGCAGGGGATTGGAAAGCAAGCTGGCATGGCACAGAGTGAGCCCACTCACCCGCCACACTTGCCATACTCGGCGGTGATTCGGCCAGCTGCAGCCTTGGACAGACTCGTCTTACTCCACGTGCCCGTGCTCTCCTCACTCCACGGCTGCACGTTCCTGCTGCTGCCGTACGCGTGCATGAAGACCGGCTTGAGCTGCACCTTGGACCTGCTGTGGCGCAGGTGCACGTCCCAGAGAGAGATCTGCCCGCACGGCGTGTGGTTGCTGCACCGCAACTCAATACCGCCCACGGCGCTGCCGTTGGTGGTGCCGCGGATGCGTGAGTAAGACACGTTGAACACCGCAATGCCGCTGTGCCCGTCGTCACACGGCTCCCGCTCGCAGTAGTACTGGGTCAGGCGGAGTGGGAAGGAAACGATACCAGGGGTGGCAGACGGGAGCCAGGAGGGGGTCAATGACTGGATGGAAAAAGAGGGGCGCATAACAACAAGCTGCAGCTCTTTGTGCCAAAGGGCACAATTTATGCTGACTTCCATCTGAGGGAGGTTCGTGAGGGAGTGAGGTGAGGTTGACGGTTCACCTGGTCAATGATGATGGGGCGACCCACGTCCACCATGGTGATGTTGTCGTAGCGTATGTTCCACACGGCGCCCTGCCCCGTCTCGTACGTCTTGATGCGCACCCCGTTCTGCAGCCCCGCCATGAACACGTTGCGCACCGTCACGTTCTGCACACACGCCAGCGCGCCGTAGTTCCCCAGGCTGCCGATGCTGGTGGCGGGGAAGAGAGAGGTAGAGGGGAGAGTTGAGAGCTGCACTCGTACGTGATGCACATGATGAGGGTGTTGAGAGCTGCACTCGTACGTGATGCACATGATGAGGGTGTTGAGAGCTGCACTCGTACGTGATGCACATGATGAGGGTGTTGAGAGCTGCACTCGTACGTGATGCACATGATGAGGGTGTTGAGAGCTGCACTCGTACGTGATGCACATGATGAGGGTGTTGAGAGCTGCACTCGTACGTGATGCACATGATGAGGGTGTTGAGAGCTGCACTCGTACGTGATGCACATGATGAGGGTGTTGAGAGCTGCACTCGTACGTGATGCACATGATGAGGGTGTTGAGAGCTGCACTCGTACGTGATGCACATGATGAGGGTGTTGAGAGCTGCACTCGTACGTGATGCACATGATGAGGGTGTTGAGAGCTGCACTCGTACGTGATGCACATGATGAGGGTGTTGAGAGCTGCACTCGTACGTGATGCACATGATGAGGGTGTTGAGAGCTGCACTCGTACGTGATGCACATGATGAGGGTGTTGAGAGCTGCACTCGTACGTGATGCACATGATGAGGGTGTTGAGAGCTGCACTCGTACGTGATGCACATGATGAGGGTGTTGAGAGCTGCACTCGTACGTGATGCACATGATGAGGGTGTTGAGAGCTGCACTCGTACGTGATGCACATGATGAGGGTGTTGAGAGCTGCACTCGTACGTGATGCACATGATGAGGGTGTTGAGAGCTGCACTCGTACGTGATGCACATGATGAGGGTGTTGAGAGCTGCACTCGTACGTGATGCACATGATGAGGGTGTTGAGAGCTGCACTCGTACGTGATGCACATGATGAGGGTGTTGAGAGCTGCACTCGTACGTGATGCACATGATGAGGGTGTTGAGAGCTGCACTCGTACGTGATGCACATGATGAGGGTGTTGAGAGCTGCACTCGTACGTGATGCACATGATGAGGGTGTTGAGAGCTGCACTCGTACGTGATGCACATGATGAGGGTGTTGAGAGCTGCACTCGTACGTGATGCACATGATGAGGGTGTTGAGAGCTGCACTCGTACGTGATGCACATGATGAGGGTGTTGAGAGCTGCACTCGTACGTGATGCACATGATGAGGGTGTTGAGAGCTGCACTCGTACGTGATGCACATGATGAGGGTGTTGAGAGCTGCACTCGTACGTGATGCACATGATGAGGGTGTTGAGAGCTGCACTCGTACGTGATGCACATGATGAGGGTGTTGAGAGCTGCACTCGTACGTGATGCACATGATGAGGGTGTTGAGAGCTGCACTCGTACGTGATGCACATGATGAGGGTGTTGAGAGCTGCACTCGTACGTGATGCACATGATGAGGGTGTTGAGAGCTGCACTCGTACGTGATGCACATGATGAGGGTGTTGAGAGCTGCACTCGTACGTGATGCACATGATGAGGGTGTTGAGAGCAGGGATGCGGGGGACTGCTGGGAAAGCGTGCAGCAGTGACGTGAGTGTGATGGTGAGGGTGAGGGTGGGGGTAAGCATGAGCGCACCTGATGCCATGGCCAGCAGTGCAGACAACGTTCTGAATGAGGATGTTGGAGGAGCTACCCACTATCGACACGTTGTCGTCGCCTGCACTCACACACACGCACACACGTCACACACGTCACACGTGTTCCAGCACGCAGAGCGCGAATCAACTGCCACACACAAAGAACCCTCCCACTCTCCACCATAATCCCCCAACCGTGCACCTCTATTCCCCACCCCTCCCCCAGTCCCCCCCTTTTCCTCCCCCACTCTGCCCTGGGGCAGCAGCAGCAGCAGCAGCAGCAGCGGCGGCAGGGGGCGCTCACCGCCGTGCAGGGTGCAGTCCTCAATGAGCACGTCGGAGGAGAAGACGATGTGGATGCTGTCCGTGTTGCCGCCGTTGTACGGCGTGCGCGTCTCAAACTCGTGGATCCACACGCGCTCGCAGAACCGGATGTTCAAATGCACCTTCGCTGGGTTGCTGGGGGGTTAGTTGACAGGGGGTTGGGACGGGGACGAGGGATGTGGAGAACCGGTGACCTCAGGTTGTGATGTAACCTGGTTCAAATCCACCTGAACCAGATTCACCCGAACCAGATTCAATTGAACCAGATTCACCCGAACCAGATTCATGTGAACCAGATCCATGTGAGAATCCGGCCCACGTGAAGCATGAGTGGAGCAGGGCATGTGGCAGCGCAGAGCAGCACAACGCACGCACCTGATGGTGATGCCGGTGACCTCGGCATCCGTGCAGTTCTCCAGCTGCAGCAGGTACGGGCGCCGCGCTGCACGTGGCCACACCTCGTAGCCCTGCCCGTCCATGCGCCCCGTGCCCGTGACAAGCAGGCGTGGGATGGAGAGCAGGTTGATGATGGGCGTCAGGTATGACACCCCACGTGGGTAGCTCGATATCATGCCGTCCACCTGGGTGCATGGCGCGTTGAGAGAGTGGCGCGGGGGGGAAGTGTGGGTGGGGAGAAGGCAGAATGTGCGGTGAGCGAGAAGAGACGAGCGGATGATTGTGAAGTGGATATGTGTTTGGCTGTGGAATGGCTGATGACAGGCATAGGTGGGTCGATCAGCGAGGACATAGCATGGCAAGGCACGGGAATGAGCAAGGCACGGGAATGAGCAAGGCATGGGAAAAAAGGCACAGAGAGAACGCAGCTGACCCTGAGAACGAGGCCGCCGCTGTTGCAGGGCCCTTGCCACACCACGTTGCGCCCCTTCATGAAGAACGTGAAGCCCCGCGGGAACAGCACCGTCGCCCGCCTGCCCTGCCGCCCCCCATCGTACTCGCACGCCCTTGCGAACGCTCGGCTCATTGCATCTGTATCGTCTGTCTTCCCATCCCCCACCGCCCCGAACGCCCTCACGTTGAACACGCCCTCGGGGGAAGGGAGGATGGGCGGGGGGGGCGATGGGGGCTTTGGAGGAGGGGGGCGTGGGGGTGGGCGTGGGGGAGGGCGACGAGGAGGGGGGCGGAGGGGGGGACGGCGTGGTGGGGGCCGTGGGGGGGAAGGGGGGCGAGGGGGACGTGGCGCGGGGTGGCGGCGCTTGGGTGGGGGGGAAGGGGGGCGGGGAGGTGGGGAAGGAGGGGGGAACTTGGGTGGGCTAGGAGGGGGTTTTGGTGGGGGAAGGCGGGGTGGACTGAGGGGGGGCTTGGCAGGAGGAGGAGGCCTGGGAGGGGGTCTGAGAGGGGGTCTGGGAGAAGGTCCGGGTGGGGACCTGGCAGGGGGGAGCACAGGAGGGGGTGGTGGAGGGGTGGAGGACAGTGGTGGAGAAGGCGAGAGGAACGAGGGAGGAAGTGAGGAACCGGGAGAGGGAATAGGAGGAGCAGGGAGGGGTGGTGGGGTGCGGAGAGGAGGGTGGCGGCGGGAGGGGGGCCTGGAAGGCGACACAGGGGATGAAGGCGGTGTGACAAAGGGGGGAGAGGGAGGAGAGGGCATGAGAGGAGGAGGAAGTAAGGAAGGAGATGAGAATGGGGGCGAGGGAAAGGGGAGCGGGGACGGAGAAGAAGATGGGGGAGGAAACGGGGGAGACATGGGAGGGAGTGACTCTTGGTTGCTGCTGCCGCTTCCATTGTCGTCGCTGCCACTGGTGGTGGTGCTGCCATTGCCGCCACTGCTCCCTCCCTCCACGCTGTTGCCTTCCACTTCTGGCGGTACTGGCTTGGCGTTACCCCTCGGTGGCGGTGGCGGGGGAGGGCGCTGCGGTGCACGTGGAGCAGCAGGAGCAGGAGTAGGGGAGCGAGGAGGCGGAGGAGGGGGAGGAGGCGGAGGAGGGGGAGGAGGGGCGGGAGGAAGAGGAGGAGGAGAATGAGGAGGGAAGAAGAGCGGGGGTCTAGGTCTCTTCCTTCCCCGCTTGAGCCTCCTGGGAGGAGGCGGCGGCGGCGGAGGAGGAGGAGGGGGCGCGCGGGGCCGAGGCAGAGGCGGCCGGGGGTGAGCACGGGGGCGGAGAGAAGGGGAGGGGGAGCGCAAGGAGGGAGCTGGGGAGACGGTGGTGGTCCCTCCGCCTGCTTCTGGCAGTGGTGGCCTCTTCCGTCTGCGCGGCTTGCCTGGTGCTGCTGGTCCCCCTCCCTGCCCTGAAGGCAGTGCACCAGGCGGAGCTGCAGAGCCTGCTGGTGGTCGAGTGGGAGCAACCGGAGGTGCAGGGGGAGGTGGTGGTGGAGGTGGTGGGGTTGGCCGGCGTCCCCTAGGGGGCTTCTTCACTGTCGTTGCACCTGCTCCCCCAGCAGGGGGGGTCTTTCGCTTCTTGTGCTTTGCACGGCTTGTCTTCTTGGCTGGAGGGGGTGGGTGCCACGAGGAGTGGCGTGTGGGGGCGTGGCGGGGCGAGGCTGGGGACAAGTAGGGGCGGTCCCATGCAAACGGTAATTGGTCGTATGATTCCTGCGAGTCTGCATCGGCTCTGGATTGCGGGGGACTGGGGGCTGGCGGGGGCCCCTTATGTAGCGTTTCAGATCGATCAGTCGGGGGTTTAGGAGCACGAGGCTTGGGAGGATGCATCTTGGACGGATGGGGTTTGGGAGCAGCAGGGCTGGGAGGGTGTGACAAGGGATGGTGTGAGGAGGAGCTGGGAGGGGGAGAGAGAGGAGAGCGA
Source organism: Closterium sp. Yama58-4 (assembly GCA_947470075.1). Taxonomy (NCBI): domain Eukaryota; kingdom Viridiplantae; phylum Streptophyta; class Zygnematophyceae; order Desmidiales; family Closteriaceae; genus Closterium; species Closterium sp. Yama58-4. The sequence continues at coordinate 143,738 of CANIUD010000810.1, read as the reverse complement.
GACGTGCGGGGGCGGGGGCGGTGCAGAGAGGGCGGGGGGGAGCGGGGCCAGTGGAGGGAGTTGGTGAAGGGGGAGGAGGGGGACATGAGGGGCAGGCGCGAGGAGGAGGACACCGTGCCATGGGTGGTGTGCGGGGAGAGAGGTGCCAGAGGTGGGTGTGTGTGCTTGCGCTTGGGGAAAGTGGCAGAGGATGGATGGTGTGTGTTGCTGGCTGCTGCTGTGCTAGCTGAAGAAGTGACGAGAGGGTGGTGGGGAGGATGTGGTTGGGGGGAGTAGGGGGTTGGTTTATGAGCCAAAGAGGAGGTGGTGCGGTGGGTACGTGATTGCAAGGGGTCTACAGATGCGATGGTCGCTAGCCGATCATGGGCTTCCTCTGTCCCCGCCTCACCCTCCCTCTGCTCCTGCTCCTTCTCCTGCTCCTGCTGCTGCTCCTCCTCCTCCTCCTCCTGCTGCTGCTGCTCCTGCTGCTGCTCCTGCTGCTCCTGCTGCTCCTGCTCCTGCTCCTGCTCCCACTCCTGCTCCTGCTCCTGCTCCTGCTCCTGCTCCTGCTGCTGCTGCTTCTGCTGCTCCTGCTGCCGCTCCTGCTGCTGCCGCTGCTGCTGCTGCTGCTGCTTCTGCTGCTGCTGCTGCTGTTTCTGCTGCTGCTGCTGCTGCTGCTGTTGTTGCTGCTCCTGTTGCTTCTGCTGCTCCTGTTGTTGTTGCTGCCGCTGCTCCTCCTGCCGCTGCTGCTTCTGCTGTTGCTGCTGCTGCTGCTGTTGCTGCTGCTCCTGCTGTTGCTGGTGCTCCTGCTGTTGCTGCTGCTCCTCTTCCTGTTTATTCTCCTCCTCCTCCTCCTCCTCCTCCTCCCCTACCTTTATTCCTCCTTCCTCTTCTTCCTCTTCCACCTCCCCTTCCCCCTCACCCATCCCCTCCCCTTCCCCACCACCCAGCCCCTCCCCCTCCCCCTCCTCCTGCATCTGCGGCTCCCACAGTACAACACCTCCATCTCGCTCCTCCCGCTGCGGCTTTGGCAGCTGCAGTGGCAGCAGCAGCAGTGGTGGCGACTGTGCCACAGGCGGAAGCAGCGGCAGGGGGGGATGCAAGTGCATGTGGTGCGGAATCAGGAGCGCCTCACCATTCCCCCACCCCTCCGCCAACCTGCTCCCCTCCATGGCTTCCCGACGACCTACTGTGGATGAGGGCACTTGCTGTGCGGGCAGCGGAATGGCGGTGAGGGGGAGGAGGCCCCATGGGAGGGATGAACGGACCAGCGTGTTAGGGAGAGCTAGGGGAAAGGGGGAGGAGAGAGGATTGGATGAGACAGAGGGGAAGAAGGGCGAGGGGCAGGTGGGCATGGTGTGGAGTGGGCTGGTGGGTGTGTGGCCGGGGAGGGATGGTAGAGATGGGAGTGCAGGCGGTGCAGAGGAGGGGCGAGCGGAGGGCGGAGGGTGTGAGTGGAATGAACAGTCGAGGTTGTGTGGCTGGAGGGAGCGTGCTAGGGCCATGTGGGAGTAGTGCGGCGCAGGTGGGGATGGGGCAAGAGGTGCAGGCGGGGGGTAGAGCAGAGGGAGGGCACGGGAGTGCGGTTGGGCATGGAGAGCGAGCGGAGTGGTAGTTTCAGACGGCAAGGCAATTTGACTGGGAGTGGGCGAGGAGGAGGAGAGTAGGCCAAGGGGAGACACGGTTGTGGTGGTGGTGGTGGTGGCGGTGGTGGTGGTGGTACTGTGCGCGCAGTCAGGGAGAGGGGTGTGCGTGCAGCGGGGCGGGTGGAAGAAGCAGTGGGGGTGGGGCAGGCAGGGCGAGAGGGACAAGGGGCCATGGCCGTGCCATGCACAGGCGTCGAGAGTGCAGGAATCGTTGTCGTCACATGGCTCTGGAGAAAGGGATGGAGGGACGGAGGGACGGATGGACGGGACATGAAATGAGACGGGACAGTGTGAAAGTCCCAGGTTTCTGGGGAAAAGGACGAGGTCAGAAGCTTTGGACTAAGGAGCATGCAGCTAGCAGTCAGGCTGGGGGAGGAGGGCAGCTACCTGGAATGACGGCAACCACAGCGCAGGAGGCGTTCAAGAGGAAACGACAGGATCCAGAGAGGTGCAGTGCGATGCCATGTGGTGCCCAGGAGTCGTCTGAGGTAAGCGTGCTGAGAGGATGAGAAGGGGGCATAAACGAGGGGCGAGGGAGGGTGAGAGAAGGGAGAGGGCAGCAGAGCAGAGTGCACAGGCAGGGTATCATTCACTGCCTCGCAGGCGCAGCAGGAAATAAAAGCTGTTCAGCCCTTCAGCTCAGATCAGCATATTCTGCTGTGCATATAGGGCACTCAGAACCCAAAAACAACACTTCGTGGGCTCCAATGGAGAATACTACGAGTTTCGTTTCGGCGATCATTATCCGCTTCGCACCTGGTTGGCTCGTACGGCTCGTGTGAGAAGGTGCCTGTTGCCCCGTCGAACCTGCACACCGCCCTGCCACCCTCCGCCGGCTCCGCTGGGGCAAAGACCAGTTGAAGGGGGAAGGGGAAGGGGGAAGGATAAGGGGGTGGAGTGCGTGGGGAAGGGGAAGGGATGGGGTACAGAACGCACAGGAGGTCGTCGGCGCGGAAGTAAGGCGGAACGCGCTACGACCATAAGCAGCGCGATCCGCGTAGTACAAGCTACCATCGTGCCTGGGGGGAAGCGGTACGGGCTGCTTGTCGTTTTCGGAACCAGCGGCCCATCCAGCTAAGCAGGGTAGCACGAAGGCGATTGAAAGGGCGATGATGACGCAACCTCAGACTGGTTATTGTCGAACGGAAAGCTGCCTCCACTTACCCACAACGCGGTCTGACCGCGGATCGTCCACGCCCGCGGATATGACCGCGCGATCGGCGCCGCTGTCCACGGCGGGTGGATCTGATGGAACCCCCAAAGCAACGTTCTTTGCGAAATGATTTAGAAGGAGGAGTAGGATAAGAAGAGGGAAGTGTGGGTGCGCGGATGAACAGATGCGTGTCATCGCAAAGGCCGCATCGGGGATAAAAAGTGCTGCCTGCTCGATGCTCGCTTAAAGAGAGTTAAGGAAAGCGAGCACTGAAGCACCAAGGGTGTGCCGAGGTAAGACACTCAACTTGAACCGCGAACGTTGGTGGTCTAGATCTAAAGCACACGTCTAGCGTTGGAATATGGGCAAGCGACATGGTGATCTCAAGGGTGGCAGATCTGTTCGACTCTCTTTCGTGGTGGAATGCAGTCGTTCCCGATCGCAAGTAGCGACTGCTTACGCCTAAAGTGATTCGCGCGTGGAAATCATACAGGGAACTTCTATCGGATGACGGTCGGTGGACTTTCACATTCGGATTTGCTTATTTTACAACCGTGAAGCAGGCATGTGAGACTTTCGCCGCCATGGACACTGACTGGGTCACTCGTGCCCGCCACCATTTACACCGACCAACCCCAGCGGTAGTCATTTGGGTAAAGCCGCGAGATTAGGAGAGCCAATGAATCCTGCTGGCACTGCGCGCTAGTTGCACCGAGCATTCTCGTACGCCGTCGATCTGCAGAAGATGCACTTCAAGGCAAGATCGAGGATGACAGGGTGGCGGAATCAGAAGCGCGGTTCGACGTTGCTTTCTTGTAGGCTTGCGCTTCGGCAGTCTTGCTTCTGACTGGCTCGTTTCGTTGCCATTCAAATTATAGGCTCGGAACCGAGCCGGTCGCTCAGCTAGGGTTTGCTGCCAGACCCATTTTTCGTAAGCGAACACTTTTGTTCAGTGCGACTGTATACATTTCGCAAATTGTTTATGTAAAGGGCTGATTATTCCTTTGACTATGCAATTTGCAGCACTTGATGAGGTTCCGTCTTTGAGCGTCCCCAACCCAGTGGCGATTGCGGTGGATGTTGGTGGGCTGTGGCCTTCCCCCTTGGGAATATCTGGCGGACGAGGTGTGCCACCTTGCGCAAGATCTGCGCGCGTTTCCGCAAGTTCACCCCTCGTTGCCCTTGCGTGCGATGAATCCGCCCACCGCGAAACGTCGCTTCAGCTTCGCACGCCCGAACTTGCGATTTCCGAACCTCCGCAACAGTGATTTGATGGGGTTTGCCACGTGGCATGGGGATTCCGCCAAACGGAATCTCCCCACCGCAACCTTCCCCATCCGCTTGTCCTACCCCAGAGCCTGGCCGTGGCGCGCTGCACGCCAGGTGAGGTGGTGGCGGAACGAGCGGAGAAGAAGAGGCAGCGATGTGCGCAAGTCTTATCGCTTTCTTAGAGTCGTTGGCTAGGGTTTGGTCGCGTGAATTACTCGTCTGATGAGTCCATGTCTGTCCGCGACCTGCGCTGAGGGTTCGGCTATTAGTCACCTTCCTGCGTGATCTCTTCGCGTGTCGGCAAAGTCGCAAAGTTTCGTGACGGCGGTGACGTATGATCCCATATTGCTCGGATCGCTAAGGGGACCACTTTAATCGGAGATGTTGGAGGGTAAGCACACCCTCTTGGTTGCCCATCGTGGAACTGGGGTGTGAAGTCTCTACTTACCATCGACTAAGTGGCTTCTTACATTCGACCGGCACCATCGTCGGGTATATTTTTAAGGGAGTGCACGGCAACTTATCGACCACTCCGAGGACTTGGAAACCGCAGTGGGCTACCGTGCGCGGCACTGTCTTCCGGAGTGTAGGTTAAAGACTCGGGTTGGTGTGGAGATATCGCTCGTCAGTGGAGTCTTAATCTTGGAAAAGTAACGTTGCGGCTTGATCATCTCGAGATCCTTTCAGTTGCTTGTCAATACACGGTGCTGAGTCGCACGGGGGACGATGGACGTTGACGGCGAGGGGAAGGCATCGCGGGGGAGGTACTTGGCGCGCTCCCCCGCGCGCGCGCCGTCCATGGCTGGCGCGCGATCAGGTCCCGCGGATCTATCGACGAATGCGGTTCCGGGTCGCAGTGCAAGAGAAGGCGCAGGCTCGAGGGGGCTGCAGTATGCGACGGAGAAGGAGCATGAAGATGAGGAGGAGGAGGACGAGGAGGAGGTGGAAGACGACGAGGGGGAAGACGACGAGGCTCAAGGGGATGAGGGGGAGGGGGAGGGGGAGGAGGACGATGATGAGGACATGGTTGAGGGGGAGGCGGATGGGGGGGACGAGGATGAAGATGGGGGAGGTGACGAAGGTGAAGGCGAGGAGGGGGGTGATGGAGAGGAGGAGGAGGAGGTGGAGGGGGAGGAGGTAGAGGAGGAAGAGGAGGAGGAGAGGGAGGAGGATGGTGCGGGGGAACGTAAAGGCGAGCGTGTGGGCGGAGGTGACGACGAGCAAGGAATCGAAGACGAAGCAGACGGCGAGGAGGAAGTCGAAGAGCCCGAGGAGGAGGAGATCGAGGAGGAAGTGGAGGAGGAAGAAGACGAAGAAGATGAGATGCAAGAGGACGTGGATGAGGAGGGGGACGAGGGTGCGGCGGGCGCGGGTCGCGCGGGGAGCGAGGGCGGGGCGGACGAGCAGGCATCTGACGACATAGACGAGGACGAAGACGTAGACGGAAATCAAGACGGAGACGATGACGACGAGGAAGGCGGGCGCGTGCGGGAGCGCGCGCAAGGCGCCCGTCCGCGGGCGCAAGCGCACCCCGCGCACGGGAAGAAGCTGCTGGTGGCGGGCGTGGCGCGGCGCGGCAACAAGCTTGTGATCTCGCGGCCGGGCATTACCAGAGAGGCGGACCGGCGGGAAGGGGACGCGCAAGGGGCTGCGATGTCGGTCAAAGGGAGCGGGAGCGGGAGGTTTGGGGAGTATGGTAGCGGGGAAGAGTCGGGGGACGGGTCGAGCGGAGACGAGGTGGCGGAAGAGGTGGCGGAAGGGTTGGCGGAAGAGGAGGACGAGACGGATCTGGGCGGCGGATTGGGTGCCGTTGGTGCTGGGCGCGCGGTTGGTGGCAGGGGGGTCGAACAGGCGGGTGAACTTGATGGAGAGGAGGAAGAGGAGGAGGAGGAGGAGGAGGAGGAAGAGGAGGAGGAAGAGGAAGAAGAGGAGGAAGAGGAGGACGAAGAAGAGGAGGAACCAGAGGGGGAAGGGGTTGCGGACGGAGAGGGAGAAGCATTTGAAAACGCGAAGCTTTTGTCTCAGGTGTTAGCAGGCGACGATGTGGATGTTGGGGTTGAGGAGGATGAGGAAGGGGGCGTAGGTGAGAGCGACGAGTCGGACGACGGGGAACAGGCGCAAGGAGACGGCGAGGCGGAGGAGATAGATGCAGAACAAGAGGAGGGAGACGGAGAAGGGGAGCAGGAGGAAGAGGAAGAGGAGGATGAGGATGAGGAGGAGAAGGAGGAGGAGGAGGCAGGGGAGGGGGAGGAGGAGAAAGGGGTGGAGGAGGGCGATGAGGAGGAGGAGGTGCAGGAGGGCGTGCCATCGCCGTTGAAGGCGGCAGAGCTGGAGCACATGCCCCTCAAGGAGTTACGGGTCAGTCACTGCACCACGTCTCGCCGCTCCTTCCTCCTTGCTCTCTCCCTGCCCTGGCTCGGCTCGACCTTGTGGGAGCCGAACTGCCTAAGTGGTAGCTTGTTGGCTGGCATTTCCGTGAACGTCCTGTGTCCATCCCTCTGTATTTATCTCCGTCCGCTGCTGCCCCTCTTCCCGTGCAGCAACTGTACACGTCCCGGCTGGGCGAAGTGACCACGAGCAACAACAGCACATGGCTAAGAAGGAAGCTGCTCGGCATGTGCGGTAAGTACTGCCATCCTCCGCCCTGCTCACGACTCCTGATCTTGCTTCACGCGATTGGCTAATAAAAAATCTTCACTACTGTCTGTACCTGCTCTTCTCTGCGTTGCTCTACACGCCCGCTCTGCTCTGCTGTGCTCTGTTGTCCTGTCCCCCAATGCACGTCTATTCAACGTGCGCATGTCTTTGTGCTGTGCGTTGTGCCGTGCCGTGTGTGCAGCAACAGTGCGGTCCAAGGGAACCTCGCCAACCAAGCCCGCCAAGGCAGCGTAAGTCGCCTCGCCGCCACTCATTCCCCATCGCATGCACTCACTTACCACCACTCGTGTGCATCTACTGGAGTCGATTACCGACTCGCCTTGTGTCCGCACGCTTGTCATGAAACTGCACGTTATCTTGCAGCCGTCTCTGCCAAGCCAAGCCATGTCTCCGTCCCACTGTTTCCTCCCACAGGGACCCAGTCCAATGCCCCTTCCTCCCACCCCCCTCCTCCTTTCGTTTCCCGCAGCAGGTCCCCCCCCGCAGCCCCATCGCCACAGCTGTCATCGCGCGCACACAGCAAGCGGTCGTCTCTTCCACCAAAGAAGTTCCGCTCAGATGTCATCATGCTGCCGCTCTCCCAGTCGCCCACTGCCTCGCCCTCCCCCGCCGCGCACCGCAAACTGCTGCTCCTCCCGCCCCGCCCTCCCGCTTCTAATGACGGGGCCGGTGCTTTGGCTGCCGAGCCTGGGCAGCAGGGTCGGCAGCTTCCGTCCGCACCGCAGGGGTCGAAGCGGAGGCGCGGGGTAAGGCTGGCAGGGGGCGGGAGCAGAGCACACGGAGGAGTGGGGAAGGGGAGGCGGGATGGAGAGGAGGAAGTGAGGGGCAGAGAGAGGAGGGGAGAGGTGGAGGGGGAGGGAGAGGACGAGGGAGAGGGAGAGGCACTGTTGATCCCATCGGAAGTGCCTGCAGCAGCGTACAGGCAGGGGATGCTTGTGTGGGCGAAGCTGCAGGCAGGACTGCCGTGGTGGCCCGGCCTGGTCCGCAAAGTGCATAAAGACAAGGATGAGAAGGAAGAGGAGGAGGGGAGAAAGGCGGGTGGTGAAGGGGACTCACATGAGGGTTCTCTGACAGTGGTGCTTGTGGGGGAAAAGGGCGAAGGGTGCGATGGTGATGGTGGTAGCTCGGAGGAGGATGAGGTGGAGGAGAAGAGTGAAGGCAATAAGAAGAAGGATGGTGAGATGGCGAAAGTGAAGGAAGAGCAGATTGGCATAGAGGGGGCAGCGGCGGCAGGAGAAAGAGGCATCGCAACGTTACAGGGGCGCATTGGCAAGAGGTCAGTCAACTGCACTGCACACGCTCTCCAAAGCTGCGCATGCTTCTCCACGTACTTGCCACGCCCACAGTCCATTTCTTGTGTCGTTCGTGTGGCTGTCTTTGCTACACCCAACCCTGTCCGCATTGCACTGCCTTTGTCGTGTCCATCTCTCTCCCCTCTCTGCAGGGCCACCATCGCGAGCGTGCTTGTCCTTCCCTTTGCTCCGGTTCGCACTCAGCTAGTGCGCCAGGTAAGCTTCGTTCATCGCTCTTCCCCCGGCTTGCTGTGAACCTCCGCCTGCCACCCTACTTTACTTTGCCTACTCCTTGCGCACAAAAGCATTAAACTAGCATCTCTACGTGAACCTTTATTTGCTCTAATATTTGCTTTCCCGTCCCCTTCCTTCTCCCCTCACTCTCCTTTCCTTTCCCTTTCCCTTCCTCTTCTCCTTTCCCCGTCCCACTTCCCCTTCCCCTTACCTTTTCCTTTCCCTTCCCCATCCCCCGTGCGCCACATCACCCGCATCCCCACACACTCCCCAGCGCATGCCAAGTGTGCACAGCCTGCGCTCTCTCTTCCGCGCAGCCCTCGCATGGGCGGACGCGCACGCACAGCAGCACCCCGACGCAGACGGATCGAGCCTGGCAGCGCTGGTGGGAGTGCCAGAGCCGGTGCGCAGGAGTGGCGGTGCGAGGCTGGGGGAGGAGGAGGTGCTGGTGCCGGTGAAAGGGGCGCATGGGGCAACGTGGAGGGCGAGGAGGCGCGATGGGAAAGGGGTATGTTCTGCAGTGGCGCTGGGTTAGGTTGAGGCTCAGGGTGTATGGTGGGATGAGGGGGGAGGAGGCTGTTAGAGTTTGCTCCATATGCAGTTTTGTTTCAGTTTGGGTTTGGGGGGTTGAAAGAAAGGGGAAGGAAAGGAGGTGGAGGAGACAGGCATGATTCTTGCGGTGGTATCGGGTCGGGTTTTGGAAGGGGAAGGCATTGTTGTGCGAGGTTGTGCGTTGTGGCCCATGTCTTTGTGTTTCACTCATTCTATGTCGTTATTTCCTCCCTCTGTTTCCTCCTTTTCCCACAACGTGCAGAATTATTCCGAATGTTTTAAGTGCAATGCACCGCTCCACGCCGCATCACCGTCTGCAACCAGGCCGTCTACTGCTGCTGTTGGCGATGGCTCTGCCTTACACTGTGTGTCGTGCCCTCGTGTGTACCACACTGGCTGTGCTGATGCGCCCAAGGAGAAGCAAAGGCACGAGTGGCAGTGCAACGCGTGTAGGGCAGCAGCAGCAGAGAGGCAAGCACGGGCCGACTCACGAGCTGCTGCTGCTGCTAAGGGTGACATGGAACGTGAGGGGAAGAGGGAGAGGGAGGTGCAGGAGAAGGAGCGAGATCGGAAGCATGAGAAGGGGAGGGAGTGGGGGAGGCAGGAGCAGCGGGAGAGGGGGGATGAGGAGAGAGGGAGCGAACCAGGTGCAAGGGCGGGTAAGAGGGGTTGGCAGCAGCAGCAGCACGTGCATGTGCCATCCAATCCGAGAACGTTCAAGCGTCGCAGGGTGAGCGACCTTCCACACCCCGCCTCCTCCCCTCCCCCGCCCGCCTCCCTCGCGTCTGCCCGTCGGGCAGGTGCAGGCCCAGGGCAGGCAGACCCGGACAGGCAGAAATTCCTGGGCAGCACGAGGGAGAGGCGCAAGGCCCCCCGCATGAGCTGGACCAGCCTGGCTGAGTCTGATGACAGTGACAAGGAGGAGAGGCTTGGTGGGGGGAAAGCGGAGGAGGAGGAGCAGGAGGAGGAGGACGATGAGTGTGTGCGGTTAGATGAGGAGGATGGGGGTGGGGACGAGGAGGAAGAGGTAGTGGTGGCCTCAGATGACAGTGCAGAGGAGGGGGGTGGAGTGTGGGGGCGGTCAGGGCTCGACTTGGAAGTTTCAAGGGATAGGACGGGGAAGAAGGGGGCTGTAGGTGGGGGGAAGGTGGCTGGTGCAGGGCAGAAGGTATCAGGGGGAGGCAGGATGGCAGCGGTGGAGGGTGGGCGGATGGAGAGGCGGATTGAGAGCTTGGTGGGGCCCCTGGCGGATGGGGGAAAGGGCCTGGATGATGCGGCGGAGGATGAGGAGGCGTCGTGGGTGTGTGCGGTGTGTGGCGATGCCGGGTACCTTCTCTGCTGCGACCTCTGCCCGCGCCTCTACCATCTCTTCTGCCTCACCCCGCCCCTCAAGGTACCCTCCGACCTTCCGCCGGTCTTTTCCACCTCCTCTCTGCTGCCATGCTTCTGCCTGTTTTTCTCCCCTTGTCATTCCTTGTTCCCCTCACAACCCTTGTCTTCCCCCCCCTCCCTCCCCTCCCCCTCTGCTTCCATTTTATCTTTGTAATGATCTCATTGCATCAGCTCAATGCTTCTTCTCCATCTCTAACCCCCTCATGTGCCACCACTCCTCTCTCCTCTTCCCAACTACCCCTCTCCCGTCCCCCTTCCCCTCCACTCCTTCCCTTTCCCCTCACTCCAGAAAGCACCAAAGGGGTCGTGGATCTGTCCAGTGTGTACTGAGGCCTCTACTCTCGAGGTAACCTTGTGATTGACAAACCAAAAACCAGTCCCTCCTAGAATGCAGTGTAAAAGTGTTGTTTTGCGCACCTGTGCCTTCCAAATATGTTGTTTTCACCTGGACTTCGACCACAATTCACCCCTGAACCATGACTAGAAACCTTGATTCTGTTGCTCCCGCAGCCTCCTCCCGCCTGACCACCACCAACTCTTGTTTTTCTCTCCCCCTCGTCTGTGTTCCTCCCCCCCTTGCACGGCCCTTGGTTCCCAGATTGAGCGCATACTTGGGTGCAGGATTCGGGGCAAGAAGGAGCCTGGCGCTGTCAAGAAGGCGGGGGAGGTGGAGGAAAGCGACGAGGAGGGCAAGGGAGGGGGGCAAGGGGAGAAAAGGCGCTCTCTTACTGGTGCTGGGGAGGATGTAGAAGGGGCGACGAGCATGGAGGAGCAGGAAGAGGAGGAGGTGGATGTGGTGACGGTTGGTGATGCTGATGGCGATGCTGGTGCTGGTGTTGATGGGCATTCGGTGGAGATTGCACGGCTGAGAGCTAAAGCAGCAGCCAGTGGGAGTGGTGGGACGGGTGGAGACGCCACTGCTGGGCCTGATGCGGATTCGGCAGGGGGAAATCTGAAAAAAGCAGGGAAAGAGGAGGGGGGGAAGGAGGATGGAGGAGCAGCAGGTGATGGGGGGGATGGGACGAGTGCACGGACGAGAGGCGATGCGGGGAGGGAGTTGAAGGGAGAGACGCGGGTGAGAATGGGTCGTGTTGGGGGCAGTGGTGCTCGTGCCATGTGGATGGATGGCCGTGGGGAGGGTAAGGGGAAGGATGAGAGGGAGAACGGGAAGGAGAAGGCGGACGAGGAGGAGGAGAAGGGTGAGAGGGACAAGAGTGCTGAGAAAGAAAGTGCGGATGCTGGTGGGAAAGGAGGCAAGTCGGGGAGTGGGGCCAAGGAGGGAGAGGAGGGGGAGAAAAGGGAAAAGGATACAGATGGCAAAGAGAAGGCAAAGGATGAGAAGGGAAGCAAGGAGTTGGCTAAGGCAGGGGAGACAAGCAGCAAGGAGGGCGAGAAAGCTTCTGGGAAAAGCAAAGACGGGGACCAGAAGCAGCAGAAGAGCAGTGAGATGGCAAAGGGGAAGGAGGAGAAGGGGGAGACAGAGGACGATGAGGAGGAAGAGGAGGAGGAGGAGGCAGTGGTGGAGTATCTAGTGAAGTGGGCGGGGAAGGCACACGTGCACAACACGTGGCTTTCGGAGGAGCAGGTAGCAGCGCTGAACCAGCGCAAGCTGGACAACTACCGGCAGCGCCACGGGCGCGTGCCTCTGTCCCTCATGGAAGAGCAGTGGAACCACCCCCACCGCATCATCGCCCACCGCTTCCTCTCCCGCCCCCGCCTGCCGGCTAAAGCCAAAGGCGCGGGGCGCGCAGGGGCGAGTGCGGCACGCGGAGGGAAAGCAGCAGCAGCAGCAGCAGCAGAGGCAGCAGCGGGAGGTGCTGGTGAAGTGGTGCGGGCTGCCGTACGACGCATGCACGTGGGAGGACGTGAACAGCCCTGCAATCGTCTCCAACCCCAAGGTGCTCCAAGCCTACGAGACCTTCGACCGCATGGCCAGGGCGCCAGCACCCGCCCCTGTCCCCCGCAAGCCCTCAGCCGTCCCCGACCTGAAGGAACAACCGAGTAACCTGGCAGGGAAGCTGTTTCCACATCAGCTGGAGGCGATCAACTGGCTTAGACGCTCCTGGGCGCGGCGGCGGAATGTGATTCTGGCGGACGAAATGGGGCTGGGGAAGACGATATCGGCCGCGTCGTATCTGTCGTGTGTGAAGACAGAGCTCAAGGTGCCCGGGCCGTGCCTGGTGCTGGTACCGCTCTCCACCATGCCCAACTGGTCTGCAGAGTTTGCCATGTGGGCGCCGCACCTGAACCTCGTGGAGTATCACGGCAGCGCCAAGGCACGTGGCGTTATCCGCGATTTCGAGTTCTTCGCTTCCGGGGATGCTGGCGGGGAGAAGTCGCGGGGAGGCGGGGCCGGGAACCGGCGGTACCGGTTCCACGTGATGCTGACGACGTTTGAGATGGTTCTGGCCGATACATCGGTGCTGCGCGCGATCCCATGGGAAGTGCTGGTGGTGGACGAAGGGCATAGACTGAAGAACAACGAGAGCAAGCTGTTCACGCTGCTCAACACGTTCTCGTTCAACCACCGCGTGCTGCTGACAGGCACGCCGCTGCAGAACAACGTCGGGGAGATGTACAACCTCCTCTCCTTCCTGCACCCGTCGGACTTCCCGTCGCTGTCGGCGTTCAAGGAGCGGTTTGCGGCGATGGACGCGGTGGGGCAGGTGGCGGAGGTGCAGCGCATGGTGGCGCCGCACATGCTGAGACGGCTCAAGCGCGAGACCATGAAGCACATCCCGCCCAAGGAGGAGCGCGTCGTGCCCGTGGAGCTGTCCGTTGTGCAGGTGCGAGGGGTGGGGGAGGGTGGGTGGGTATTGGGTGGGAGGGGCAGGGGGGGAAGGGATGGTGTGTCGTGCCCAAGGAGGAGCGCGTTGTGCCCGTGGAGCTCTCCGTTGTGCAGGTGTGTGGGGGGGAGGAAGGGGAGGGGGGTGGACACTGGGTGGGGGGACCGTGGGAGGAAGGGATGAGGGGTCGAGTTGGCGGGAGGGAATGGGCAGTGGAATGGGTGCTGGTGGGGATGTATGCATGGAGTTGTGGTTGTGCTTTCCACTGTTGTGTGATCAGACTCGTGTGGTTGTGGTATTGCTGCTTGTCTTCCATCTTGGTCTTAGGCTCGTATTCATCCATTCCGTTTATGATGTATGGCTTGGTTCTTTTGCACCCCTGCACTGATGCGTGCGCACCATGCCCACCATGTGCTGCATGCCCACCATGTGCATGTGCATGTGTGCATGTGTGCATGTGCGTGGTGCATGCATGGGAGAGCAGGCGGAGTACTACCGGGCGCTGCTGACCAAGAACTACCAGGTGCTGCGCACGGGCAAGGGCGGCCACCAGTCCATGCTCAACATCGTCATGCAGCTGCGCAAGGTCAGTCTCTTCCCTGCCAGCCACACCCACCCACCCACGGGGGCGCTACAGCCGTGGGTGCTACAACCGTGTGTGGGAAGGATGAGAAACGCTGGCAGTTGAGTGCTCTGCTCGTACAAGCCAATGGTCTCCCTCCTTCCACTGCACACACCAACCACCCTATCGTGACACGTCTCTCTCCAACCCTCCTGACTCTCCCCACCTCCGACACCTCCATCCTCCTCCCTGCCCTTTCTACCCCCCCTCAACACTCTCTCTACCCCTCTCCCCAATTCCTCCCCCTTTCTCCCCCTCTCCTCCCCCCCCCACCAGGTGTGCAACCACCCGTACCTGATCCCAGGAACAGAGCCCGTGGCGGGCAGCATGGAATCCCTACAGGCAGCGCGCGTGGCAGCATCGGGCAAGCTACAACTGCTGGACCGCATGCTGGAGCGCCTCAGAGCGGCTTGGCACCGCGTGCTCATCTTCTCCATCCCTCCTGACTCTCCACACCTCCATCCTCCTCCCTGCCCCTTCCACTCCCCCCCCACACTCTCTCCCCCTCTCCGCCCTCCCCTCCCCCCTCTCCCCCTTTCTCCCCCCTTTCTCCCCCCCCTCTCCCCCCCACCAGGTGTGCAACCACCCGTACCTGATCCCAGGAACAGAGCCAGTAGCTGGCAGCATGGAATCCCTACAGGCAGCGCGCGTGGCAGCATCGGGCAAGCTACAACTACTAGACCGCATGCTGGAGCGCCTCAGAGCGGCCGGGCACCGCGTGCTCATCTTCTCGCAGATGACTCGCCTGCTGGATATTCTCGAGGAGTATCTTGCGGTGAAGTTTGGCCCCAGGACGTATGAGCGCGTGGATGGGAGCGTGGGCGTGGCGGAGCGGCAGGTGGCCATTGCAAGGTTTAATAAGGTGGGTGGTGTGCGGTGTGGTGAGGTGGGGTGGGGGTGGGGTGGGATCGGGTCGGGTGGGGTGGGATGGGGTGGGGTGGAGTGGGGTGGGATGGGATGGGATGGGATGGGATGGGATGGGATGGGATGGGATGGGATGGGATGGGATGGGATGGGATGGGATGGGATGGGATGGGATGGGATGGGATGGGATGGGATGGGATGGGATGGGATGGGATGGGATGGGATGGGACGGGATGGAAGTTGCCTGTGTTTGTTATGATCTTGTCCCTATCCACCCTTTGTTTGCCCATGAACTTAACCTCTCTTCCCCATCCGTTCCTTCCTTTCATTTCCCCTGCACCTGTCCAATCCCTCCTCCTCTCCACCCCGCCCTCTCCCCTCTCACTTCACCCCCTCCCCAATCTACCCCGCTCGCCTTCTCCCCTCCCCCTTTCCCCCCCGCCCGCCCTCTCCCCCCTCCCCCCATCCGCGCACTCCCATGTGCAGGACATGTCGCGGTTTGTGTTTCTGCTGTCAACGCGTGCATGTGGGCTGGGCATCAACCTGGCGACGGCAGACACAGTCATCATATACGACTCTGACTTCAACCCCCATGCTGACATCCAGGTGCGCGCGCGCATTTCCCTGACAGTCTGCACTCTCCTGCTCCACCCACCCACCAACCGCTCGCCTTGGCCGCACGGGCTTGGAAGGAGGTGGAGGGTGTGGGGCGTGGGGTCGAGGATGTGGGATGGCGTGGGGGGTGGGTGCGAGTGGGGGAACGGGGGGGGCGTGTGGGGTGTGGGGTGTGGGGGGGTGTGACTCGTGCCTGTGGCGCTTCATTTTGGGCGTTGAGATGAGGGAGGTGCTTTCGGGACCCCCCCCCCTCCCTTCCCCCCGCTCCCCTACCCTACACCCATTTTTCCTTTCTCCACTCGCCCTCTCCGTACCTTCCCATCTCCCCTGCTTCGCTCCCTTCTTTCCTTTCTTCATTCTCCCCTCCTGTTCGTCCTTTCTCCCTTCTCCCCTCTACCCTCTCCCATCTCCCGTCTCACCCCTCCTCCCCCCTCCCACCGCCAGGCCATGAACCGAGCGCACCGCATAGGGCAGTCGAAGCGGCTGCTGGTGTACCGTCTGGTAGTTCGCGCGAGCGTAGAAGAACGAATCTTACAGCTCGCCAAGCGCAAACTCCTCCTGGACCACCTCCTCTCCGCCTCCAACCCCGGTGGCGCCGCCGGTGGCGGTGCTGCTGGTGGCGGCTCGAGCAAGTCGGGGAATGCGGGGAGTGTGAAGGAGCTGCAGGATATTCTGCGATGGGGCGCTGATGAGTTGTTTGAGGCTGATGCTAAGGTGGATGTGGAGGGCGGGGACGAGGGGGGGAAGGGGGATGGGGACGGGAAGGGGAAGGGTGAGGCAGGGAAGGATGGTGGGAAAGAGGGTGGGGAGAAGGAGGAGGGGAAGGAGGAGGAAGGGGAGGGGGGCGAGGGGCAGGTGAGGAGGAGCAGGAGAGTGCTGGGGCAGAGTGAGAAGGGGAAGGGCGATGGGGAGGCGGAGATGACCCCTCTTGCGTCCGCTGCTGCTGCCGCCGCCGCCGCTGCTGCCGCGGTTGCTGCAGCTGCTGCTGGTGTGGCAGGAGCAGGCGCAGGAGGCAAGGAGGAGAAAGCAGGGGAGGAGAAAGGCAAGGAGGGGGACAGCGACGAGGTAGAGGAGGTGAAGGGAGGAGGGGACGGGGTAACCGACGCCAGTGCGGCTGCAGCAGAGGCAGTGGCGGCGGTAGGCGGGGGGACGTTTGATATGGGAGAGCACAAGAAGGGGCGCAAGGACCGGAGCAGTTTGGGGAACGTGTATGGTGACACGTGTCATGAAGGGGGGCGGCGCAAGCTGCAGTGGGACGACTCGGCCATCACTAGGCTGCTGTGCCGGTCGGTGGCCGAGGGGGCGCATGGGGAGGAGGAGGCCGGGGAGCCACTGCTGGGGTCCATCAAGGTGCGGCTTCTGACTCGGTTGTCTAGGTTTACTTGATTGACTCTATTGACTCGGTTGACTCCGTTGACTCGGTTGACTCCGTTGACTCGGTTGACTCTGTTGACTTGGTTGACTTGCCTGATTTGATTAACGCAGCTGACCCAGCGGCTGCTGACCCTGTTGGCTTGACTGACTCAGCAGACTAGGCTGATTCGATGCGAGCTCACCTTCCTCTCACTCGTCTCCACAATCCTCTACCCCTCTGCCGGCCCTGATCCCCCATTCTCCCCCTCTTCCGACTCTGATCCCCCAATTTCCCCCTCCCTGCAATGTCGTGTGAGCAGGCATGGACCTTCGAGGAAGCAGACGAGGAGGTGGAGGAGGAAGCGGGTGAGGAGGAAGGGGTGGTGGAGGTGGAGGGGGAGGAGGGAGAGGAGGCGGTGGTGGCAGCGGGAGCAGGAGCGGGGAAGAAGGGCAAGGGGCACAAGGAGCACAAGGACGACAAGGAGGACGCGTCTGGCGAGTGGGAGAGGCTGCTCAAGAACCGGTATGTGTGGCTCAGGGCTTACTTGAGGAAAGGGCATGGGAGGGCATGCGCGGGCATGGGATGGGATGGGATATGATGGGATGGGATGGGATGGGATGGGATGGGATGGGCTGGGATGGGATGGGCTGGGATGGGATGGGCTGGGATGGGATGGGCTGGGATGGGATGGGCTGGGATGGGATGGGTTGGGATGGGATGGGTTGGGATGGGATGGGTTGGGATGGGATGGGAGGACTTGGGATGGGACAAAGTGGGGCAACCCCTGAGACTTGTCGGCATGTTTTGTGCTTTGTGATTCTGGTCTGACACACCACATCCCCTTGCTCTTCTCCCTCTCGCTCCACTCGCTGCCTCCCCTCCCATCCCGTCTTTCTGCTTTTCCTGCATTCATTGTCTCCACCCTCCATCCATCCATCCCCATCGTGCCCAAACTCCCCTGCTATATCTCCTCTCCCTGCATCAACCCCTGCGAAACGTCCTTCCCCCCCAACCCTGGCTCTCCGCCCTCCCCCCGCCCTTTCCCGCGGCCCTTGCCCCCACCCTTCCCCCCCGGCCCTTCCCCCCGGGCTGCTCTCTTCCCTGGCAGGTGGGAGCAGATGCAGGTGGAGACGAGTGCGTTGCTGGGGCGGGGCAAGCGCACGCGGCGACCCGTGTCGTACAACGAGCAGGGCATAGTGGCCGCCATGGCTGCTGCTGATGCTGCTGCTCTTGCTGCCGCTGCCGCCGCCTCCAAGGTCAGTCTTGCATGCACACACGCGCGCACACACACGCGCGCACACACACGCGCGCACACACTCACACATACACACCCGCACATGCAGCAGCCGGTGTCGTACAACGAGCAGGGCATAGTGGCCGCCATGGCTGCTGCTGACGCCGCTGCTCTTGCTGCTGCTGCTGCCGCCTCCAAGGTCAGTCTTGCATGCACACATGCCCATGTGTGCACAGAGACACACTCGGCCATCCCCACCCCCACCAACACATGCGCACTTGCACTGGCTGTGACATGCTGCATGGCATCGGGCCTTTTTCTTTTCTTCACCCACATCCCTCCCCTTCCTCCTCCTCCCTCCGTTGTCCCCCCCCGCCTTCCCTGACCTCTTCTCCTTGCAATCCCTCTTTGCCTCGATCTGCCGTCCTGTATTCCTCACTCCCATTTCCTTCCGCTCTTCTGTGTCTGTTTGCGTGCGTGTGCCTTTCCTCTTTGTCGGCTCGTGCGGAGAGGGGTCATGACCGGGTGTTTTCATGCGTGTGGCCTGTGCTTTGGACTGGGGAGGGGTGTTGGAGCGGGTATGCATGTGTGCATGTGCGAATGTATGCACGCGCGTGTGTGTGGGGGTGGGGTGGGTGAATGTCGCCGTGCAGGAGGAGCATGAGGAGGAGGAGGAGCCAGCAAGGGAGCTATCAGCAGCTGGGAAGGCACATAGAGAAAAATGGCAAGTGCTCCATACACCTTTCGTTCGTGCTCCTCCGCTCGTGCTTCTCTCCTCTCTTCCGTCTGTTACACCATCGCCATCAGCATCTGACTGCTTATTGCTTGCTGCAACTCCCTTACTCGCAACTCTCATCTCTCTGCTACCATTTCTTGACTCTCTCAAGCTACCCTCTCATACTCCTCCCTCCTCTCCTTCCCTCCCCTCACCGCACCAACTGTCGCCCTCACACACCAGGCTAAAGCTGAGGCAGCGCCAGAAGGACCGTATTGCAAACCGAGGGAAGACACCTCCCCCCAAGCCGAGAACCACCACTGCCTCTTCCAAACGGCCCCATCACCCATCTGCCACTCACACTGCCTCTACCTCCTCCCATGCGGCTGGCAAGCCAGGCTTACCCGGCCACGCACACAAGGGAGCAGCTGCAGGTGCAGGATCAGGAACAGGAGCAGGGGCAACCGGCAAGTCTGGTACAGGGCCTGCTGCTGCAGCGGCAGTGACAGCAGCAGCAGGAGCAACAGGAGCAGTTGGAGCGAGTGGAGCGAGTGGGAGTGGAGTGATGGGCATGGAGGGCAGGAGAGAGTCTCACATGGTGGGTAAGGTGCCGGCTGAATGGTTCTGGAATCACCCTGGCGCTGCTGGTGCAGGCAAGCCCGGCACAGCCATCACAGGAGGAGCAGCAGCAGCTGGGCAATGGCGTGCCGGGGGGACGACTGGGGCAGGGAATGGCACAGGGCAGGGGGGAGCAGGGGCCATGGCGCATGCAGGCATGGGAAGAGCCGGGGAGAAGACCGAGCCTCGGCCATTCAGTCCGAACCAGCATCTTGGGCTCGGGAAGTCAAGCATGGGTGGAGGTACGGGGGGAGCAGGAGCAGGGGCACGGGCAGGAGCAGGGGCAGGAGCAGGAGGGGCGGGTCATAACTCCTCCACAGGGGGTCCTCAGCGTCTATATGTCGACTCCTCGTCTCTCTCCTTCCTTCCGCGTCCCCCGGTTTTGCGGAATTTCAACGGGAGCGATGCGGCAGGGGCAGGCGTACCGAATCCTGCTCTTTCAGCCGCGGCTGCACATGCAGCAGCGGCGGCGGCGGCTGCAGCAGGCAGCGGGCGTGGAGGCAGCACTGGGACGCATGCAGCAGGGAAAGCAGGGGGAGGAGGAGGTGGAGAGGGTGGTGGTAATAGTCGTCTGTTGAATACCCCCAGCACGTTTAAGTTCGGAGGGAGTGCTGTGTCTGCAAGCAAGGCAGGTAGCGCAAGTCCTATGCCGCAGCAGCACCACCACCAGCAGCACCACCACCAGCAGCAGCACCACCAGCACCACCAGCAGCAGCACCAGCAGCACCAGCAGCAACACCAGCAGCAACATCACCACCACCACCACCACCAGCAGCACCAGCAGCAACATCAGCAGCAGCAAGGGAGCAGACAGGCACAGCACGGCCGTCCCAGCAGCATACCATCACAATCACCATCACCGTCACCCAACACAGCTCTAGGAGGCAAGCCCTCAGGCGCCCACACCACAGACGCCACTCACATGGCAAGATCAGCCGGTGCTGCTGCTGGTGCACCCGGGACCATGGGCAGCAGCACAGCAGCAGGCATGGCAAGTGCGTCCTCCCCTCAGCAGCAGTCCACTGGCAAGGCGCCTCTCCTCTTCCTCCCCAACTTCCCCAGCTTCCCCTACCCCCACCTCCCGCCCTTCTCCCGCACGCCTGGGCAGCAGTCCACGTCTGTGCCGCCGCCTCCCCTGCCGTCCTTTGCGCACATGCCCACGCATGATCAATCCGGGGTTATGGGCGGTGTGGGTCCCGGTGGGAAGGGTATGTGGATGAATCCACAGCCGCAGCAGCAGCAGCAGCAGCAACAGCAGCAGTACCAGCAGCAACAGTACCACCAGCAGCAGCAGCAACAGCAGCAACAGCAGCAGCATGGCGCACAGGTGCCAGGAAAAATGGGTTCGCTTAAGTCACCTTCGCCCGAGGCAACTCGAGGGTCGGCAGCAGGTAAGGCAGAGGAGCAGAGGCAGGCCAAGGGGCAGAAGCGTGCAGATAAGCAGAGTCAGAAAGACACTCCAAAGGACGGGCAGAGAGGCAAGGAAGGCGAGCAAGCAGGACCGCAACAGCAGCAGCAGCAACAGCAGGGCAGTGGCGGTGCTGCTGCTGACAGTGGCAGCGGAGCGGCAATCAACGTGGAAAAGCTCAGATACCAGAACGTGTCGTTCCCCCAGCGCATATACACCGTGATTGGGGTCCCCATAGGGCCCAGAGGTGCGGGGGCTGTGCCTGCTTCTGCGGATATAATCGCTGCTGCCACTAAGGAGTTGCTGGCGGCAGGGGGGACGCCACAACCCCGCGCCTCTGCTTCCACTCCTGCTGCACCTGGTGCTGCTGCCGGTGGTGCTGGTGCTGCTACTGCAGCAGCAGCGGGTGCTCAGAATTCTGTGCCGCCAAAATCTGCTGGTGGTGCTGGTGCAAGGGGTGCCACAGGGGCAGCGGCAGATGCGGATATGCGTGCCGCGAATGGGTTGGGTAAGGCGAGTGCGGAGGAGAGGGACCAGAGGGAACAGCGAGAAGGGGGAGGTGTAACACGTGATGCAGGTGCTGCTGGGAGGTCAGGTGCAGGGAAGGACGTGAGGCGAGGTGGGGAGGAGCGAAGCGCACAGGCGAAGGGAGGGTACCGGGACTGGCTTGTGGAAGGGACGGAAGCCGCAGCTGCTGCTGCTGCAGCAGGGGAAGCACGGGATAAGGAGAGACGAGCTAGCGCTGCTGGTGGGGTTGCTGGTGCTGGCGGCGAGAAGGCAGCGCTGGGGAAGGAAGTGGAGCGAGGGAGCAGGGCAGCAGGTGCAGGACGGCCGTGGGGCGAGGAGGAGCTGGATGCTCTGTGGATTGGTGTGAGGCGGTATGGGCGAGGGCAATGGAAAGCTATTTTGAAAGATAGAAGGTTGAAGATGAGAGAGGGGCGGACAGAGGAGGAGGTAGAGGAGAGGTGGGCGGAAGAGGAGAGGAGGGTTCTGGGGTGGACTGTGGGCGACCAGGAAAGGAGGGAGGAGAGGGAGAGAGAGAAGAAGCAAGATGAGAAAGAGATGGAGGTTGGGGAAGAGGATGCAGATGATGTGATCATGCTGGGCGCTGATGAGGTGCAGAGGGAGAGGAGCAGGCGAGGGGAGGGCGTGCCTGGTAAGGGGCGAGATTTGCAGAGGAGGGATGGTAAAAGGAAGGTGCGTGAGATGGAGGTGGAGGGGGCGAAGGGAAGGGAGAGTGGGGAGGGTGAGAGTGAGCGTATGATGGGAAAGAGGGCACGGGGAGAGGGGCAGGGAGAAGGGAGAGGGGTGAGGTCAAATGAGGAAATGGCAATGGGTGAAGAGGGGTATGAGAAAGAAAAGGGTGGAGAGAGGAGGAAGGAGAGAGTTGTGGGATCAGCAGAAGGTGCAGAGAAACCAGAGCATCCTGGGTTTGGGAATGCAAGAGAGCAAGTTGCAAGTGAGCAAGGTGCACATGGAGAGAGTACTGCTGGTGCTGGCACTGGCGCCATTGTTCCTTACAGCGACAGCAGGGAAGGCAGGGAGAGGGAGAGTGGGCTAAC
The DNA here is from genome assembly GCA_947470075.1 of Closterium sp. Yama58-4. Classification (NCBI taxonomy): domain Eukaryota; kingdom Viridiplantae; phylum Streptophyta; class Zygnematophyceae; order Desmidiales; family Closteriaceae; genus Closterium; species Closterium sp. Yama58-4. Next base: position 121,785 of record CANIUD010000810.1, on the reverse strand, counting down.
AAGCAAGGAGAGGGTTGAAGGAGCGGACAGGCGGGGTGGAGTGGACCGAGCCACTACCAGTGAGCGGGAACTGTATGCCAGAGATGGGATTGGGATGATGGAGGAGGAGGAAGAGGAGGAAGAAGACGATGTTCAAGTCATCCCACCGTTTGGGTCCTCTGCTCCTGCACCTGCCCCTGTTGCTGGTACTGGTGGTGACAGTGCTGCTGCTGCTGCGAGTGACAGGAAGGGCAGAGAGGCACAGGAGGCAGGGAAGGGCGGATGGGGCGCCGAGGACAGAGCACAGCAGTCCCAGGCTCATCTCTCACATGGGATCACTTCACCGCATGGCACCACTTTGCACTCCTCGTCTCATCACCTCCTGTCCTCTCCCAAGCTTTCCTCTCCTCTCTCCCAGCCCCATCACACCACCAACCAGTCTGCTGCTCCCCCTGTGTCACCTCTTCTGTCCCTTCCGGCTCCTCCCTCTGCGCCCGCACCCTCACCTACTCAGACCACCTCTCCCCTAACACCCTTGGACTCTAAGCAGCAGCAGCAACAGCAGCAGCCTGCAAGCGCTTCTATGCACCCATCTCTGAAGGAAGAGCATGGGGATGTGTCAGGGCGGGCACTGTCCCACCCACCCACTGCCCTCTCCAAGGCCCCATTCTCCACCCTCCTCTCCTCCCCACCAGCCCCGAAGCCCTCTCCTTACATTCAACCACCCACTTCTGCTGCCACATCCACACCAACCATGCCCACCACTTACCCTCCAGCGTCCGCTCCAGCCCCACCGCTCTCCACCGCTATCACTTCTCACACATCAAGACCCGCATCTGGGCCGCTTCCCCCAGTGCCGCCTGGTTACTCCTTCCTCCCGCCTCCCCGCCGCTCCTCTGCCCCTGCGCGCCCCATCGCTTCTTCCCAGCTCACCGCTATTTCTGTGGCATCCAAGCATCTCGCTGCTGAGTCCACGCCAGTGCTGCCGAGAGCTGCTTATGTGGCGCCGCTTGATTGGACGCCGCGGCCGTTGCCGAGGATCCGCAAGATGAAGAAGTTCTGGAAGCTTCAGAGGAGCCGCGCTGCTGCTGGGGCTGCAGCAGTTGTGGGTTCAGGTGAAGCAAGGGGAAATGGAGTGAGCACTTCAAGGCAGGGACCAGGGGGAGGGGACATAATTCCTGTACATCCTGCTGGTCCTGATGCTGCATCGGCAGCACCTGCACCACTTACCGGATTAGTAATGCCCTCTTCTTATGCAAATGCGTCACGTGATCAGCAACAATGAAAGTTCATGACTCCTGTTTGTATTTGGCCCGTGCAATAGATTATGGTGTATTTCCATTTGAAACTTGGGTAAGACCATCAATGAACTTATCAGTGGTGTAGACTGTCCCGATGATCCCCGTTTTGCGCTGTACATGCGCAATCATGTCGAAAATTCCGCGCTGCAGCGCTCCACGTCATTCCCCAAATTGCGCACCGATGGCGTGTGCCAAACATTTCGCAACGTTCGTCTATCGCGTGTTTCGCTGCATGCGTCGCTCAACAAAAATCTCTGATAGCGTAAACCGCAATAAAGAACACTAAACCGCACTACAACGCACAATATGGGGCACGCGGTGCCCTTACTTCGTTCGCCACCTGCAACTGCCTCCGTCCAACTTGCTTGCGAAATGAGACGACCAAGCAAGCAAAGCGATGCCTGTGTGCAGAAATTCGCGTGTTTCTTTTGGAGCTCCACATTCAGCCAATCTCGCTTTGCTCATTTTCCTTTCAACCCACCAGGCCCGAATTCAATTTGACTTGCATCTCCACCTCACCACATCTTGTGTTTGACTTCAAGCCTGAAGGGGACTTGAGCTGTATTTCTTTAGACTCCAGATCCGTCCGATACGCGGTTCACCATGGCGGGTGCAGATCCAGTGGTGCCGGAAAAGATGTCGGCCTGGCAATACTCGAAGCGCGGCGGCGGCGCAGAGGCTTTGCATGTAAGAACGCACCGCTGTTTCGTCCCACAACTCCCTATCACTTCTAACTTACTCTTCTCTTCTTACGACGTTAGATCTGAAAGCATGTTCTGATTAGTCCCGTCACACCGTCGCATCTTCCTCACCGTTCCTTCCTCCTTACACACCCCTCTCCATCCCACCGGACCCCTCTCCTCCCCCCGCGTCCACAATCGTAGCTGAACGAGAACGCACCAGTGCCGAAGCCTGGCAAGGGCGAGGTGCTGGTGAAGGTGAGCGCGGCGAGCATCAACCCCGTGGACTGGAAGATGCAAAACGGTTACATCCCCTTCCTGCCGCTGCGCTACCCGGCCACTCCTGGTAATTTCCCTCGCCTCCCTCTCCGCCATCCATCTTGATTTCCCTCCCCCTTTTTCCTTCCCTTCTCCATCCCTCCCTCCTCCCTCCCTTCCTCCGAGTCCCTCCCTCACTCGTCCCTCCCTTACTTGTGCCTCCCTTACTCATCCCTCACACCGCCTCCGTCTCCCTCCGTCCCTGGCGGTGCAGGTTTGGATCTGGCAGGTGATGTGGTGGGCGTAGGGCCAGGGGTCACCAAGTTCAAAGTGGGCGACAGTGTCTTTGGCTCAACGTTGTTCTACGTGAGTTCTTGACCGCTTTCCTTATTCCTTCTACCTCCCACGCCCTCGATCCGTCCCACCTCGTTTTCTTGCAAATTTGTTTGGTGTTTGTCATTGTCGCTTGCTGAAAAGCACTCTAATTCGGTGTTCGTCGTGTGCGTCTGTTCCAGAAACTGGGTGCGCTGGCACAATATGCTGTGCTGCCAGAATCAGGTAGCGCTCCCAGGCCCGCCACCATTTCCCCTGAAGTCGCAGCCGCCCTCCCGATTGCGGGCCGCACAGCCCTTCAAGCCCTGCGTGATTCCGCCGGCTTGCCTCTGCCCGCCACTCCTGCTGATGACATCAAGGGCGGCTACAGCGGGCGTGTGCTGGTGGCGAACGCGTCCGGAGGCGTGGGGCATCTGGCAGTGCAGCTGGCCAAGCTGGCAGGAGCACATGTGACAGCCACCGTGGGAGGGCGCAACTTTGAGTTTGCGAAAAAGTTGGGAGCGGATGAGGTCCTGGATTACAAGACGGAGGCTGGGCAGCGCCTGTCTGCCTCCGCTGCTACCCCGCTGCCGCCGTCTGAGCTGTACAACGCCGTGGTTGATGGCACTAGCGGCCTGGCTGTTGCCACTGTGGACCGGGTGCTTCGTCCTGACGGGAAGTGGTTGCACCTCACGCCGCCACCTTCGGTTATGGCCCTGGGGTTATGGCGCTCCATTGCTTTTCGCCCCAAGAAGGTGTGCGCCATCTTGATGGAAGGCAAGGGCTCGGATTTGGAGGTTTTGGCAAATTTGGTGGTTGATGGAAAGCTGAATGTGACGCTGGATGCTACAGTGCCTTTTGAGAAGGCCAGGGATGCATGGACACGGAGCATGGAAGGCCATGTGGTGGGGAAGGTGGTGGTGAAAATGGACTGACCAGCAGGTTTGCATGCTTATATGCATGCATGATGCTTTCGTATGGTCCTGTAGTCTGCTTGAAATGTCTTCTTTTTGTACAGCGTCGGTGGTTTCCATAAGCTCTTTTGATACATAGTGGGTTTGTCTTATTTGAACAACCAAGGCTTGGATGAGAGAGAGTAGTTGTTATTTCATATCAGAGGCTGTGCAGTTTCAGAAAGAGGAGCACGGTACTTGAGTCAAAATTTTAGTACTACGATGTGTGTCCTACCGTATTATCTCACCAAGCCTCGTGTGATGTGTGAATATTTGTTGAATCATGTTGCATTCTTGTAAAAACAACCATCTAGCGTCAAGATGGCTCGGATCTGTCGCTATAGGGTATGTCGGAGGCTCGTCCGTGTCCGAGTATGCCTCGCTGACAACTATCAACCAAACCAACCATTCCTGCTGGCCGTCCGTTTTCATTCATCATCGGTCTGACCTTTCCCAGGTCCCGGAATCGCTTTTCCCTCCGGCCTGGAAGGGGCAAACCAAACCAAATCCAAGGTCCTTGCCTCGTCAACTCGCGCTGTCAGCTCTGTATCCCATCTCTCTGCCAGGGAACTCTGCTGGCGACACGTCGTTTGCTCTCAGGTGGCCGAGCGACAAGGGTGGCGAAGTGCAGGCGAACTCTGTCTGGTTTATGTAACACTAGCCAAACATTCCCAATGTGAGACCAATCCGTTCTGTGGGGTGGAAAATCGTTTGAACTGGGAGTAGGTGTGACCCCCGCTACACAGATCATTCTCTGCTTCTCCCTGTGCTTGACAAACCTTTGACTTCGGCCTTTTCCTTGCTACGCACTGCTGCCAACGCTGCTCAACCACACAACCTTCCCCTCCCGCCATGGTCTCTCGTTTCCTATGTTCGCACCCTGCAGCCGTGTCCTCGTAACCAACGAAACACGAGTAGAATTTCGGCTCTGGTGTTTGACCAAGCCAACTTCTCTGCCGTTCGTTCATTTCCATTGCCGCTGAGTTCCTCCATCGCAGATTTGAACCCGAATTCCACCAAACACGACACATTAATTGTTCTTGCGAAGCACTTAGCACCCTATGTCAAGGGACCCTAATCATCCTTTTTTTCCCAGGAGCTATCCCCGTCGGCGTTTCTGCTACCCTAATTGTCCGTCGTAGAACCACTGCGATAGTCGTCGTTATGGTCGATCCCTGAAACATACCAGCCCAGTGCAGCTAGGGGGTTCTTAACGCCATGTTAACATTCAGGCCGGCTCGCACGTGAGCTGCGGTGCGTAAAGTAGACGTTGCCGGTTCGGCCTGGCCGGATCGCATCCAGCTTCTACAAATTAAAGCTCTTCCCAACAACCTCATAGGTTTTAAAATCCTTGGCTTAATGCGACGAGTTTGAGCCAGCTTAATTCGAATTCGAAAGTAGCAATTGAAACCTTTCTACGTATCCGCTTCATAGTAGTACCCGTCATGACCCCACCCTAAGAAGATTTCCGTGAGCTACCTTGATTGCCCTGGCCCGGGCTATGAAAGGTGGCAAGCGCTGCTCGGTCCGTGGTAGCACTCAGGGACACACATGCTGCCAGAGCATGCAGTAGTTCCAGCGGCGTCAGCAGGAGTGTCAGTGACTGTCGTGCCAGTCTTAGTCGTGTGAGCAGGGGGATCAGGGGAGCAGAGGAGAAGGGAAGCAGGGAATTCAGGGGACGGGGGAGCAGGGGAGCAGGGGGGAGGGACGCAATGGGTTCGTGCTTCTCTAAGCCCCGGGCGGAGGAAGGCGATGCTAACTCTGAAACCGAAGGGAAGAAGAGGCAGAGCAGCAGAGCTTCCGGGAAGAAGCCTGATGTTGGAACGGCGGCGCGGGGGACCTCGGGCATTGGACAGCAAGGACAGCAAGTGCGGAAAATGAACGCGGAGGCAAAGAATGCGCCAGTGTTTGCGCAGCTAGCGTCAGCTGCGATTTCTACCGCGGAAGCGGAACTAGCAGCAGGAAGACAAGCCGGGGGTAGCAGCAGTGGTGATGGCGCTGGACTTGCTGCTGCTGTTGCTGCTGCTGGTAGAGCCGATGTGGGGCGGGAGGACGAGGCTAACGAGGAGTTTGCAGATGCACCCTCTAGGCAGGACTCGGGAGAAGACGAGCTGCAGAGCGCCAGAGAAGGTAAGCCCAAGGCAGTATAACAGCTCTTATGAATCAGACGGAGCAGGCTCCGCCCGGCCTTGCTGTGGTCTCTCTCTAGACGTGATCATGACTTGTAGCCCGCGCTCATCTCCCGTGCTCATCTCCCGTGCTCATCTCCCGTGCTCATCTCCCGCGCTCATCTCCCGTGCTCTCTTTCTTACTGTGCGTGTCTCAGATTCAAGCTCGCAGGCAGCAAGTGGAGCGGATATAGAACCCTGTGTGCCTGACTGCCACGTGGCCACCATGGCCAGTGGCCCTGGTCAAGGGTCTGGTGTACTGCAGATTCGGCCTGCTCGTGACGTTCCCCCCACGACAGTAGCATTGGCGGCAGAAGCAAGGGGGCGGCAGTGGACTGCGAGCAGTGTGGATGTGGAAGGACGAGCAGCGGAAGGGGTTGAAGCGGAGGGGGCGAGGCGAGAAGGGGTGCCAGCTGGGTCAGAGGCGTACAGTGGGGACGAGATGAGATCGGACGGCGCTGAGGGGGCCGTGGAAAGGAATGCCAGTGGCAGGAGATTTGTATCTGGAACTGCAGAGAAGGGCATTGCGGCTGGCACTGCAGGCCAGGCTCGTAATGGTGAGGAACAGCAGCAGCATGACAGCAGAAGCAAGGGAGGAGTGGGAGGTGGGGATGGAAGGGCTGGGATGCCACGAGCAGCAAAGCCAACCCAAGCACCAGGTAACCCAGTAGCGGCAAAGTCCGCATCAGCAGCAGCAGCAGCAGGAGCAGCTGTATCAGCACCTGATGCTGTCAGAAACTCTTCAAGTCTGCTCGGCCCGGTACTATCTGATTCCGCTGCTCTGGATTACTATGGACCGTCGTTGCTCAAGCAGGGGTCACGGAGGGGCAGGAGCAGAGAGTCCAGCAGGCGGCGTGAAGGGAGTGGCAAGGGCTGCCTGCAGTATGAAGCGAGTGGGAGTGATAGCGAGGAGGAGGAAATGCATGCAGGGCGGATGGGTAAGGGCAGGAGTAGGGCTTGTTTGGGTGGTGAACATGGGCTGGATGAGGATGGGACGGATGGGTATTGCTTTCCCAGGAGAAAGAGAAAGGCGAGTCAGCAGGGTAAGAGTGTGGTGGAGAGCGGTCCAGAGAGAGATGGTAGGGATATGTCTGAAGAGGGAGTTGTGGGGAGTAGCACTTCCAGAGGAGGAGAAGAGGTGTATGATCGAGTGCAGGGGTGCAATGGAGGGGCGCGTGGGGCTGAGGAGGGCTTGATGGTACAGGTGGTGAAGAGAAGACGAGGACGAGAGAAAGAGAAGGAGGAGAAGGAGAAGCAGAAGGTTCCTGTGAATGCAAATGACAGGCTTAACGTTTTCATGATGTCTCGTAAGTTGCCCTACTGCTTGCACTGCCTGGCTTTGCCCCTTGGCTTGCTTCCTTGCTCCTGGCAATCCCCTCATTTTTCCTTGTTCCCTCGTTCCCTGCCTGTGTGTCATTCAAGCACCTTCCAATCAACCTTCTTGCTATCAAGATTTCTAGGCGCAATGTTGTTTTCCCCTGGCCACAGAGAAAGGCACAGAGGGAAGGAAGGGCAGTCAGCGCAAGCCAAGGCCAGGAGCTGGTGGCACAGCAGTAACAGCAGCAGCGGCAGCAGCAGGGAAGGCAGGGAAGGGCGAGCGAGCATGGTGGGGGGCGGCCCCTCCTCCTGAGTTTGTGGATGCAGACAGCCATTCTGATGACGACTTCCAGTCTGCACGTGCTGGTACGCACTGCTCGCCTGCTCTGCCCTGCGCTCTTTGCAAGGCATGCTCATGTGATGTGTAGCCATGCTCATGTGACGCGTGGCCATGCTCTTGCATGCCATGTGCATGCATTGCCCTTGCCTCCCTCATCCCCTCAAAAACATGACCTCAGCTCCCTGCTCTCCCCTCTTCCCTCCGCCTCTCTGTCCCTCCTTACCCTTTCACCCGTGCCTCCTTCCTCTCCCTCACTCCACACTCCCCGGCGCCCGCCTCCCCAGACACCCTGTCCCAGGCGAGTTCGATGACAGCAGCTAGCCTGTGCCAGAGGGGTGCACAGGCAGGCATGATGCTGCCAGCGCAGGCAGGCAGGGCGCTGGTAGGCAAGCTACAGGAGGGCGCAGGAGCGTTGCTCACCATCCACCACTGTGACGCGCGCACTCAGCAGCACCCCGCTACCCCCGTGATTACCCCAGGTGTGTGGGTCGGGCTGGGTTTGCCCGCAGTGCTACCCTCTGATGTACGGGTAGGAGATGATGTCCGTTGTTCTGATCCCTGAATGACTCTGATCTCCCTCCGCACCGCACCCCATGATGCTCCGCTTTGCATTTCTCTACGTGAATGCCCTCGCTCCTCTCCTCCCACCACCTGAACCCCCGTCACTGTTGTCAAGCCAATCACCATCAGCTCTCCGTCTCCCTGCCTCACCATCACCATCACAATCGCATGTGCAGAAGCAGATGCGGGTGGTATGAGCGTCCGCCCCTCATCCCCCCGTCGCTCCAAGGGGCTGTCTTCTGTGTTCTCAGCTGCGCGCAAGGTGCTCTCCCCTCGTGGAAGTCGCGTGTCAGCATCCTTCTCCTCCTCCTCCAAAGCAGGTCCGTTTCTGCACACACACACTCTCCCTGTCAACGCTCCTCCTTCAAATGTCGTGCCTGGATGTGTCGTTATTGCTCTGACTCATGCCCTGCTGCTGCTGTTTTGTATGGCTGCTGCTAACCTAGGCCCTGCTCTCCTGCGTCTGACCAGCTCAGGCGTTTAGGGTCTAGGTTACTGCATCCCTTTATCAGTTTGCTGTGGCACAGCATGGCACAGCATTGGCATTGGCATTGTAATGTAAGGCACGTAACAGCGTGCACGTTTATATGTCGCATTCTTGCTTCCCCTCCACACCCCCCCTCTGTGCTATGGCAGCAGGCAGCAAGCAATGCGTGCCCTCTTTGAGTGCAGACAGGAGGACAAATGGGAAGGCAGGCCTGAGGAGGAGGAGGGATGGGACCATGGGGAGGGGGACACAGGAGCCTGGAGTGGAGGGCAAGCAGGAGCAGCAACAGGAGGAGGAGGAGGAGTTCCATAGTGCTGGGAGTGAGAACTCTGGTGCGTTGACATGTTCAGTTCAGTGAAGGGTGTGCTCATGGAGAGGCACAAATGGAAAAGCATTTTGTGCCCTTCGTCAGGCTTTGCTATGGCAAGCCCGTCTTACCTTATTTCATTCACTCTCAAATCCTCAAGTTGCTATGTCTCCTTCCCCCTGATCTTGTAATCATGCAACCATGCATGTGCATGTACGTATCCCCTGTCTGTCATGCACACACCAGAGGAGCTGGATGATATGTTCAAGACAGCGCCACTGCTGCTCAACAGCCCGCCGCCGCACCTCCCCTCGCCACTCCTCGCCTCGCCAAGTGCGAGCAATCCTGGAGATCTAGCAGAGGATGAGGGAGAGGGCAGTGGGGCAGCGGAGCGTGATTTACAAGAAGGGGCGGAGGAAGCAGAGGGTCAAGAGGGACGGCACACGGCAACAGGTAGCCATAAGAAACTGGAGTCTGGGGCACGTGTTGCTGTACAAGCACACCAGCAGGCTGCCAATGCTGCTACACCTCCTGCTGGTACCACTTTAGCTGCTGCTGATGATGATGCCGATGCTGCTGGTGCCACCAGCAGTGCGGCTACTGCTGCTCCATCCCACCCTCACCGCACCACCCAATCTCCCCTTCGGACCTTTGGCACTGCAATGCTCTCCGCTGCCCGCACTGCACTCTCCCCCTCCCGCCGCTTCTCCTCCTCACCTGCCACTGCTCCTGGCCCTGCTGCTGGCCCGCGGAAAGTCAGGGCGTGGAGTATGGGTGGAAGTGGGGACGAGAGGGAGGGGGGTAGGTCACAGCAGGGTGGGGGTAAGGAAGGGGGTGATGCAGCAAGGATGGTGCATGGAGCATCAGCAGCGGAATGGCTGGAGAATGAAGTTTTTGCCGTGCATTCAGATACAGTGATAAAGCCAGCCCCACCCAGCAGCACCTCACTCACACCTTCTCAACCAGTCTCCACCACCTCTCACTCCTCCACTCGTCGCCACATCCCGGGATCTCTCCCTGATCTCCATAGGTCTCCCTCTGCACAACCATCCCCTCGACTTCACCTGCACAACGATTCAACTACTGCTGCTGATCCCGCGTCTTCCTCCCGTCGCCCCTTGTCCTCTCCTAGCTCTCCCGCCGTTACCCTGCACTCATCCTCGTTCCGTTCCTCATCCCCTCACACCTCGTTTCGCCACTCCCCCTTCTCCTCTCGAACGCGTGCTCGGGCAAAGCAGACACACCGCCCCTTCTCCCCTGGTTCGGCCGCACCTCGGCGGCTCTCCGATGCATCAGGTGCGGGTGTGGAGCGGCCCCGGACCTGGTCTCTGCATCCGGAGCTTTGGAGTCGGGTGACTAAGGGAAGGGAGGGACAGGCAGAGTCGGGAGGTTCTAGAAACGTGAGAAGCAGCGGAGGTGGTGGGGGTGGTGCTGTCCCTGCTGCTGCACCCACCGTAGCAACAGCAACACCAGCTTCAGCAGTAGCAGCAGCAGCACCTGTGCTCTCAAACTTGAGGCAACAGCACAGTGAAGCAGCAGCAGCCGCAGCATATGACTGTAACCATGGCAGCGCAAGCGCTGTACCCCGTGGTGTGAGTGCTACCGGGCACGCCAGCAGTCCTGTACATGGGCTAGAAGGGCGGCAACGCGGGGTGTCACTCTCCCCCATGCCCCGCACCTCCTCCACTCCCTCTCTCACCTCAGCAGCAGCAGTTGCAGCACGAGCAGGAGCAGGCGCAGGAGCAGGAACAGGAGAAGCAGCAGGAGCGAGACAAGGGGGGACAAGATCACGTGTGACCGTACAAGGAGGACTAGCACGGGATGGGTCAGAAGGAGAGGGGCCAGCAGCAGCACGAGGAGGCTTGAGTCGATGGAAGTCACTGCAACCATCCTTCTCCGTGCCCTCCCTGCACAAGCTCGCACACTCCGTGGCTGCTGCTGCTGCTGCCTCTGCTGCTTCTGCCACCCCCCCTGTCTTCAAGAGCCCGCCTCCTGCCAGGACCCCTAGGCAGCATATGACAGACGCGGAGGAGGAGGAGGATGAGGAGGAGGAGGAAGGAGATGAAGAGGAGGACTTTGGGGCGTTCAGAGGGGTGTACTGGGAGAGAGATGGGGAGCGGCGGCAGGAGCAGCCAGCACGAGTGAGCGCGCCAATGCGCGTGGATGCAGAGACTGCGGTTGCCAAGATGCTACTAGGTGCTGAACGCGCTCTTATTCCCCACTCAATCCTTTCTCGTCGTTTCCTTGCACCCAACTGAATTTTTTAGGCTGCCTGAAGCTGCCCTTACTCCTCTCCCCTATCTCATGATAAATATGCCATTTCCTGACAAATATTTCCATTGTATGCATCTAACCCCGCACCCTGCACCCCTCATCTGTTAAAATTGTATGCATCTAACCCCTACCGTGCCGCTCCCTTCTTTACCAATCCCTCCTTCCTCTCCTCTTCCCAATCATTGCCTGTCACAGCCCCCCGCAAGGTCCTTCACATGCCCGAGCCAGGGTCCCAGCTACCACACCACGTGTCGCTCTCCCGCCCTCCCCGCCGCCGCTCCTCCCCACTCGTCATCTCCCCTGACTCCTCTCCTGACCGTGCCTCCTGCACCTCGCCTCCCCTCTCCGCTCCACCACCCCCCCACTGCTGGATGACCATCAGCCCGGCCTGCCTGCCTGTGCGCGGAACAAGCTACTTCAGGTGTGGCAGGTGGATATGCAGCAGGGAGCAATGCAGTTTCTGTCAGTTGTTGTTCAGTTCTCATTCAACTTCGTTTCTTCAGCCCTGCAGACACCACCACCCCAAACCCCCCTCAACCTCTCTTTTTTTCTCTTCCCCTCCTCCCCGCCTCACTTGCCCTGGCAGCACGGGTGGGAAGCAGGCGGGGCACCACATGACGCCATACACAGTCACAGCAGTTGACGTATTCCACACGCCCCACAAGCTCACCCATATCGCACGCCTCCTGGACCTCCCCTCTGCCACCGCCGCCGCCACCGCCACTGCGCTGTCCTCAGCTGCCTCTTCGCCCCGCCCTGCACCCTCCGGTGCTGCTGCTGCGGCTGCCACAGGCTTGGCTTCTCGCGATGCCGCTGCTCTTGCTGCTGCGCTGCCGCGCCTGTTGCTGATTCACGTGCAGGTGAGTGTGGGAGGAGGGGTTGTGATAGTCACTCACTCGCCTGGCACCTACCCCTTCTTGTTTCCACACTTCCTTTTCAACATCAGTCTCCTCTCTTTTCTTAATCCCGTTCTCCCGCTCTTGTTTGCCTTTGATTCACTACTCAACCACCTCTTCCATCCCAACGATCCTGTCTATCCCATCTTGACCAACCCCATCACCCTCTCCTCGCGTCTCTTCCAAACCATACTCATCCACCCCCCTCCTGTCACATCCCGTTCCTGCCATCAGGTGCCCATCCACACGCCCCGGTCGCACATCCCGCTGCTGTCATCTGACGCACATGCCTCGGAAGGGTTCAGCCTCGTGCTCTATGCGCACCTCTGCCCCGCCTTCTTCTCATCCGCGCCCCCCCACATGCTGTCGCTGCTCAGGGTGAGTTAGTGGCTGGGTGGATAGGCGTGCGGGTGACGGAGGAAGATGAGACTGGGAAGGTACCACAGGGACCAGGCTTGCTGGTAGGCAAGTAGCTGGGAGGTTGGAGGTTGGCTGGGAAGTCTGCAGTGTTTGGTGCTACCCTGCTTAAGCTTCCAGCACATGCCAATGCTACCTATCCTATCCGTTTCTCCTCCCTCCCTCTCTTCCCTCCCTCCCTCCCTCCCTCCCTCCCTCCCTCACTTCCCTCCCTCCCTCTCTCCCTCCCTCCCTCCCTCACTTCCCTCCCTCCCTCCCTCCCTCCCTCCCTCCCTCCCTCCCTCCCCCCCCCCCCCCTCCCTCTCCATGGGCAGGGGCTCAAGGGCGGGGTGGAGACAATGAAGGAGGAGGAGGTGGCGCGCGTCTCAGCCATGCTGTCAGGCGCTGCTGCGTTTGTCCCCTTTAAAGAGCGCCTCAAGCTCATGGTTGTGCGCAGAGATGGGACGAAAGACTCCACCCGGACAGTCCTCGCACGGGAGGAAGGGAATGGGGATGCGAGGAGGGAGAGGGCAGGAGAAAGGGGGGTTGGAGGGATGAGGGGTGAGGCTGGAGGGTTGCATGGAGAGGAGGGAGAGGAGGACGAGGACGAGGACGAGGAGGAGGAGGAGAGAGGGGCGAGTGATGAGGAAGGGATTTCAGAGGAGGAGGATGCTGAGGTGGAGGCAGAAGTTGGGAGGAGCTGTGTGCGCAGGAGGAAGGGGGGAGTGAGAAGGAGAATATCAAGAACGGTGGGGAGAGTGATGGGAGTTAGGGACAAATCAGCAGGTGCAGGGAAGGGGCGGAGAGAGGAGTGGGGAAAAGAGGAGAGTGCTGCAATCCTAACACACCCATACCAGATGTTCTTCCGGGTCTGTGCTCTCTCTTTCCTTTTTATCTCTGCTGCCCAACACGCCTCATTTCTGCCTTGCGCTTGATTGCTCCATGCTTCTTTCCCTTTCGTTCTGCCTTTCTTTCTACCTTTTGTTCTGGAACCATCAATCCATAGTGCAGCAACTGCCTAAGTGCGTGCCTCGTGATTTCACCCTTAATTGTTTCTGCTCATCCATGTCCTCTGTCTTGGCTGTTCCGCATGCTCTTCTCCCCATCACTATGCACGCCAGGGTCCTGATTACTTGGAGATAGACATAGACCTGCACCAGCTGCCACAATCGTCCCGCAAGGCCCTGCTGCCTTTCCTCTGCTCGCTCCCGGACTCTTCTCTCGACCTTGCGCTCATTGCCCAGGTGCCTTGCGCTCGTTGCCCAGGTGCCTTGCGCTCGTTGCCAAGGTGCCTTGCGCTCGTTGCCCAGGTGCCTTGCCCTCGTTTCTAAGCTGCGACGATATGCAGGTCATGCTTTATTGCGTCAGTTGGTATTTGCACTACTTAATGTGGTGGGGTGGCTGTGTGGCAATCAATATCTTTTTTTTGCTGTCCACCTCATCCTCTGCCATTGCCCTTTGACATGCCTGTCTGCCTGCATGCCCGTCTGCCTGTGATGCTCCCAATACTTCAGGGAAACAACCAGAATGAGGTGCCTGAGCCGGTGATTGCATGTGCCAGACTCAACCATTTGAGTCCAGGCTTGTTCGCTACGCTTCTCCCCACAAAACATTGATGGAGTGGAGCACTGCATGGTCCTGCTTTCGATTTCTTCACATTCTACCTACCGTAACTCACGCTTTCGAGTCATGTTTGCATGTTTCGTGATGTGTTAATAGAATGCCTTTTGTAATGTATATTAAGATTATATCACTTAGCTTGTCTGTAAAGCTACATATTTTTTTGTACCACCTTAGCATCAAGTTCCCGAGGACTGCGACTTCCTTGGAACCCCCCTCACACCACCGCATCGACAGTACGGTATCGTTCATCGAACGAAGACACTTTGCCCAGGGAAATGCGTCCGCGTACGTACGAACTGCTTCAAACCTGGCTGGATTCGCGACACGTCAGCAGCAGCGAACCAGACATGAACCACACTCTGAAACCACGCACGCGCCGCGTCAACCACCATGCTTGCTGCTGGTGGTTTCTCTCGAGTCTGCCTTCCCGCCTCTTCTTCCCTGCCAAATCACCAGCCAGCTGAAGTCACCCTTCAAATTTACGGATTTGGATTTCACCAGACCAGAGGCAGCGTGAGCATCTGCTGCGGCGGGCTTGCAGGCATTCATTGTCATTGCGTCGCTTTGCTCTTTGAGTGTAAAGCGCAATAAAAGTTTCTTGGCTTTCCCTATCATAGTGCTCGCTACAAGCCTCAGAATGGGTCTTCGTGGCCCCACGACATACGATGCGGAGCCCTCGCGGCGTCCCGACATGATCGTGAACTTCCAGGTTCGCCCCGCCTCGCCTACGTCTGGTGTAGCTCTGACATTCCAACTAGGGATCTGAGTTACAGCGATTTGGTTGATGCCTATCATTCTACCACGCGCTAGGATGCGGTTGCGTACCGGCGATTCGCGAATCAAATCCACGATCTTGGATGATGCTCTGTGGATCTGATCTTCATGCTTAACTTTGTCAATAAATGGTCCTTGTTCTATTTCAACTTCGCTCCTGTGGATCTGCCTGACGCTCAAACCCACTCATACCTCCCCCATATCGCCGCCACAGGCGCCGTACAATGCGGAGACTCCACCGGCGCTGCTGGGAACGGCGTTCATCACGGGCGTCGACGCGTTCTACGTGCGCAGCCACGGGCCCACGCCCGTGCTGGACGATGCTGACAGGTGGGACGGCGACAGGACGCTGCCACGTGGGATCCACGACGCTGCCACGTGGGATGTCAGATGTCATTTGAGTCTCTCAACAGACACTTAGGCCGCCGACTTTGATCCCTGTTTTGTGCCCGCGCTTGGTGCTGCTGATGGTGCTGCTGCTGTTGGTGAGGGGGTCTTTCCGAGCCTCCTCAATACCACTCTTGGCTATTGTGCCGTCTCTTGTCTCTTGCGGCTCAACCCAACTTGCATCTTTCCATGTATTTGTGCATGCGTGCGTGCTCGTGCGTGTGCACGCGCATGCCTGCATGTGTGTGCGTGCGGAGGTATGTGTATGTGCCATGTGTGTGTATCGACGTGCATGGGTGTGCGTATCAGAGCAGCTATCGCTTGCAAGTGGGCGGTCTCGTGCCCAAGCCGCTTTCTCTCTCCCTCCAAGACATCAAGTGAGCTCCCTTTTGCCCACTTCAACCCACTCTTAGCAACACCTACTGCTCGTCATCCATCATCCCCACATCTGTGATTGTGTCTCCTACCTCCTCTCCCCGCCTTCTCTTTGCGTTGCTCCTAAAACCGTCCACCGAGGTTGCCAGCCATGTTCCCATGTTCCCAAGGCCGTTCTAACCTCTCCGTTTATGTCTGTGCACAACCTTCCTTTGCAGGTCCTTGCCAGCGGAAACCATCGTTGCCACCATGATGGTGAGACCCTCATCAGCCTCTCATCACGCCACGACCTTGGGACTGCCGTAGCTCCCCGCGTCTCACTTTACCAAAACCAATCTGCCAAGCATAGCCTGCTCTATATCGACTCTCCCACTCACACGTGCCTCTCTCCTCGTTCTCTTCATGCGTCTTCTGCTCACGTGCCCTGGTGAACAACTTTTCCCCTCAGTGTGTGGCCAGAGTCGACTCAAAAACATATGCCCTGCCCAACCACCCGTCCCCCAGTGTGCGGGCAACAGGCGTACGGAGATGAGCACTAGGCGCAAGGTCAAGGGTGTGGGGTGGTCCCAGGCTGCTATTGGGAACGGTGAGGCTCCTGCTGCTGCCGCCCTGTCCTACCCTCCTGCCATTCTGTCTGATTTTCGCCTTTTGCGTATCTCACCTGTTTCTCACGCTCAAGCCCACTCATCATTCACTCCTGTCCCATCGTATTCCATCCTCTCCCCTCTTCCCCCCTCACCTATTCCCTCTTCAACCTCGATCGTCCCACACCCTTTGCAAATCCCCACCCTTGAATTCCCACTTCCTCCTGAACCTACCCTCCCCCTGGTCACTCTGCATCAGCCACGTGGACGGGGGTGCGTCTGTCGCACGTGCTGCAGCTGGCGGGGGTGGCCCCTCGCTCCACGCGCACCTCAGCAGGCGGCAGGCACGTGGAGTTCACCAGCGTTGACGTCTGCCCCGTGCGTGCCTCCTCACTCACTCGCTCACTCACTCACTCGGTCGCCCGTTCATTCGTTCTCCAGTTGTCTCACCTTCCGTCTCTCACGTGTCCATTACTCTTGTTCCTCAGTTACTCCCTCTCACCGTCTCTCCCCTTCTCTGGGTCCCCAGGAGGAGAAGGGAGGCCCCTACAAGGCGTCACTGCCGCTGCTCCACGCCTCCTCGCCTGAGCAGGATGTGCTCATTGCGTACCAGATGAACGGACAGGTACGCTCTCGCCTCGTACCCAACATTATCACCACCACCCTCTCACATGCTCGTTCCCTTTTCCCGTGCTCTTGTTCTTCTCCTGCCCACCCCACCATCCCCTGTCATCCTTACCTCTTTATACCCTCTCGCAACATGACTGCTGCCACGATCTCACCACCAGTCTCTCGAGCATTGATGTGTCTCTCTCTGCTCGAATCACACACCCACAACCCCCTCCTCCTTCCCCCACCCCGCAGGACTTGACTCCAGACCACGGCTTTCCTCTGCGCATCGTTGCTCCCGGGGTCATCGGGGCGCGTTCGGTGAAGTGGCTGGATCGCATTGACGTGCTGTCGCACGAGTCGCAGGGCTTCTTCATGCAGCGCGACTACAAGATGTTCCCCCCCAGCATTGACTGGCACAACATCGAGTGGAACACCCGTCGCCCCATCATGGACTTCCCTATCCAGGTAAAGACTGCACCCCATGCCATGCCATGCCATGTCCAAGCGTCTTCATATTTTCCCGGCCATATCCAGGCAGCATTTTATAACTGGCATGCTTTTCTCTCTGCTCGCTCGGTCAAATTGCCTCTGGCACCACACGCACCAACCACCAGGCTGTCATGATTGTTCGTGCATGTCTTCTCACCCAAGAACTTCTCTCTCCCATTCCAACCCCATCAACGTGCCACCCTCCCTCCAGTCCGCCATAACTGAGCCTGCAGTGGGCGAGGAAGTGCAGCCAGGCCCTGTGAGTGCTCCCAACCCACGCCCCTGCCACGATAATTCCTTGCAATCTCTGCATTCTCTCCCTTCTTTTCCTCCATGTCCCCTTTCCACGTCTCCTCTCCTCCTGTTCTCACCTTCGTCCAGTCCTCCACTTTTCCACGCCTCTTCTCCTCCCCTCATCCTCTATCCTTATTTCCCCTTCTCCACATCTCATCCTCTCCTCCACTCCTCTTCTCCCCTTCAACTTTTGCTGCCTCGATCACGGCTGTATTCTGCCTCCCCATTTATCCGCCCAGTCTCCCCTTCGACCTCATGCAATTTCATTGCACACCTCTCCACTCGGAACGCTCTCGTCCTCCCTCCTACAACACCCAACCCCAACCCTCACCACATCCCTTTTCCTTCCCCCCGTGCCACCCAGATCACGATCCGGGGGTACGCAGCAGTGGGCGGCGGGCGCGGCATTGAGCGGGTGGAGGTGTCAACTGATGGAGGTGCCACCTGGCAGGAGGCCACTCGCCTGCCGCACACCGTCGACAACCCCGCAGAGCTTGGTCTCCTGCAAGGCCCGGCAGCAGCAGGAGAGGGAGGCGGCGTGTATGTGGCAGATGCGGATGAGGAGGGCGAGGGGCGGTTCAAGTGGGCGTGGGTGCTGTGGCAGCTTAATGCCACTGTCACTCCGCCATGCCAGATTGTTGCTCGTGCGGTGAGTTAAGCTGGAAGCACATCAGGAATGCCACGGTGAATCGTTCTTCTTGTTTCCCTGTGCCTCGTCCTTTTTGCGGGACAGGCTGCGTTTTACCTTACCGTATGCCTCACGTTCCCCTTCGTTTCCTCGCTTGAGGTGTTCGCCTGGCTGTGTCTCAGGTGGATTCATCGTCCAACACACAGCCGGAGGATGTGGATAGCATCTGGAACCTGAGGGGTGTGCTCAACAACTCGTGGCACCGTGTGGACCTCAAGGCTGCTGCTGACAATGCTACCGACAGTGCTGCTGCTGCTAAACTTTAATTTGCTAGAAACATGTGGTGCGTGTGGTCATCACTCGTTCGTCGTCTGTATCCATCCAACCTCTCTGTGTCTCCTGTTATGTTTTTGGACCCTTGTGCTGTGCCTTGGGCATTAATGGAGGAGGATGCTACCGGTAAGAATGGAAGCAGAGAGTAAAAAAGTGTTAGAATATATATTTATATATATTTATGTACCTGCCTGTAGCTGTAGCTTTAGTGTAGTTATAAATAACTGTGTTGGTGGTTCACCTCCTTTGTCTCCTACTTGTACCCACAATTCTATAGTGAGAACCCTTCCTTTCTAATCTCGATAGTTGCCTAGTACTCAAACCCTAGGCACTACTAAGGACATTCTAACATGGTGTCAGAGCTGGTTCTTTCCTAGAACCTTCTCTTTTTTTTTTTTTTTTTTTAGGTAACATGGGCCCGCCCTTCCTGCAGCGCGAAATGCGCTACTTTCTTCTTCGTCCCGTCGCGCCCTTCGCCCGTCACGTCCGTCGTCCCGCGGCCTCCGTTTCGTCGCCCCGCGGCCCCCCGTTTCGTCACCCCGCGGCCCCCCGTTTCATCGCCCCGCGGCCCCCCGTTCCCGTCGCCCGCGGCCCCCCGTTCCCGTCGCCCGCGGCTGTCAAACTGTATGTGCAGCATATTGTCTAGGCTGTAGTGGGGTAGCCCATATGGGGTACAACCAAATTAGGGTTAACTACTTGTACTCCTGCATCCTGCTAGTTCATTCATTCCTGCTGCTAGATTCTAACATGGTTTCAGAGCACTAAGGTCCGTAGGACCGTTTTTTTTTTTCGGGCCCACCTACCGCTGCGGTTACCGCGCTACCCCACGTACCTGCCTGCCTTGCCTTGCCTTGTGACGTGCTGCACAAGCGCTGCCTCCTACTGCCCTAGGCCAGCGCACTGCCCCTAGAGGCCCGTAAGGCCCGCGCGCCGCCTCTACACGCCCGTCAGGCCCGCAAACACGCTGCTGCCGCGCGCTGCCCGCACCGAGACCGCGCAGCCCGCACCGAGTCGCGCGCAGCCCGCTGCAGCCGCGCGCAGCCCGCACCGACCCGCGCGCAGCCCGCTGCAGCCGCGCGCAGCCCGCACCGAGCCGCGCGCAGCTCGCAGCTGCCGCGCGCAGCCCGCGCCGAGCCCACGCAGCCCGCGTCGAGCCGCGCGCGGCCTGCTACGGCCTCGCGAGGCCCGCGCGCGGCCCGCAGCAGCCCGCGCCGAGCCGCGCGCGGCCTGCTACTGCCTCGCACGGCCCGCGCGCGGCCCGCAACAGCCCGCGCCGAGCCGCGCGCGGCCCGCTACTGCCTAGCGCGGCCGCGCGCGGCCTGCAGCAGCTCAGCGCGCTGTCAGCGCAGCCCGCGCCGAGCCGCGCGCGGCCCTCTGCCTCGGCCCCGACCTGCCGCTGATGCGGCCCCGCCCTGCAGCTGCCACGGCCCCGACCTGCCGCTGATGCGGCCCCCCCCCCCCTGCTATCAAACTATATGTACTGCATATTGTCTAGGCTGTAGTGGGGTAGCCCACATGGGGTACAACCCAATTAGGGTTTACTACTTGTACTCCTGCATCCTGTTAGTTCATCCATTCCTGCTGCTAGATTCTTACACCTGCAGCTGCCACGGCCCCGACCTGCCGCTGATGCGGCCCCGCCCTGCAGCTGCCACGGCCCCGACCTGCCGCTGACGCGGCCCCACCCTGCTACTGCCGCTGAAGCGGCCCCGCCCTGCAGCTGCTTCGGCCCTGCTCTGCAGCCGGTGTTGCGGCCCCGACGTCGCCGCTGTCGAGCGCCGGCCCTGCTCGCCCGGTGAGCGCCTGCCCCCCCAGCCTTTGGTGAGCGACTGCCTGCCTGCCTGACGGCCTGCCTGCCTGCCTGCCTGCCTGCCTGCCGGCCTGCCTGCCTGCCTGCGCGCCTGCCTGCCTGCCTGCCGGCCTGCCTGCCTGCCTGCCGGCCTGCCTGTCTGTCTGTCTGCCTGCCTGCCTGCCTGCCTGCCTGCCTGCCTGCCTGTCTGCCTGCCTGCCTTCCTGCCTGCCTGCCTGCCTGCCTGCTTGCCTGCCTGCCTGCCACGCCTGCCCTGCCCGCGCTGCTGCTGCTGCTACTGCTACTGGCAGGTGGCCAGATGCAGCTCCAGCGACGTTCACGCGAGCCTCTCACGCCCCAGCAGCTTAGTGAGTGGTATACTAGCTGGGGTTGTCGCGGTAGCCGTCATAGCTGTCGCCCTAAGGCTGGTCAGTTGGGAGCGTCTAGCAGTGGCCAGCTGCAGCTGCAGGGGCGTCCACGCGAGACACTTACGCCTCGGCAGCTCCAGGAGTGGTACGCTCAGTGTAGCAGGTCTACACGTACAGTTCGCTGCCCGTACGTCATTCGCACAGGTGCTAGGACTGGTCAGCCTTGTGGGACGCTTGGTCACACACAGTCCCGCTGCTTCGCCCGTCTGAGCGACGACTGGCGCACAGTGTTTGGCGACGAGGCTGAGCTCCCCACCTGGCTGGAGCTGCATGGACAGAGGGTAGATATCTTTGCGCTTGACTATGATGCTATTCTCACTGCCATGTATGCCTTGTCTACTAGTGCTGACCGTGCCTGTTGCCTGTGCGTACCGCCTGACCCTGGTGAGGCTGCTGCCCTAGGTGCTAGTGCGTCTCCTGCTCTAGGTGCTGGTGAGGCTGCTGCTCTCGGTGCTAGTACGTCTACTGCTCTAGGTACTGGTGAGGCCGTAACTTCAGGTGCTGCTGAGTCTGCTCTCTCTGGTACTGCGCCCACTGCGGTCTCGCACACCTTCACCCTTGACTCAGGAGCTTCCCGCTCTTTCTTTCGCGACTGCACCGCACTCACGCCGCTCCGTCGGCCAGTCCCGGTCTCCCTGGCGGACCCCTCTGGGGGTCCAGTCCTTGCCCACTACTCCACGGTTCTGCCGTGTCCGGCCGTCCCGTCTGGCTTCCTGTCAGGTCTTTACCTCCCCTCGTTCTCTACGAACTTGGTGAGTGGAGCTGACCTCCAGGATGGGGGGGTTCACCAGTTCACTCCTGCGAGTCAGCGAGTGACTCACTGTACGTGTGCTAGGACGGGCCGGCACTTGGCCACGTTCACCCGTGCACCTGGCTCGAGTCTGTACACACTGACCACTGAGTCCCCTCAGGTAGCTGCGTCTACGTCTACGTCTGGTCAGCTGGCGGCCCCCTGCGAGTGTCGCGCTTTGTCGCACGACACTCTCCTGTGGCACCACCGCCTTGGTCACCCCTCCTTGCCTCGCCTACGTAGCATGCACTCTCGCTCCCTGGTCTCTGGTCTCCCCAGGTCTCTGCCTGCCCTCCCTCCCTCGCCTGCGCCGCCCTGCATTCCTTGCGTCGAGGGGCGGCAACGCGCCGCTCCTCACTCCTCCTCGTTTCCTCCCACAGAGGCTCCACTGCAGACGCTCCACCTGGACGTGTGGGGCCCAGCCCGCGTCCAGGGACAGGGCCACGAGCGGTACTTCCTGCTGGTTGTCGACGACTACACGCGTTACACCACGGTCTTCCCCTTGCGGAGCAAGGCGGATGTCCCTGCTGTTTTGATCCCCTGGATCCGCGCAGTTCGTCTCCAGCTCCGCGAGCGGTTCCGGTCGGACTTTCCTGTCCTACGTCTGCACTCTGACAGAGGTGGTGAGTTCTCCTCCGACCTCTTGGTAGCCTACTGTGCGGAGCACGGCATCACCCAGTCGTTCACGCTTCCGGCCTCTCCGCAGCAGAATGGGGTTGCTGAGCGCCGCATTGGCTTAGTCATGGAGGTCGCTCGTACCTCCATGATCCATGCGGCTGCCCCCCATTTTCTGTGGCCGTTTGCGGTCCGGTACGCCGCGCATCAGCTCAACCTCTGGCCCCGTGTCTCCTTGCCGGAGACCTCGCCCACACTGCTGTGGACGGGGAAGGTTGGCGATGCGTCGCGTTTCCGGGTCTGGGGTGCTCGTGCCTTTGTCCGCGATACCACCGCGGACAAGCTCTCCGCCCGCGCTGTTCCCTGTGTCTTCCTTGGCTTTGTCCCTGACGCGCCTGGTTGGCAGTTTTACCACCCCACCTCGCGCCGTGTCTTTGCGTCTCAGGACGTCACGTTCGACGAGTCGGTTCCCTTTTACCGTCTCTTCCCCTACCGCACTGCCTCGCTCCCCCCCCCGCCGCTCTTCCTCGCTCCAGGTGCTCCCCAGGTAGACCCCCTCCCCGCTCCCAGTCCTGCTCCTTCAGGTGTTTCTCAGGTAGACCCTCCTCCCTTGACTGCGCCGGTTGAGGTCACTGGTGACTCAGGTCCTACTGAGAGTGGTCCTGCTCGGGGTGCTACTTCTGGGGGTGCTGAGCCTGGGGGTGCGGAGCCTGGGGGTGCTGAGCCTGGGGGTACTGAGCCTGAGGGTGCGGAGCTTGAGGGTGTGGAGCTTGGTGGTGCTGAGCCTGAGTGTGAGGGGTCTGGGGGTGCTGAGCTTGGCGGTACTGACGCTGGAGGTTCTGGAGCTACTGAGGGTGCTGGCGCTGGAGGTTCGGGAGCTGCTGGAGGGCCTAGTCCTGGTGGCGCTGGAGCTAGAGGTTCTGGAGCTGCTGAGGGTGCTCGCGCTGGAGGTTCTGGAGCCGCTGGAGGTACTGGTGCTGAGGGTACTGACACCGGAGGTTCTGGAGCCGTTGGGGGTGCGGGCGCTGAGGGTTCTGAGTCTGCTGTTGCGCGGTCTCCTTGGAGTAGCCGCCTTCGTCCACGTGTGCCTCTCACCCCACAGCAGCTGCAGGACTGGTACGGTCGCCGTCAGCGTCGCGCCGCTGGAGCTAGGAGTCGTGCTGGTCCTTTGTCTACTGGAGGTGCTGGAGTTGCTGGTTCTGGAGGTGCTCGTGCTGGAGACACTGAGGCTGGAGACCCTGGGACTGGAGGTGCTGGCTCTGGGGGTGCTGCTGCTGGAGACACTGAGGTTGGAGACCCTGGGACTGGAGGTGCTGGTTCTGGGGGTGCTACTACTGGAGACACTGAGGTTGGAGACCCTGGGACTGGAGGTGCTGGTTCTGGGGGTGCTGCTGCTGGAGACACAGAGGTTGGAGACCCTGGGACTCGAGGTGTCGGCTCTGGGCCTGGAGCTTCTGGAGCTGCTGGAGGTACTGGAGCTGCTGGAGGTACTGGAGCTGCTGGAGGCACTGGAGCTGCTGGAGCTGCTGGTACTGGTGCAGCTGCGCCGACACGACTGTTCTTCGCTCCGCCGTCTCCGTCGTCTCTGCCGCCGTCTGCCTCTGTTCTTCGTCAGGTTCTTACTCTTCCGTCGTCTACTGGTCTTCCGTTACAGCCTGGCTCACCGCTGCCTGCTCCTTCTCCTTACACTGAGCAGACTGGTAGTCCTGCTGAGCGTCGTGAGCCTGCGTCGCGTCCTGTTTCGCCTGCTCGTCCTGGTCGTACCGGTCGTCGTGTTCCTCGTTCGCGTCAGCCGGCTGTCCCCGGCGCACACCTCGTAGTCCGTCGTCCTTCCTCTGCTCCGCCGCCTGTTCCTCTGCCGTCTCCTCCTGCGTCCTCTCTGCCTGCCGTTCCGGACCCTGAGTCTGACCGGTTTCGTACTGAGCACCCTACTGTCACGCGTCTCCTAGCCACTGTTGTCACTGACCCGTCGTTTGAGTCTACTGCTGCGTCTGCCTTGGTCGCTGAGCTTGTTGACTTTGCTGCTGCCTGTCGTCTAGACTACGCCGCTAGTCTTGTTGCTGAGTCTGAGTCTGTCTGTCCTCCGTCCGTCGGGGGTGAGTGTGCTCTTAGCACGGACGTCCTTGAGGACAGGCAGGAGGAGTTCCAGTGTCTTGCTGCTGCTTTACCTCATCTTGTGTCCTCGCTACTTGCCCCTGAGGGAGACCCGGATGCACCAGACATCCCGACTCCGCGCTCTTACGCAGAGGCGATAGAGGGTCCCTACTCCTCTCAGTGGCAGGCAGCCATGGACGCAGAGATGGCTTCCTGGAAGTCCACAGGCACCTACGTTGACGAGGTTCCCCCACCTGGGGCGAACATTGTCAGTGGCATGTGGATTTTCAGGGTGAAGCGGCCGCCGGGTTCTCCGCCTGTCTTCAAGGCGCGTTACGTGGCTCGAGGCTTCAGTCAGCGAGAGGGAGTTGACTTCTTCCAGACCTTCTCCCCCACCCCGAAGATGACCACTCTTCGGGTGCTGCTGCACGTTGCTGCTCACCGTGACTACGAGCTTCACTCTCTTGACTTCAGCACAGCTTTCCTGCAGTGCAGCCTGCACGAGGAGATCTGGCTGCGCCGCCCCCCGGGCTTCACTGGGTCGTTCCCTCCTGGTACCCAGTGGAGCCTCCGGCGGCCGGTCTACGGTCTCCGCCAGGCGCCACGTGAGTGGCACGACACACTGAGGACTACGCTTGCGGCTCTTGGGTTCGCGCCTTCTACTGCTGACCCGTCGCTGTTTCTGCGCACCGACACTTCACTGCCGCCATTCTACATCCTCGTGTACGTCGACGACTTGGTTTTTGCCACTGCTGACACTGAGGCTCTCGCCCACGTGAAGTCGGAGCTGCAGAAGAGACACACGTGCACAGACTTGGGTGAGCTGCACAGCTACCTTGGCTTGCAGATCACCCGGGACAGAGCACGTCGCACCATCACCTTGACTCAGTCACACATGGTGCAGCAGGTCCTTCAGCGCTTCGGCTTCACCTGGTCTTCAGCACAGGCCACTCCTCTGGCTACAGGTCACACGCTCTCAGCTCCACCTTCGGACGAGTCCGTAGAGCCGAGTGGTCCTTACCCAGAGCTAGTCGGCTGCCTCATGTACCTGATGACTTGCACTCGACCTGACCTCGCGTACCCTCTTGGTCTCCTGGCTCGCTACGTGGCTCCTGGTCGGCACCGACCTGAGCACATGGCTGCTGCTAAGAGGGTACTGCGCTACTTGTGCAGCACATCAGGCATGGGGCTAGTGCTTGGAGGGACGAGCCCAGTTGTCCTCACTGGGCACTCAGACGCTTCTTGGGTTGACGACCTGGCTACTCAGCGGTCGTCACAGGGTTACACCTTCAGCCTTGGCTCTGGTTCAGTTTCGTGGCGTTCTACACGCTCGTCTTCAGTTCTCAGCTCCAGTTGTGAGGCTGAGATCTACGCCACCGCCATGGCTGCACAGGAGTTACGCTGGCTCACCTACCTGCTGACTGACTTGGGAGAGCAGCCTCGTTCTCCTCCAGTGCTGTACGTTGACAACAAGGCCGCCATTGCCTTGTGTGAGGAGCACAGACTGGAGCACAGAACGAAGCACATTGCTCTGCGTTACTTCCTGGCTCGAGAGTTGCAGCAGCGAGGCCAGCTTCGTCTTCGCCACGTGGCCACTCGGGCCAACACTGCTGATATATTCACCAAGGCACTTCCGTCTGGTGATCATCAGCGCTTTTGTACTCTGTTGGGCCTTGTGCCTACGTTTCCACACTTGCTGTAGTCTCTGCTTGTACTGTGATCTATATATATACCTGCATGCTGGCTCTTGCTAGGTAGCCATCACTGTACTGTTATTGCTGCATATATATCTCTGCATGTGAACTGGCCTTATGGCCCTTTGCTTGTGCTCAGAATGCGTGGTGACGTTGTGATCCACCCTGAGCTTGTTTTGCTTCTCTTGACTGGTCGTGTGACCCCTTGTTCTCCCCCACTTTGCCTATGGGGTGTGTCAAACTGTATGTGCTGCATATTATCTAGGCTGTAGTGGGGTAGCCCATATGGGGTACAACCAAATTAGGGTTAACTACTTGTACTCCTGCATCCTGCTAGTTCATTCATTCCTGCTGCTAGATTCTAACAGCGGCCCCCCGTTTCGTCGCCCCGCGGCCCTCGTTTCGTCGCCAGCGCGGCCCGCCAGCGCCGACGCCAGCGCCGTGGCCAGCCGCCTGCGCCACAGCTAGCGCCAGCAGCAGCGCCGGTGACGAGCGCCAGCGCCGGGGATGGCCGCCAGCGCCAGCGCCAACGCGACCGCCAGCGGCTACCGCCAGCGCCAGCGCCAGCACCACCCGCCGCCGCCAGCGCCAGCACCACCCGCCGCCGCCAGCGCCAGCGCCAGCGCCAGCAGCCCACGCCAGCGCCGGCCGCGGGTGATGCCGCCCTTAACACCCGCCCTCCCTTACTCTCCTCCCGTCGTGGAGGGTGGGGGGGGATGTGGGGGGGGGCGGGTGTAAGGAGCCAGCACGTCCTCCCTCCCTTCCCTCTTACTCTCTCCCTGCAGCACTTGTTGCTGTGGGAGAGGGGGGGGAAGGGGGGGGATGAGAGATGCTAAGGGAGGGTAAGAGAGAGTGGTGGAACCAGTAGCCACGCATCTGTAGCTGCCGTCCACTGCTACTGTGGCACCTACTTCTGCAGCCCCTGACGCTTCTCTCTCTTCGTTCGTCTTCTTTGCTGTTGAGCTGCAAACTAAGCGCGCCACAGCACATCGTCTTCGTTCTCTCTTTCTTGCCTCAGGGCTTGCTGCAGCTGTCTCTGCCACCACTGCACTGGTTGTCATTGCACTTGCCTCCTGTTGCTGCTTTCTCTGTTCGTGGTGTACCCATCCAGGAGTTGTTGCTGCACAAGCTCCTGCTGCAGGCAGTTATGGGGGAGTGTTAGAATATATATTTATATATATTTATGTACCTGCCTGTAGCTGTAGCTTTAGTGTAGTTATAAATAACTGTGTTGGTGGTTCACCTCCTTTGTCTCCTACTTGTACCCACAATTCTATAGTGAGAACCCCTTCCTTTCTACTCTCGATAGTTGCCTAGTACTCAAACCCTAGGCACTACTAAGGACATTCTAACAAGAAGGCCGTTCCGCCAATGCACCAAACCGCTGGAGAATATTTGCCACGTTGACATGTAATTTCTGGATGGTGCAGTGCAGTCCTCTGCTCCTCTTTCTCCCCATTCCATCTCCACATTTGTGGGGAAATGGCACCAGACATATTCGCTCATGTAGAGAAAACGTATGCGTATATAAATATCAAGGGTGGACTAATCGCCAGGTCACTCACCATCGTGGTTCATTGTGCTTTCATGACACGTGGGTGTGCACTGTGGACACATCACATTTACAGGCACATACTAATGCGTTTGAGACACATCCTTCCTGGACGTCTGCTTACGCAGAGGAACCAATCATGGTAGAAAGTGTGAAATATAAAGCTGGAGTGGACCAACACTTTATGGAACATTATTGCACTCTGGAACATACAAAACCTCGCGTGAACAGTGCCCCACGACTTCCCCATAAGTTTATCATTTCTTGTTGCTGCTCCACTATAGATGCTGAAGTACTGAAGCACTAGATGTAGTAAGAATAACAAGCAAAAAAAAGGGTGTAGACAGCACTGTACAAGACCACTTGTTAGGAGTTTCTGGCGAGCAATGTTGCCAAAAGCAGTTGAACCGTCCCAGATTGTGACGTGTACGGCTCGTGGCGCGCAAGTTGATGCGACTGTACTGTATCACACACTGGCTCCGATTATGTCACAAATGACTCATCTAAACGAGTGCCTATTGCGGTTATTGGCCAATTTGATAGTAGAACATGCGAATCGCACCATCTATTTCCGAGCCGCATGTGGTTCCAAGCCCCTTCGCGATTCGTACTGCACACCACGTACTATTTCCCTGCCAAGGCGCTGCTGATATTCGCGTGGAACCAGCATTCTCGAGAGAATTGCCGCGGCGCGGGTTTTGGTCTCGTGAATTTTTCTTATCGCGCTCAAATTTTTCCACAACCAGAAAGACACACACTCCACCAACTATCGCGAGCGGCACGCGCTCCCCCCTTTTCGCGTCATTTAATCACTTTACGGGATTTTTTTTGGAGGTTCCAATTTGTTGGTGGGCAGTTTGCTGGGTGACATCGAACATAACTGCCACGCAGTGTTAGCCGATTGGTCATTTCGTTCCTCAAAGTGTGGATAACAGGTTCGGACAGGTTCGAGCGCGAACAGGCTCGACAAAGTGCTGCGGATCACTGTATCAGACAGTACAGTCGTGTGGGCTTAGTCGTGTCGCAATACGATTGGTCTGCTGATATTCACTGTACTGATTTTTACACCGCGCAGATCGCATGTACTGTAGTGCTGCGCCCATGTGGCACGTAGCCGTCAGGCACTCAGTCGTTTCCTTCCAGCCCTTGCCTCGCGGAAGATTTGATGCCGTGTTAAAAAACTGATCCGTAACACTTTGAATATCGGCCAATGATTTAGCGCCGCGTCATACTATCAAAGTGAAGTTATTCAAGTGCGTGCTGATGTGGTAAAATGGCATTCTTTGTGTGCTCGATACTATATACAGCGACCGTTTCACAACGAAAAAATCATCAGTAGATTGTAAATACATATTAGGAGGGAATAATTTTAACAAAATAAACAGCACCCAACTACAGATATAAAAAAAACAAGTTCATAAACAAGCCATATATTATAACACTTAGTTCCATTTTGCTATACTGTGAAAAACCGTTGATCACTCTTTTGCAAAATTCTGCAACTCCATGGTTTTTGGGGGGAAAATGCACATATTATGATCTTGTATGTGAAGTAATTTGTTTATTGTTGAAGACATCAATACTGTACTTAGGTTTGTTCTTTTGTTTGAAGAACTTTATTTTTACTTATCTATTCATTGTACTTGTGCATTGAGGCATGATCATCATAGTGAGTAAACGGAAAGAATCATGCCTTTGCCAACATTTTTACACTTGTGATTAACCTTTTTACACGCATAATCAACCGTGCTATGGACCTTGTTAACTCAATATATGTATGGTCAGTTGTGCCTGCATTACATTATTTCTGCCATGCCCAATTGGCGTTGTTATGCCTTGTGAGAGACCATAACATTACCCACCTGATTCATAAATTTAGAGACAATAATAATGAATTGCTATGCTTATCTCTTGTACTGCAATTGTTTGACGATGCTCCAATCATATGTTGCTATATTTTCAAAACTCTGAGTAAATAGTTTAACATGAAAACTGTATTGTAATGATAGATAAATGAGCTATTAACTTATATTGTCGTGCAAAAATTTACGCACTACCAAACAACGGTTACGAAGAACAGTTATATGTAGTTTTACATGTTTTATCTATCAATTAATCGTTAACGGAACGTAATGCTCTGCGTATATCGACACTCCTTGCTTTCTGAACCCTAAATTAATCGTGCGCGATCGTGATTGGTTCGGTTGGTGGCACTGAGGTCTGACGTGTCTAGTGTTCAAAACTCATGTCGGTGCTGCGGCGTTCAAAACGAACAACGTCAGATCAGCTGACGAGGCGATCTACCCAACGCACACAATACGAACCTGCACTTCTATTGGTGCTTGTTCGCGCTGCGCAGCTCGAAATGCTTCCTCTCGTGCTTATGAACCTGACGGTTCAATGACTGCCATTTGGCGCTTCGTGGATTTTCGACAGAGTGGCTCATTATCGAGCCTAACATACAAGCCGTCACACGTAGGCTTGGCAACCCAGTGCTACGCAGGTTTGGCTCCAACAATGTTGGAGCCCCTCGTTTGGGTTCCTTGCAAAAAGTTCCGACATGACCGTACACTCACATGTACACTACCAAATTGTAGTCAAAATGTCGGGAGGCGCGTACCGCTCGCGATGGAAGGTGGAGTGTGTGTCTTTTGGGTTGTGGAAAAATTTGAGCGCGATGAAAAAATTCCCGAGACCAAAGCCCGCGCCGCGGCAATTCTCTCAGCATTCTCCCATCGAATTCAAGGATGAGAGGTAGGGAGCCATCAGCGATTCCATTAGTTTGGTTGGACCTGTCTAGTTGTCTACGCTCTACCGAATTTCCTCCTTCCTCCAACCACAAAATAGAATTCACGAGCAATAGCGAGCGGCTGCTCCACGCACTTGCAAGGATGCTTCCATGGTATGATGTGATGCGCGCAGATCCTTTCTCGCTTCGCATCGATTCCTTCCCATGCACAAGGCGCCCCGCGCCCGACCGAGATACATCGAACGCAACTAGCTGCCGTCCTTGCTGTTGATCACCTCACCACCACCACCATCGCATCCCTCGAACGAACTGTGCCGCATCGCGTGCTTGACTAGTTACTTCACAGCTGCTGAACACACACACTGTCAAGAAGAATCTAAGGCAGACAGGACAACGAAGAACAGAGACGCTCATCCCGGCCACAACATCTGGGAAAGCTTGTAGGTGGTTCCCGTGTACGCATTAAGGTTTTAAGGTTGTGACGTGCTAGTTCAGAAGTTGACCTCCTTAGCTAGTCTGATCACTGCACTTGGGGCATCGAGCCGTCAGCTTTGTTCCGCGAGTACTCTATAGTCGCTCACGACACCAATAACCTGGGAACCGATCAGCAGCGACCGCAGACACGCGCGGTCAGAAGCTCCTTTCAGCGACCGCAGACACGCGCGGTCAGAAGCTCCTCTCAGAACGCCTCAGTATTGTTGAGGCCCCTCAGTATTCCCCTCGAACGATTAGAAAACCCTTCCAGCTCCTCGCTTGAAGCACCCTAGCTCCATACCATCAATGGTGCCCTCATCATCGCCAGCGCGATCCATGGATCCCGCTAACCCAACTCGTGCCCGTCTTTGCGTTGGCCTTCTATTGGCCGTCTCGCTCCTTTCCACCTTCCCGGCTTCACGCGCACAAGGTACGGCCTGCGCTTGGCTGCACCTGCGTTCGAAGGTCCACGCGCCTGCCCTCTTTGGATGAGCGAATAACATCTGCGTTGGCACGTGACAAGTACACGCTTGCTCGGTGATTCGGTAATTCAAGGTGGCTGTTATCCCCTTCCGCGACTTCTAGACCTCCCCCTCCCTTCTCGTCCCTGCCAACTTGTCCCTTGCATAATTCTCGAACTTTCCCCTTCTTACCCACTCCCCTCTTCGTCCCTTTCCACAAACACAAATCCTCCCCTTTCTTTTGCAGAGTTTCCCAGTACTGCATTTTCTTCTGAAGACCAATCCAGCGCTCCCAACTCGTTTCTCTTCCCCACGTCAACCTTCACTCCCTCCATACCTTCCTCGGACTCCTCTTCGTCCTCTTCATCGTCCTCCTCTCCCTCCTCATCGTCCTCCTCTCCCTCCTCATCGTCCTCCTCTCCCTCCTCATCGTCCTCCTCACCCTCCTCATCATCCTCCTCTCCCTCCTCACCATCCTCCTCTTCCTCCTCATCCTCCTCCCCGCATCTTTCATCCACGCGTCAATCGGGCATGTTTCCCAACAGCAACGGCATACAAACACCCACGAACAGTCAAATCGCCGGATCTGAAACCCAGCCCGTCAACCGCTTCAAGACGGGACCCATCAGGCGGAGCCCGCCGCAAGCGCAACCGTCACCGAACCCAACCCCGAACCCCTCCCCGCGACCCTCCCCCACGCCGTCCCCCAAGCCAGTCCCGTCCCCCTCGCCCAGGCCTCCCTTCGTACCGACGCCCCAGCCTACAATACCGTACCCGGTTCCGCCAGGGGGGGGTGTCTGGTCGGGGCCCGGGCGCGGGGCGGAGTATTTAATTAAGCTTCCGCCGGTGCCGCCCCGCCTACAGTTCAACGTGCGGCGCTTCGGCGCGGCGGGGAACGGGGTGAAGGACGACACGCGCGCGTTTGCCGCGGCGTTCGCCGCCGCGTGCTCGATCGGGCGCACGCGGAACGTGGCGACACAAGTGGTGGTGCCGTACGGATGGTACGCGGTGACCTACCTGGAGATGGAAGGGCCGTGTGGCCCGCGCTTTGTCTTCAAGGTATGATGGCTGCCCTCTGCTCATCGCACATACCACGTACGGTATATACCACGTACCATCGGACAGTTCGCTACCTTACCAGCCTGCACTTGTCTCACCTATATTCTGTACTCCAGTCCAGTTCAATACTCGTATCCAGCTACCTTTCTCAGCTAAGATGCTCTCTCACCACCCCATGCCGCGAAACTCTTAACTTCCCTCCCCCTTCTCATATCCGCCACCTCATCTGTCGCTCTCCTACCTCCCGCTGACGACGCCCTCCCGGGTCATAACGTTTCCTCCCACTCCCCCCTTCCCTGACCCCCCGCGCTCGCACCGCCGCAGCTCGACGGCGTGATTCTCGGCCCGGCCGGCCCGTTCGTGGCGCCCGTGCGGGACGCCGTGGTGTCGTTCAGCTCAATTCCGTGGCTCTTTGTGTCGGGGCGCGGCGCGATCGACGGGCGCGGCGCGAACTGGTGGCGCATGTGGGAGGCGGGGCAGCTGAACGTTGACCGTCCGATGCTCATGACGGTGTACCGATGCAACAACACCGTGGTTCAGGGGATCACGCTGCGGTAAGAGCAATGCTTTTTGGTATAGACGAGTGTAAAGGGCCGTCTTTCTCGTACTTATCTCGTTCAAGTTTATCTAGACAGGAGCTTTGAACAGTAAAATCAGTTACAGTGTCGATGCTAAGAGTTGCATATCTTTCCGCACTTTCCTCTCCTATTTTCACTCCCTCCTCCTCACTCCACTCGTTCCATCTTGTTCCCTGTCTTCATCACTTCGCCCGCCTATCAGTAACCCGGGCACCATCCATCTCAAGATTTCGCGAACGATAGGCGCCGTTGTGATCAACGTGACTACAACGAGCCCCGCCAACTCGCCCAACACGGACTCCATCCATATCTCTGCCAGCCGCGGTGTGACTGTAAGGAGGTGCACGCTGCACGGAGGGGATGACAACGTGGTGATTGAAGCGGGGTCTAACAGCGTGCGTGTGGAGGACACGTGGTGCATTGCAGGACACGGGATCAGGTGAGATGACGTAACGTGGAATGCGCATGTCACATCCCATTTCACCAAAGCTGCGCCATGGTTACGATTTCATCAATGCTTGCTCCCTGCCTTCCATCAACCCCTCTCTCGGTTCTTATTCCCTCAACCCTCTTCGTCTTCGCACCTCGTCCATATCTCCAATCCGTTCCCTCCACCCCTGTCCCCACCCCCTCCTCCCCCTTTTTCTCCCCGCACCAGCATTGGCAGCCTGGGCGACATGGGGAGCACAGCGTGCGTGCAGAACGTGGTGATCAAGAACGTCGTCCTCATGGCCCTCTCCAACGGCCTCCGAATAAAAACCTACCAGGGCGGATCAGGCTCCGTATCCAACGTGAGCTATCGCAACGTGTATATGGTGAACGTGCGGCGGCCTATAGTCATCGACCAGCATTACTGCGATCGAAATTCCGTGTCCCATTGCGAGGAATCCTCCCAGCATGCCGTGGCCATATCCGGTGTCTCCTTCTCGAGGATAATTGGAACGACAGACTACACGGAAGGGCTCTACCTCAACTGCTCGTCTACAGTTCCCTGCCGTGGCATCACGCTTAAAGATATCAACATTACGTCGTCTGCGTTGCCACGTGCACCGCTACGACCCAGGATTGCGCATGTGTACGGGGGGATGCGCAATGTGGTTGCGCCGAGACTGCTCCCGCAGCAGATAACGATGGGCCCTGTGCCGTTTCAGGAGCAGGTGGCGGCTCAACGCATGGCCAGCCTATGCCGGTGAGTGTGAATGGAAGGGAAGGAAATGATGGGCGCTTGCAGGGGAATGGGGACAGATAGCGGGGATGAGAGGGGATAGGGGGGTGAGGACATCTGGGGAAAAGGTTGTTCCTTATCGAATGTTCACGCCTTACAACAAATGCCTTACATCCTTTGCTTGTGAATGTGCAGGATGGTATAGTGCTCTGGGACTTAGCCTTCACAAATCGTCAGGGTAATGTGGGCGCAAAACTCTTGCCAGTATGAGCACATCTATTGCTACGTAGATTGGAGCAGCTTACTATCCTTGTAGGCCATATCCTATTACTTACCACCACATAAGGTTGTTTGCATATTTATTAGACCAGCTAGGATGTAACATACAACATGGCAAATGTTTCTTTTGGGTTATCTGTACATACAGAGCTCCTACACACACACACACACACACACACACACACACACACACACACACACACACACACACACACACACACACACACACACACACACACACACACACACACACACACTGAGAGAGGGAGGGAGGGAGAGAGAGAGAGAGAGAGAGAGAGAGAGAGAGAGAGAGAGAGAGAGAGATGTCAAATTATATGTTTAATGTTATGTAGGCTGTAGTGGGTTTAGCCTTAGGGGGTACAGAAACTTGCTCGACACTTCTTTGTATCCCCCCTCCAAACCCTAATCTCATCATACCTTCATACTATCTTCACATGGTGCTGGAGCTGCCGGAGCTGGTGCAGCTACGCCGACACGACTGTTCTTCGCTCCGCCGTCTCCGTCGTCGCTGCCGCCGCCTGACTCTGTTCTTCGTCAAGTTCTTACTCTCCCGTCGTCCACTGGTCTTCCGTTACCGCCTGGCTCACCGCTGCCTGCTCCTCCTCCTTACACTGAGCAGACAGGTAGTCTTGCTGAGCGTCGTGAGCCTGCGTCGCGTCCTGTCTCGCCTGTTCGTTCTGGTCGTACCGGTCGTCGTGTCGCTCGTGCGCGTCAGCCGGCTGTCCCCAGCGCACACCTTGTAGTCCGTCGTCCTTCCTCTGCTCCGCAGTCTGCTCCTCTGCCTTCTCCCCCTGCGTCCTCTCTGCCTGCCGTTCCGGACCCTGAGTCTGACCAGTTTCGTGCTGAGCACCCTACTGTCACGCGTCTGTTAGCCACTGTTGTCACTGACCCGTCGTTTGAGTCTACTGCTGCGTCTGCCTTGGTGGCTGAGCTTGTTGGCTTTGCTGCTGCCTGTCGTCTAGACTACGCCACTAGTCTTGTTGCTGAGTCTGGGTCTGTCTGTCCTCCGTCCGTCGGGGGTGAGTGTGCTCTTAGCACGGACGTCCTTGAGGACAGGCAGGAGGAGTTCCAGTGTCTTGCTGCTGCTTTACCTCATCTTGTGTCCTCGCTACTTGCCCCTGAGGGAGACCCGGATGCACCAGACATCCCGACTCCGCGCTCTTACGCAGAGGCGATAGAGGGTCCCTACTCCTCTCAGTGGCAGGCAGCCATGGACGCAGAGATGGCTTCCTGGAAGTCCACAGGCACCTACGTTGACGAGGTTCCCCCACCTGGGGCGAACATCGTCAGTGGCATGTGGATTTTCAGGGTGAAGCGGCCGCCGGGTTCTCCGCCTGTCTTCAAGGCGCGTTACGTGGCTCGAGGCTTCAGTCAGCGAGAGGGAGTTGACTTCTTCCAGACCTTCTCCCCCACCCCGAAGATGACCACTCTTCGGGTGCTGCTGCACGTTGCTGCTCACCGTGACTACGAGCTTCACTCTCTTGACTTCAGCACAGCTTTCCTACAGGGCAGCCTGCACGAGGAGATCTGGCTGCGCCGCCCACCTGGCTTCACTGGGTCTTTTCCTCCTGGTACCCAGTGGAGCCTCCGGCGGCCAATCTACGGTCTCCGCCAGGCGCCGCGTGAGTGGCACGACACACTGAGGACTATGCTTGCGGCTCTTGGGTTTGCTCCTTCTACTGCAGACCCGTCGCTGTTTCTACGCACCGACACCTCTTTGCCGCCGTTCTACATCCTCGTGTACGTCGACGACTTGGTCTTTGCTACAGCTGACACTGCTGGACTCGCCCACGTGAAGTCCGAGCTGCAGAAGCGACACACGTGCACAGACCTGGGTGAACTGCGCAGCTATCTTGGCTTGCAGATCACTCGGGACAGAGCACGGCGCACCATTACCCTGACTCAGTCACACATGGTGCAGCAGGTCCTTCAGCGCTTCGACTTCACGTACTCCTCGCCTCAGGCCACTCCTCTGTCTACTCGCCACTCGCTCTCAGCTCTGCCTTCGGATGAGTCCGTAGAGCCGAGTGGCCCGTCTCCAGAGCTGGTTGGCTGCCTCATGTACCTGATGACCTGCACACGACCTGACCTGGCCTACCCTCTTAGCATCCTGGCACGCTATGTTGCTCCTGGGAGACACCGACCAGAGCACATGGCTGCAGCGAAGAGGGTGTTGCGCTACTTGTGCAGTACGTCGGAAATGGGGCTCGTGCTTGGAGGGCGGAGTCGAGTGGTTCTTACGGGTCACGCAGACGCGTCTTGGGTCGACGACCTGGCTACACAGCGGTCGTCACAGGGTTACACCTTCAGCCTTGGTTCCGGCTCTGTTTCGTGGCGGTCTACTCGCTCGTCTTCTGTTCTCAGCTCCAGCTGTGAGGCTGAGATCTATGCAGGAGCCATGGCTGCACAGGAGTTACGCTGGCTGACCTACCTGCTGACTGACCTTGGAGAGCCGCCTCGTTCTCCTCCAGTTCTGTACGTAGACAACAAGGCCATGCTGGCCTTGTGTGAGGAGCACCGACTGGAGCACAGAACGAAGCACATTGCTCTTCGGTACTTCCTTGCTCGTGAGCTGCAGCAGCGTGGTCAGCTGCGCCTTGCTTACGTGGCCTCTCAGGCCAACACTGCTGATATCTTTACCAAGGCACTTCAGCCTTGTGATCATCAGCGCTTTTGTACTATGCTAGGTCTTGTGCCTACTTGGCCTCACTTGCTCACTTCTTGACCTTGCTTGTACTGTGATCTATATATACCTGCACCTGCATGCTTACCCTTGCTAGGTTGAGATCACTGCCTTGCTTGTTCACCTTGATATATATAACTCTGCTTGTGAACTGGCCTTGTGGCCTTGTGCTTGTGCTCAGAATGCGTGGTGACGTTGTGATCCACCCTGAGCTTGTTTTGCTTTGTTTCTTCTCTTGACTGGTCTTGTGACCGTTTGTTGTGTTGGCTATCCCCCACTTCGCCTATGGGGGTGTGTCAAATTATATGTTTAATGTTATGTAGGCTGTAGTGGGTTTAGCCTTAGGGGGTACAGAAACTTGCTCGACACTTCTTTGTATCCCCCCTCCAAACCCTAATCTCATCATACCTTCATATTATCTTCACAAGAGAACACAACACAACACAACACAACACAACTGCAAGAGTCTTCGTCGAAATGCCACCTACCCTGCCGCAATGCCATGCTGATACTAGGGAAATTAGAAAAGAGGTTGTGGTACGGGTACACCAAGTGGACATGAGTTCTGTAAATGCTTTAGTTGTACAACGAGGGAGCATAGATCGGCGGGGACATGAAGTCTATGTGTGGCACGGGTTGAGCACTCTAGTCTTGGCTGGAATGCGATGCAGGGGTAGCTCAGAGTTTAGGGTTCCGTGCAGAGGCTTTCATTCTATGCAATATAGTGTGTGAACTTGGTAATAAGGAATATAGAACTCTTTACCAGTTTAAAGCATATATCCTATATAGTCGTAGACTCGTTCGTTGAAAAGTTTTATGAGAAGGCATTCCTGTACGCTGCAGGAGCCGACTCTACCGAGTACGAAGTCGAGGAGTCAGAAGAGTCGAAGCGACACAGCAACCGTATGGTCAAGACCGATGCAGAGAAAGAACTCCAAGAACTGCGCAAAGGCGATGCGGGAACCACTTCCCAACCAGTTCAACAACCGGCTGCGAAAAGCCGCGATACCGCCGCGCACGGCTTCTCCCTCGACTCAGACAAATCTGCAACAACTGCCCCTCGTCCAAGCGACAAAACCATCAACTCTGCGCAAACACGTTTTCTCAGCGTGTCGAAAATCAAGACTACTGCCGTGTTTGACGGCAAGGACTTTTATACATGGAGTTTTGAGCTTGAGCTCCTCCTAAAGACAGCGCAGATCTACCACTGCTTCAACGGCTCCTATCCTAAACCGGTGGAAGACACCGAAGACGCCCGCGCTCAATACTACAGTGAGTCGCTTATGGCGTATAGCGTCCTGCTGCGCAACATGTCGCCGGCAGAACAACTCGGCATCCGCTCCTACAAAGAGAGCGCCGCTCCGGCTCTTGAAGCTTGGAAGCACCTCGTGGAGGTATATCAGCCGAAGGATTCCGTCACTGCAAGCCGTCTCCTGCAACAACTCATGGAGACGAAGATGGGGCACGGGGAGAAAGCAAACAGTTACATCAACCGTTGTCGGAACATCCGTGATCAAATCATCAAGAACGGAAGTTCTATCTCGGAGGAGATATTCGTAAACATCATCCTCCAGGGACTTGGGCCCGAGTGGAAGCCCTGCAAGGCGCTACTCCGACAACGAGGACAGCTCTCCGAAGCCGCGCTATGCGCCGCCCTGCTGACTGAGCAGCAGGACATGGACTCGAGCAGAACGAGTTCCGCGCCGCGGCGAGAGCGACTCGCCATCTACAGAGACAACCGTGAAGAGCGACGACAACCAAGGCGCCATTACTGCAAAATTTGCAAAGCCTTCGGGCATTCAACGGATCGATGCAAATCCCGATCCAACTATCGGCACCCGAATTCCACTCACCACAACAACTGGGTCAGCCGACAAGACGCTCGTCATTCTTAGCCCCAACAACCAATCTCTCGTCCCCCTGCACAACAACAACAACCACAGCAGTCACAAGGATCTCAAGGAGGAGCTCCCAGAAACGTAATCGCAAACATGGCGACGCGACGCCGCCGCACTGCTGAGCCAGACGAAGAAGACGAGCCCCAGGGAACATTGCCGCAACCAGAAGAAGGGTGGAACAATCCCTTCACGGAAGACCACTATTACCAGTATGACGAATCAGCCAATCACACTGCGGGAAAGCCCGCCACACGACAATCAACTCTACGTACCTGTCGGATGGAAGGAAGACGAAGACCCATCCTTCCACAGGCGCTACAAGGCAACGCTCGTGACACCGCGCCTCGCGCTACTGCTCCGCAATAACAACCAAGACAACCACAACACCTGGTACCTGGACAGCTGCTGCGGACAACACATGGTGGGATCGACCCGCTACGTATCGAACCTCAACCGCGCCCCCGCAACCTTCGTCACCGTCGCTAACAGTCACCAGCTGCGTGCCAACTCCCAAGGCGTTGTCATTCTGCAAGCACGAGACAGCAACACCCACATCTCGTTCAACGACGTGCTCTACGTCCCAGATCTGCGCTTTAATCTGCTCTCGGCAGGACAACTTCGCGACTGCGGCGTCATACTCACCACGGATCTGGCCACGCGCGACCTCATCCTCACGTACGCCCCTCCAGACACACCTCCCGAGTCGTTCAAATACCTCGGTCGAGCCCGCTCCATAAACGGGATCTACGTTCTGGACTTCGACATACCAAGCTGTGAAGCCTCATTCGATGAGCTCGTGGACCTGGTCCCCCTCGAATTCGCCTTCATGAACGAAGAATCATGGCAGCATCCTGATGGACGACCGTGGATCCGCCGCAGCCCACACCTGCGCGAAATCAATCTGCATAACCCCGACATCAACGGACTCTGCACCACCTGCCACACACCCGCGGCAAGCCGCACGGAGCAAGTCGAGAGGGAGTACGCGGCCATCCAGGAGGCGGAAAGCACTGAACAGGAACCCACTGGCATGACCGAGGAAGAACTCGCAGTATCAACTTACCGCATCTTCGGAGAAGAAAACAAGCAGTTCGGTCACCGGCCTGATCCGCGCCCCACACCACGCTCCGACACCCTCCGATTCATCCTCGAGGCTAACGCCTCCACCATAGACGAGGAAGGCCGCCCGCGCCCATACACCCGCGAAGTCTACCGCCATGAAATCGACCCGGCCTGGAAGGACCCTGATGAAGCCGAGGAGTTAAGCGTCAAGGAGGAACAAGATAAGGCCAGGGCAGAGAAGAAACAAAAGCTGTACGAAGAACGTATCGCAGCAGGCTGGAGCGAGGAGTCTGCACGACGAGGTGGATGGGGAGACGATGACTACCAACCCGAGGAAGGCGCTACCTGGGCATCAGCCACTGGAGCATGGGGAGCCAGCAGCAGCGGCATGGTAACCACCGGAGGCTGGGGCACGGAAGAAACAACTGAAACGGACCTAACACAAGACGAGCTGGAGGAAGTAGAACGAGAAATGCGCGCCGAACGCGGGGAAGCATCCCCCCGCGTCGCCATACCCCTCGGATGACCACCACCTACACGCTCACCCCCCCGGTCACCATGGCGCTGGGACAGTACCTGGACGGAGCTTGAGGAGGGGAACGTACCCCCAACACCAGTCCGAGACTCCCTTGGTCCAATCTCCCGTCCAGATCCATACGCCCGCTTCATCGAAGGCACAACAACGCCGCTCACCATCATCCCCGACCGTGAATTTCTCGCCCTCTACCTCTCGACCGCACCTGCAGAAGGGGAGACAACTGCAGCAGAAGAAGCAGAACAAGGAGCAGAAGAAGCAGAACCAGGAGAAGAGGAGGAACCACCGCTCCAGATCCCGCAGGAAACAGAGGAGGAAGCGGCGAAGCATCGCGCACGCTACATGCGCAGCAGCGGCATTCGCGCCGAAGACGATCTCTGGCACCAGCGACTCGGACATCCCTCGCGCCAGACCCTCGCCAACTGCCTCCGCGCCAAGGTTTTTCTCCCAGGAGCACTTCTGCGCCCCGACGGCACCGAACCACACAACACCCCACACCCACTCACCTGCACCGTTTGTCCCACTGCAGCCCTCACTCACAGCGCATATCCTTCGCTGGAGCCAAGCACCAACCGCTACAAGAAACTACAGAAGGTGTATAGCGACTTCATCGTGCTCACTTGTGAGGGACTCAACGGCGAAAAATACACGCTGACCTTCATCGACGCCTACTCACGCCACGTCTGGATCGCCAACGTCGACGCACGGTCCAAGGCTCCAGAAGTTTTCCGCATCTGGCTTGCACACGCACAGCGACAGTCAGGGAGGAAGCTGAAAATCTGGCAGAGTGATGGCGCCAAGGAGTTCCGCAGCAACGAGCTGGAGAGCGTCCTCACCGAGAAAGGAATCAAGCATGAGATCTCTCTCCCCTACGCTCATCAGCAGCAAGGAGTCGCAGAAAGGGTGAACCGCACCCTCATGACGAAAGTACGCGCCCTCATGAGCCAGTCCGGCCTCCCCAAGAAATTCTGGCCTTACGCCATGAACCACGCGGTGCGCCTATACAACCTCCTCTCCACCACGGCCAACAGGGACAACCTTTCCCCGCACATGAAATGGACCGGCTCAAGGGGAGACCCCTCCATGCTGAGGGTTTGGGGGTGCATGGTGCAGTATTGGCCAACCTCGGCACACATCGGCAAGTTTACTGAGCGTGCACGATGGGGAGTTCATCTGGGGCTCAGCAACGAACACAAGGGGTGGCTCGTTCTTTCGACATCGACAGCAAGGAGATTGTTCCCATGCGTGACGTTCTCTTCTACGAACGACTCACCTTGAAGCAGTGGATCGACGACGAACAACGCAACCAAGCTCGCGGCTATGTCAACAGCGGCCGCAGCTTTGCATCTCCTGAGGACGAAGCAGCAGCAGCCTTCGATCGCGACGACACCGACGATCACAACGGCATCCAGCCTCGCCCTCGCTCGGACGATGACGACGACGACAGTGACGACGCCCTTGCCCCTGGTCCATCCCGCCGCAACACCGCCCCAAGCACTTGCTCACCTGGTCACGATAGCGACGATGATGACGTGGTGGAGGTCCCCATCACCGACGCTACGGAAACCACGAACGTGTCCGGTCTGCAGCTCCTCGGGCTACACACCTCCGTCTTCGCCATGACTCGCGCCGTCGAACCAAAGAACCCGCGCCATGCCCTCACCGGCCCTCACGCTAAAGAATGGCGTGCAGCTATGGACGTCGAACTAAAAGCGCTGGAGTCCCGTGACACCTGGGTTCTCGTCGATCGTGCAGCAGTGAAGGGGAGAAGGGTGCTAAGCAGAAAATGGGTTTTTCGGCTCAAGACTAACGCTGACGGAACCATTGAGCGCTTCAAGGCACGATGGGTGGTCCGAGGCTACGACCAACGCCACGGCATCGACTTCGACTAAACCTTCGCCCCCGTCAGCCGTCACACCTCCGTCAGGATCCTACTCGCCATAGCGGCCGCTAAGCATCTGCCACTACGACAGATCGCCGTGAAAAACGCATTCCTATATGCGTTGGTGGACGCAACCATCTTCGTGGAGCAGCCACACACCTACGGAGAAGGAGATCCCAGGGTCTGCCAGCTGAAGAAATCCCTCTATGGGATCAAGC
This sequence comes from Closterium sp. Yama58-4, assembly GCA_947470075.1. NCBI lineage: Eukaryota > Viridiplantae > Streptophyta > Zygnematophyceae > Desmidiales > Closteriaceae > Closterium > Closterium sp. Yama58-4. The sequence goes on along the minus strand of CANIUD010000810.1, from coordinate 79,431 downwards.
AGGCGCCTCGTCTCTGGCAGCAGCACCTGCACAAAATTCTACTCGAAATCGGCTTCAGGCAGCTGCCACACGACCCGGGAATGTACCGCCTCCACTTCAACGGCGATTACATCCTCCTCACTGATGACCTGCTCTATACTGGCACCTGCAACACTCTCCTTAACCAGTTTGAAGAAAACCTGGCGAAGCGCGTGGACATCACCATCAACCACAACGTCACTCAGTTTCTGGGCCTGAACATCACCTACGCGCCAGAAGCAATTCATCTGTCAGCTTCGAAGTACGCAGAGCAGCTGGGAGAACAATTCAACATCTCACGCGCACCACTCTCAACTCCCTACCGCAACCCCAGCACCAACTACAAACCGGACAACAAGCCTCTGTCCCCCGCGGGGCTCCAACTGTACCAGCAGCAACTGGGCTGCCTGCTGTTCGCATCTGTCACATGCCGACCCGACCTTTCGTACATCGCCAGCCAACTGGCACAGTACTCCCGCAAACCAGTGGTCGAGAACCAGCTGGACCTGGAGCGCGCCCTGCAGTACTTCATCTCCATGCCTGACATCGGGCTCTCCTACTCCACGCTGTCAACAACATCCTTCAACCTCAACGGCTACGTGGACGCTGATCATGCCGCTGACCCAGCCAATCGACGGTCCCGAACCTGCTTCGTCTTCCGCCTGGAGCCAACTGGCCCCATCTCCTGGAATTCGCAGAAGCAGGAACTGGTTGCCCTGTCATCGGCCGAAGCTGAATACATCGCCGCGACAGCAGCAGTTCGCGAAGGCCTGTACCTGCAAGAGCTGCTACAGGAGGCGAAAATCCCAACCTCGCCCACCTTTCGCCTGCACTGCGACAACCAGAGCGCGATCAAGATCGCGAACAAGCCGGGGTTCGTGAACCGCACGAAGCACATCGCACTGCGGTACTTCTTCGTCAAAGACGAAATCGACCAGGGCAAAGTTGACCTCGCTTACTGCCCAACCACCGAGATGGCAGCCGACTTCCTCACCAAATGTCTGCCACGTCAGCAGTTCAAGCACTGCTCCGACCTCACCGGAGTGGTCAAGCGAGTCAGCACCCTTCGCGTCCAGGAATGAAGGGGAGTGTTACGATATGAAGTTTTATGAGAAGGCATTCCTGTACGCTGCAGGAGCCGACTCTACCGAGTACGAAGTCGAGGAGTCAGAAGAGTCGAAGCGACACAGCAACCGAATGGTCAAGACCGATGCAGGCAGAAACATTTGAAGTGAAAAGAGCGGGAACAGGTTTGAAACTGATTCCCGCGCCGCACGGTTTGAATTTCGCTGCAATAAGGGAATGTACCCCTTAGAGTACATGGCTAGTCTAGGTCGTTTCGCATTCCTCTGTATTTCTATATAAACCCTATGTATGCATGCTATAATCAATCTCAGTCATTTACATTCACTCTGACCTGAGTTCACTACTTCCGCTGCGACACAACCTGCGATCAACCCTGAACGATCCTTTTCACTAAGTTTCACTTCTGATTGTAACAAATGCTTTAGTTGTACAACGAGGGAGCTTAGATCGGCGGGGACATGAAGTCTATGTGTGGCACGGGTTGAGCACTCTAGTCTTGGCTGGAATTCGATGCAGGGGTAACTCAGAGTTTAGGGTTCCGTGCAGAGGCTTTCATTCTATGCAATATAGTGTGTGAACTTGGTAATAAGGAATATAGAACTCTTTACCAGTTTAAAGCATATATCCCATATAGTCTTAGACTCGTTCGTTGAAAATTCTGTATTCCCTTTACAAGCAGGAGTATTTCGGAGTCGTGGCGTGCTCCAAAGATGGCGCGTACGAACCAAGGCCAGATGGAAGTGGGGGAGTATGGCGTGTGATCCTCGTCAGCCGCTTTGAAAAGGGTGGTGGTGGTGGTGATGGTCCAATGGTTTATATGACGTGGCCAAGACATCGTTTGACGTCGAGTCAAGCCCCGACCGCGTATTGGTGATTTCCAAGTTTTGGAAGAACAACCAATCAATGCGTTCCTTTGGTACTCCTCATTAGATTGAGCGAATGTGCTTGACGGATTACTGCCACGTCATTCTGTCAACCACCTCATTGGGAGCCTAGGTACACTTCAGTGTGCCATGCGTGTCAGACCCGGATGTTGAAGGAATCCGCGCCAATACAGCCTGGTGGACAGGCAGGGTGGTTTGGGCTGGGAACAAAATTCTCAACGGCTTCGGTTATCAAATGTGCGAGAAGACTTTTTCCTGGATTACCTCGATCAACCTCTCCGCTCACTGATTTGTAGCAAAGTTCAGCTAGGCAAACATTACCCTGGTCGACCTGCCTCCACAGCGTCCAGCCACAACCCTGTGTGGCTGGGCGACATAATTATTATAATTCAGTGTTTTCGTGTGAGCTTTACCGTCGTTCGGACTGTTACCAGTACGTCAGAAGTGCCGTCACGTCATGGCATCGTCAGAAAGGACCTCATTTAAGAAGCAACACCCCGTTGGTGAGTGCATTTTTTCGACTCAGCCCCGTCGAATCCGGGAACTCGTTATAATGACTCGATTTTCTTATTCGCAACCTCGTTTCAACGTCTCAATTTTCGTCCTTGACAGAGAAAAGGAAGATGGAAGCTGAAAGGATTCGCCAGAAGTATCCGGATAGAATTCCTGTACGTATTTTTATTGATAGCTTCAATATGTCAATGTTCTGTGTTATATCAACAAATGTTTGCTTATGTATGACGTATGCAGGTTATTGTTGAGAAGGCTCGCAGGAGCAAAGTACCCGACATGGACAAAAAAAAGTAGGTTCTCTCTCTCTCTCTCTCTCTCTCTCTCTCTCTCTCTCTCTCTCTCTCTCTCTCTCTCTCTCTCTCTCTCTCTCTCTCTCTCTCTCTCTCTCTCCTCTCTCTCTCTCCCTCTCTCCCCCTCTCTCTTCCTCTCCCTCTCCCTCTCTCTCGTTCACCTGCACACAAGCACGAGCACAAGTGAACACGAAGAACACGTTCCTAACTTCCCCACAACCCCTTTCCCCTGCATGTCTCGTTTCCACGAGGGCTTCCTAGTACCTTACCCTGTCTCATCACATGCTTTTGTTGTTTACATGCATCTTGGTTAACTGCTGTTACAGGTATTTGGTACCTGCGGACATTTCAATCAGCCAGTTTACAGCAGTCATTCGCAACAGAATTAAGCTTAGCCCCGAGCAAGCGATATTTCTTTTTATTGGCAACACCATGCCTCCTTCCTGTGAGTTACCGTACATGTCTGTGCAGATGTTTTGCCCTATAATCAGAGGATATTGACACATATTGTGTGTGTTTTATTTTTTTTCTCTCTTTTTTTTGCAGCTGCACTTATGTCGGCCGCCTATGAAGAGCACAAAGATGATGATGGCTTTCTCTACGTGACATATGCTGGCGAAAACACTTTCGGATAAATATAGGCCCGTGAACAGATTCGTGTACATAACCACCTTGTAATTATTGTGAAACATGAAGTACTGAAACACTAAAAGATTTATTAAATGACTAGAGCTGGTGTGTATTGATTTATTACCGTATTGATCATTGAATAATGATATACCTGAATTGAAGCACTGTAATTGTATTCTGGGAATGTCCAATTGCCCGCAGATTGGAACAAGGGGTGCGGCCTTCCCTACGCCTGGGGAGTTGCTGTTGGCGGGAACAAGGCATGGGAATCAGAAGAACTCGAGGTGCATTCAATCAGTTCGGCTGCCTGGAAAAGGTTCTCCGTACTGGCACAGCGACGCAATGTCAGCGCGGCACGCTTCCCCCAAATCTCATTCCAAGCTGGCACGGCACACACGGCCACCTGCATCGCACTGCAGAGCGTCACCTTCCAGGCTCCACCCTAGGTAGTCTCGGGAAAAGAGTTTCGTTGCTAGTTTCTACTTCTATGCTCCAAACACGTAGTCTGGCAAGCAGTTCTGAAATCGTTCTCGTTGAATTTTTGCTCGCCAAAAGCCTTTCCTCGTTTGTTCTTGCTCCGAGTCGTTTGAAGTGTTGCACCTGCCGGTATCATCGGCTCCTCTCACGAGTAAACCAGTTGCAACCCCCCCTAACCTTCGGATTCAGATTCGTCTGCCATGGGAATTTCTCGCATTGCTGAGGTACGGTGGGTTGACGGAGTTCAGTGACGCGATCCCAGTGTCAGCGTCTGCCTCTTGGTGCTTAACGACTGCAGCTGACGGCTCTTCTAGAGCGATCAACTCCTTTAACAAGGAAGGCTTCTCTCCGTTTAGCTCACTCGTCTTTGATCCTGTTTTCTTGACACTTTCTACTCCATCGTCCTCCAATCGTGGAAAATTTTCACCCGGTCGTCGTTTAACGCGGCAGTCGCTGCACCTGTCGGCAGCTGATCCGTCGCGTCGCTCAAACGTCCAGCGCAGCCATGTTGTCGGCGAGCTTCAATCGCCTGGTGGAGGCCGCCATCGTGCCGTTCGCCGAGGTGCTCACGCTCGCCGCCTTCGGCTACCTCCTCGCGCTGCCCAGCGTCAGCGTGCTCACCGACAAAGCCAGGCGCCTGCTCGGAAAGCTCGTCTTCGCGCTTTTCCTCCCATGCCTCATCTTCGCTTACCTGGGAGATACGTTGACGCTGGAGCGGATGCTGCTCTGGTGGTTCATCCCCGTTAACGTCATCATCGCTGCCGTTTCTGGATGCTTCATGGGCCTGCTGGTCGTCGCGTTTGCCCGCCCGCCGCCCCGGTTTTACCGCCTGACGATTGTCATGACAGGGATCGGCAACATCGGCAACATTCCCCTCGCTATTGTCAACTCCATTTGCAGGCGGAAGGTAGACAACCCGTTCGGATCCCCGGCCGAATGCCATCACCACGGCGTGGCGTATATAGCATTCGCTCAGTGGGTGGGAGCGTTCATCATCTATACCTTTGTATACCACATGCTAGAGCCACCGGAAGAGTTCTACGAGATCGTGTCTCCTGATACCGTCCCCGGATCTGACGCCGCTCTCCCTGACGGCTCCCTTTCTCCAACCCCCCTTTCTCCATGCGCCTCTCTGCCGATCCTCGCTCCTGGGTCGGCAGCAGCCAGTCCTTCCCTCGAACCTCAACCTGGTGGGATTTTACCATCCGTTAAGAGCCTCCTTCCAGGCTCCTGGTTCCAGTCGCGGCAGAAAAGCTCGTTACTGCGGCAGCAGGAGCATGAGCACTATCAGCGGCTGATCGCGTCACCCACTCAGTCCAGCCGTCAGCTGCTCGAGACAGAGTTCCCTAGTCTGCTGGAGGTGACTGCTCGCGCGCCGCAGATGAAAGAGCCGCTGCTGGCGCGTCTGTTCAGAAGCCTTTCCATTTCAAACGCTGAGAGATCTGTGGGTGGTGTGGTTAAGGGCCAGGCTGTGGCTAAAGCTGCTGTCGAGGCTCAAGCTGTTTCTGCCGCTGCTGCAACGAACGGCCATGTAAACGGATGTGAGGACCGGCAGGGAGAGATGACTGGGGAGAGGTTCGACGGGCAGCAGAGAGGGAGGGAGAGTGCGGTTCTGGATGCGATGGAAAGGAACGCAGCAGGCGAGGAAGGAGATATGGGTGGTCACAGCGCAAGAGTGTCATGCGATGCGCGCTCCGCCAATCCACACAGCGTGAGGTGCTCTTGTGTGTGTGGCAACTGCAAGGAGACATGCTGTGTGGGTGTGGTTGATAGCAGCTCGGCCAGACGGAGCATCAGGGGCTTGGATGCGGCGGGTGGTACAGATGCTGATGCCTGCACGTGCGGTATAACTGTAGAGCCGTGCACAGTCACAGGCTCAGGCTCACGCAGAGGGTCAGACGCAGGCAGAAGCAGGCCCAGCACAGGGACCAGCAGGAGGAGCTCAATGACTCAGAGCAGCTGTGGAGAGGAGGACGATAGCACAGAGGGGCACAAGGGGCAGAACGGTGATACCTCTGCTGCTGAAAACAATCCTTCTGCTGCTGGTGGTGCTGCTGCTGGCGCTGGTGCTGATCATCACAGTGTTGACCATGAGAAGGAGGTGCGGGAGGACGAGGACGAGGAAGGGTATGAAGACGACCGTGACTTGGAGTGTGTGCCGTGCCTCCAGGAGCCCCAGGTGGTGCGTAAGATGCGCGTCGTGGCAGAGCGCACACCCATCCGCCACCTCATGCAGCCGCCCGTCATCGCATCCCTCCTCGCCATCCTCGTCGGCGCCACCCCGCACCTTAAAGCCCTGCTCTTCGGCCCCTCCGCTCCCTTCCTCTTTGTAGTAGACAGCCTGACTATCCTTTCCGGTGCTATGATCCCCTGTATCATGCTGGTGCTTGGAGGGAACATGATCAGCGGGCCAGGGGGAGGATCGGGGCTGGGAGTGCAGACAACTGCTGCTATCAGTGTGGTGAGGCTGCTGGTATCCCCAGTGGTGGGAATGGTGGTGGTGCTGCTAGCGGAATGGATGAATTTCCTGCCTCCGAATGACAAGATGTTTCGGTTTGTGCTGCTGCTGCAACACAGCATGCCTAGTTCCATTCTGGCTGGCGCCATGGCGAGCTTGAGAGGGTATGGGGAGAAGGAGGTGTCGAGTTTGCTCTTCTGGCAGCATATACTGTCGGCGTTTTCACTCACGCTCTTCCTTGCTCTCTACCTTCACTGGCTTATTTGATGGGACTGATGGCTGCTGGTGACGGAGTTACCGGTATTTGGGGTATTGAAGGGGCACGTAGGAAGCAGAGGAGTCTTGGGTGTAATTTGAGTGAAGTGGTGTATTTTCAAGGATAGTGCCGTTCTAAGTCCATTTGCGAAAGGTTGTCAACGAGCTTACATAGTACAAGGTACTCCATGTAAACCCTTCCTGAAAAGCAATGTACATTACAACAGAAGTGTGCTGCGCTTGTCCTGTGTCCACAACGCAGCAGCATGTACAACATACCATACAGAGGAAGCACTCAAGGGGAAGGCTGAAGAAAAGCCTTCTGTCTTCCACCTATCACACCATGCCCTGAGTTTGGGACCCATACATTTCCCCCCCACTTCTGCCTTCCATCCCTACTCCCATCCCCCCAGGTCGCCCTGCGTTCCTACCCTGTCCACCTCCCCCACGCCCAGGGCCCAAGTTCCCCATTGCCCCTCTTCCCCCTACCATTCCCCCCCTTGCTCCTGCAACCCCTCTGTGTCCCCCCAGGTCACCCCATCCTCCATCCACATAGCCAGTGGGTCTCGCATTGCCTCCACCTGAACCCCAGATACCACCTCCCCCAATCCCCGCCTGTACATATCCAGCCTCCTCAAATCCTACCCGGATTAACTCTTCCTGCCCGCCCCATGATGCGCCCAAACCCATCCCCCCTGCCCTCGACCCACGTGCCCTCGTCCCCCTCTCATCTCCCCCAGCCTCCGCTCTCCTGTTTCCTCCTGTACCCGTAGCCTCCCCCATCCCGCTTCCCCAAGCCTCACCTGCCCGCCTAATCCCCCCATATCCCCCCCGATGCCCCCCTGCCTGAGTTCCCCCGCGTTTTCCATCATCTCCCCCTCCGCCTGTCCCAGTGACCTTTGTCGGCGGACGAACCAGAGGCCCGAGGGGGGAGGGGGCGCGCGCGGACGCGCGGAGATGGGGAGGTCGGGGGGATCCGGGGGCGCAAGGCGGAGCAGCTGGAGGATGGAGCGGAAGATTGATTGAATGAAGACGGCAATTATTAGCGCGACGAGCGGAAGCGCGTTGAGAAGAATCAGGAAGCGGATAAGGCGGTCCATGGAGAGTGATAAGCGGTTGTGCGTGAGTTTTTTCTGATATGGTACGAGTCAAATAGTGGATGGGGGAATCAAGGGCGTCGCGCCTGCTGCTGCTCGCGCATTTTTTCTGAACGGTACCAATGGGAGGGAGTGCGAGGGAGTGCGAGGGATTGCGAGGGGGGCCGGGAGTGCTGCTGGCTGCTTGCTAAGCGCGGTCGCCTCGTTCAACTGTGCGGTCGAATGCGGTGGACGGAGCAGAGCAATGCGAGTACCGCGAAACGCGGAATGCGCATCGTCGAGGGATGCGCGCGCTCCGTCCGCGCGTTGCGGTAAGGGAGATGTGGGAGATGTTACATGATGCTTTGCTTGGTGCCGTTTCCGCTCTGGACTGCGAAATGGGGTGAAGGCCGCGAAGCAGAGAGGAAGAAAGTGGCGATGATGGGCGAGTGGGAGGGGGAAGAGCTGGAGTGACGGTCAATCCTGGCGCCAGAGTGCGAAGCAAATCAGCCCCACTGGCATGTGCCATGGTTTCCCATAAGTTGCACACCTTATTGCATAAATGACATCGAATATCCTTGGACACTTAAAACCCGTGGGACAAGAAGGCCGAAACTGCCTCATCCTTCCTAATGTTGGTCGGGTGTCCCAAAATCGCCTGTGCTGATTCCCGAGCTCTATGACCTAGGCAAACATTCTCGACACTCCTATTGGCTCACAGGCAAATACCGTCCTAACTCCCAACCAACCTTCCTAAGCTTGAATAGCTTGGCCTGCGGGTTTTAAGTGTTATCTTGACCTTAGGTTTGTGCTTTACAAAATCTTGTGTTTGATTTTGTTATCTGCCTATTACGGTATTTGTAAAAGCGGCCTGGTGGGACTCCAGCGTCTTCTCATCAAAAGCCAACAGTCCTCAAAAATAAATAGGCAAAAAAGATGCATCCGAGCGTGGTGAAGAACACCACAATGGACTCTTGAATAGAGCATACAAATCATGATTCAAGGCAAAGCAAACTGTTGCAGAGCATATTTGCTGTGCAACCGACGCTTTTCATCCCAACCCAAATCAATGCTAAATATACAACGTGCACTATCAGTGCACAGACGCCATCCCCAACATGTCAACACGCGACCTGTAACCTTTGAGTCATTGAGGCTTTCTCCACGATCTCCATATTCAGCATCCTTGCAGTCCCAACTTCCAGCTCGAGTGGTCATTAGACAGGAGGGGGTGGAGGGGGAGTAGGGGGAGGAGGGTAAAGTGAAGGTGGAGAAGGGGGAGGGGTTGGGGGTGGGGAAGATGGTGGTGCGGGAGGAGGGTTTGGTGGAGGGGATGGGGGGGGTTGAGGTGGAGGGGATGGGGGGGGGTAGAGGCGGAGGGCTGGGGGGAGGAGAGGAGGGAGGGGCCACGGGTGGAGGTGGATTGGGGTTCCATGGCTGTGTTACTCTGCACAGGGGGGGGGGGGGATGGGGGAGGGGGGGGGGATGGGGGAGACAAAGAATGCACAAGTGAGACGAGACCATCAAAGTGCTTTTCTGGGAGCGGAGCGGGCGCCCTTGGTAGGGTGGCAGGGCAGCAGGACAAGCAGAGAAGCTTATGCAAACATGATATGGTCACATACCGGCCTCATTGCCGAGAAGAAGAAGTACGTGTGAGTGTAACACTGAGAAATGAACAGATGATTGGAGAGCAGCAGACATACCCGCACTTGGCGATCTGAGCCAGGAACGCGTCTGCTTTCGCCGCTGATATCCCGCCTTCCACAAAAGTCTTGTTGTCGGGCCGGAGAGGGGACAGAACATTCGTGGCAGTCCCGTACGCACTGCGGTAGTTGGGAAGGAGAACACGACCTCTGGACGAGGCAATGGCGATGTCTTTGAGGCTCATCTGCTGGCACGGCACGCTGTCGCTACAGTCGAAATTAATCCCTGTGGTCCCGTTTGTGAACCCCGTGACGTTCGTATACGAGATATTGAATATGCCGAGCGCCGCTGGCTTTATCGTGCACCCGCCTGGCCCGGCGTTGTTCTTGTCGCAGTAATACTGCGTGACTATAACGGAGTTCGAGCAGTCCACGATCGTGATGTTCTCGTAACGAATGTTCCACACGGCGCCCTGCCCGCCCTGATACGTCTTGATGCGCAGCCCATTGGAGAGAGACATGAGTATGCTGTTCTGCACGGTGATGTTGGAGACGCAGTTGAGCGCACCGCCGATGCCCAGGCTGCCGATGCTGATGCCGTGGCCGGCCGTGCAGAGCACGTTGCGGATGAGCACGTGGTGCACTCCGTCCTTTATTGAGATGTTGTCGTCACCTGGTGGGAGAGAAAGGGAGACGGGAGAGAGACGGTAAGGGTGTGAGGGGGTGTGCGGGCGCGAGCGTGCGTGCGCGCCCAAGTATGTGCGCGCGCGAGAGTCGGAAGGAGAGTAAGCAGGAGAGAAGTGGGAAGAACAAGGGATAACTTTGCGTGGAGAACAAGGGCAACGCACCGCCGTGGATGGAGCAGTGTTCGATTAGGGCGTAGCGCACGCGGCCGATGCTGATGGAGTCTGTGTTGGGGCTGTTGTAGGGGCTGTCTGTGGTCACGTGGTGGATCCACAGCCCCACCAGGTCCTTTATGTTCACATGAAACATTGGGGGGTTCCTGGTGTGGGGAGGGAGTAAGGGAGGAGAGAGGAAGGGAGGGAAGAGGAGAGAAGACTTTTGAGTCGACTCAAAGGGGCTATTGTAGGGGCTGTCTGTGGTCACGTGGTGTATCCACAACTAGCGAGCAGTGCATCGCACTCCATGCCGTTGCAGCGCTGGATGTACACAGCAGGTCAGGCCGGTCAGTGCTCTTCCCGGAGCGAGGAGACCTCTGTGTCAACTCGAAAGAAAGAGACCACTCTGTATCTCACGCGCTCACTTGATGGTGAGTCCGCTCATCTCCATGCCGTTGCACCGCTGGATGTACAGCAGGTCAGGCCGGTCAGTTTTCTTCCCGGAGCGGAAGCGCGACCACCACGTGGCGGCCTGCCCGTCAATGGTGCCCGAGCCCACGAGGCGCAGCCCGTCCAGGCGGTTCAGGTAGATCACGGCATCTACGCTGTAGCTGATCGCCTCGGGGATCGGGTTTGCTGCTAGCGTGCCGTCGATCTGGGGGAGTGGGGGGGGGGGGGGCGGAGGGAGAGAAGGGTGGGGGGAATAAGGTGGGGGAGGGGAAGGAAGAGCCCACGAGGCGCAGCCCGTCCAGGCGGTTCAGGTAGATCACCGAGTCCACGCTGTAGCTGATGGCCTCGGGGATCGGTTTGCTGCTAGCGTGCCGTCGATCTGAGGGGGTGGGGAGGGGTGGGGGGAAGGGTGGTTTTTGAGTCGCCTCGAAAGAAGCCCGTCCAGGCGGTTCAGGTAGATCACCGCGTCTACGCTGTAGCTGATGGCTTCCGGGATCGGGTTTGCTGCTAGCGTGCCGTCGATCTGAGGGGGATTGGGGGGAGGAGAGAGAGGTTGGGGGGATGATGTGGGGGAGGGGAAGAGGCCACGAGGCGCAGCCCGTTCAGGTAGATTACAGGAGTCTACGTTGTAGCTGATGGCCTCGGGTATGGTGTTTGCTGCTGGTGTACCGTCGATCTGGGGCCGTGGGGATGGGGAGAGAGGGTGGAGGGAAGGAAGAGAGGGAGGGGGAGAGCAGGGTGAGGTGAAGTGAAGTGGGTGGGGATGGTTGTGCATGTGTGTTTGTGGGCAGGAGTGGCACAGGCACGAGCAGGCACACAGACACACACGCACACACCGACAGCCCTACCATCAAGCATCACTATCCACACGCACCAGTACATGCCAAGCACAAGCACAAGCACAAGCACAGATAGCATAGCCCACGCACCTGGATGGTGATAGCAGCACCACTGCCGGCAGTCCCACACGGCCCCTCCATCCGAATAGCAGACGACAGCAGGAACGTGTATCCCTCCGGTAGCAGCACTGTGGCGCGCGTGCTGCTCGCAGCAGCATACGCGCACGCCGCCTTGAACGCTGCTACGATCGCGCCCGCGTCGTTGGTCCCGCCGTTGCCCTTCGCCCCGTAGGAGAGGACGTTGAAGAGACTTGGCGGGATTGGGGGGGGAGGAGGCGGAGATGGGGGCGACGGGGGAGACGGGGGGGGAGATGGGGGAGGAGGCGAGGGAGGGGGGGAAGGCGGGGGCGGAGGCGAAGGAGGGGGGGATGGAGGTGGTGGGAGAGAGGGGGGCGGGGATGGCGGAGGTGGGGGGGAAGGAGGGGGCGATGGAGGAGGGGGGGAAGGAGGCGGAAGCGGAGGGCTCGGCGGAGGCGAAGGGTTGTCTGACTTGGGGGGGCTTTTAGGCGGTTTGGGCGATTTGGGGGGTTTGGGGGACTTAGGCGGCTTTGTACTCTTAGACGGGGGCGGGGAGGGCGGCGGAGGCTGCGCGCAGTCGGGGATGGGCGTGTTGGTGCAGGTGGCGGGCGCGAAGTGGCAGGCGGGCCACGGCGCGCAGGCGGACGCGGCGGCGGTGCGGTTTCCGCTCCACGCGCACACGTCCGCCGTGCAGCGGTTGCCGTCGTCGCAGCGATCTGGGGGAAAGAGGGGCGGGAGAAGAGGGCGGAGAAGGGGGCGGAGAAGAGGGCGGAAGGGGACGAGGGCGGTAAGGAGATGGAGGGGGCGAGGGGGGAGAGGGTGCGAGGTACGTGAGGATGGGGGAAGGAGAGAGGCGAGACAAGAAAGGGAGAACCGACGACATGGTGTGGAAGTCATGGAGCGACGAGAGGCAGAGAAGGGAGGACGGGGACGACGCGGGAATGCAAAAGGGCAGTATTTGGGAGAAGAATCCTAAGGACGCACGTAAAGCGCCACATTAGGTCACGTCGCGTGCTTGCTCGTGGCGGGCACGACAGATCGCACGGCGGACCGCGTGTGCGCGGCGCGCCATGCCACGTCATCGAGCACTCACTTGGTTTGGTGGAGGAGATCCCGCACGTGGACGTTAGGAGGAACTGGCAGTTGCCGTTGAGCCCGCGCTGCCCCTGCGCCGGCGCCCACGCGTCCATCGTCGATAGCGTGCGGCTGCGGAGCCGGGTGCGGAGGGGGCCGCGGGAGGTGGGAGCGAGGGGGGCGTTGGGGAAGGGCGGAGAGGGTACGCGGAGTGGGGAGGGGACGGGGGAGTAGACAAGTGGGGAAGAGGAGGGAGGGAGGAGTGGGCGGGAGAACGGAAAGGGCAAATAGAGTGTTTTTATTTCCTACTATATTGAGAAGCCAGCAGCAAGTGACGTAAGAGGAAGGAAAAGACGGGAAGGAGCAGGGTTGTAACGCGGTGCGCGTAGCTGAGGGGTGTGCGCACCGGAAATGAGGAGGGTGATTAGTAACGATGGGCGCTTGTATCAGGCCGTGCTTGTAACGAGGATGTGCTTACAACATAGGGTTGATAGTAGTCCGCGTGAACGATTGTTTTTTGGGGTTGTAGATGCACGCCGCGGCGGACAGCAGCGTAGGAGGCGGGTTAGAACTACTCGCGAAAGGTTTAAAGCGTATGCGATTCGACTGGCGGTAGGCATGGCAGGGATGGGCGAGCGAAGACAACAGCCACGTCAGCACGAGCAACGACAGTGGCAGTCTCCTCGCGCAACACGAGAGTGACATCTTGTGATGACAGCACCCGCAGTGCACGCCGCAAAGCACGCCGCAACAAACGTTAGGCGTAGTTGCCGACTTCAGAGCTGCTTAAAAGTTACGCTACAGACGATGGGGACCTAATATCTACGGGATAAACTGCAGATGGTTATAAACATCATCCCGCGATCATACCTCGCTCTGTCGCGATGGCTCTAATCGTGAGATATCTGAGAGAATGTAACTGTCAACTGAGCTCTGATCAGTGGCGGTCGCGTTCTATTTATGTTATCGGCCATCAGCGTCGACTGCGCGATGCTTGCGTCACGAGGCCAAAATTCGGCGCAAAGGAAAGAATGACGCAATGCATGTGGGTCGCATCGCAACGCGAGTCGGAAAGAATGCGGTGGCAAGCGAATGGGATGGGACTGTATGGAATGGCGGCAGAATGAGGTAGTTGGGTTGGGTCTGAAATGTACCCTTGGCCGTCTGACTAGGGAATAGAGTCGAGTCGAGAATTGTTGAAGAGGGGAAGAAAACATGTGGGTGGGGTCAGCAGGTAAGGGTGTTTGTTGACCCCTTCGGGCAGATGGAACCGTAAGCGCGGTGCGAGACCAAGAGCAAGGGCGATGAGCAATGGGGGGAGGTGAGGGAGGGGAGGGGCGGGGAGCTCCTCGACAAGCGCAAAAACCCACTCATCCAAGCCAACAACAGTGCTTCGGTTACAGTTACAGTACACACAGACCGCGGATAGGCTGAAAAATTTGCGAGCGACGCGGGTAAGCAACGCGGTCACAAACAGAGGAAGGTACTATTCGAAAACTTGCCAAATGTGTTCTCTGGTTGTTTCATTTCTGACCAGAGAGAGGGGCGGGCAGGCTTAGGGGCAGCGGGAGGATGGGTACCCCTACGTTCTTGGTGTAGAAGGGACCAAGTTGCAGCAGCAACATCTGCGATTGTTGCGATTGCGATGGGGTCAGTGAGGAATACTGTAGCATAATTAGTTGGGGTTGAGGCGAGAGGGGCCGCGGAAAAAAATGCCGTGTTCCACACCGAACAAGAAACGGAAATGGTTAGTGTCGGTGCGATTCTTCGAACTTGAATTCAAAGTTGGCACCGCCAAACTGTTGTGGCCGAAGTGGAATGGAACTGCTGTTGTGTGATCGTTGCGCTGCGATGATGACGACAGCACAGCAATGCCGTGCTGGGAACAAACAAATTTACACCTTGTTCTCGATAATTGCACACCCCCTACTCCTTTTTTTCCTGGGTACCCTTCTCGATCTTTGACTGGATGCGACGGACACCCAGAAATTGAGGAGCTATTAGTAAACAACGAAATAGACGGAATCCTAGAAAGAAACTCGCACTTAATGGTTGTGTTCAGGCCTACAGTTCGCGAGTACGTCGGATCCTCCTCCGTGGTTTTCAACTTCTGTTGCAAACTACCCTACGAAAATGATGGACATAGGGTAAATACCCCAGGGTATGCAATTAACCCCTGTGAAATAATTTAGAACAGGATGTACAACTACAGGTGATAATCCTTGATAATCGTGTTATGTGTGCACGATGCGTTACGTGTATGCACACCATATTTCCACATTTCCCATTTGAAGCACTTTGAATGCGCTTACATAATGTAATGAACTGGGAAGTGAAGTCAGTGTACAGCAACATTAAAAAAATGTGAAGTCAGTGTACCTCAAGCAACTATTCCTTGTCCGCTGGCAAACTGTGAGAGCGTTATTGCAAGATCCATCCCCTGTACAAGCATGGGAATGACCTTTTCATATGGGCAAAGCGAGGAGAATCCTGTCTTTCCTGACGCTTGCACTCTCTGCATGCATTCTTTGAACTTCTTGTGGCATTGAACAGCCTGGACGCCTGCAGAGCAGTACCAGTAGGTGTAGGAAGAGGGGGCAAGTTGCAAACTGGAACTTTTCAACAACGCAAGCATGAAATGACAGGCATAAGCAGATAGTCACAAGCATAAAATCAGTCAAGAATGTTATACGATAAAAACTGCAGGACACAGGGCATATACTCACCAAGCACATTCAAAAGAACTGATGCCAAAATTCACGGAAAAGATTACACTTAGCTATATTGACAGGGGAAGGGTTAGAGACACACCAAACTCTCCGGCACATTTATCATGCTTCCTGCAGCAGGCGTCCAGGTCATCACATGGCGCCTCCCCCGGACAGCCCCCCCACCCCACCCCGCAGTACTTGCCGTAACGCAAACCCAAGGCTGGTGAGGGAGAGATGGGGCGAGCGGTGGAGACGGGTGAGTGTGAGAAAGTTGGGAAGGAAAGATGGGACGGCGGGAGGAAGGGAGGCGAGAGGAGGGAATGATTGGCAGCAAAAGTGAAGGCAAGACGCGGGAAGATGGAAGTCAACACGACGTAAGAGGGCAGGCTGCGCGCGCCCGTGTGTGTGTGAGAGAGAGAGAGGGGGGGAGAGAGAAAGAGAGAGAGAGCGGCGAAGAGAGAGAGAGAGGGAGAGAGAGAGAGGGGGGGGGGAGAGAGAGAGGGTTAGAGAGAGAGGAGGAGGAGGAGGAGGAGGAGGAGGAGGAGGAGGAGGAGGAGGAGGAGGAGGAGGAGGAGGAGGAGGAGGAGGAGGAGCAGGTGCGGCGAATACAGAGACAAGCACTCACTGTCACACTTGACCTCGGCGCAAGTCCGCGCACAGCTCCCCTGCTGCTGCTGGGGGGAACGACAGCACGGAATGAAAGAAGCGGGATGCGGAATTGTAACGGGAGCAGCAGAGATAAAGGTACCGGACGCTCGTACAGTTCGCTCAGAATTGTCGTCAGAATGCAAGGAGGCGATGAAAGGACGGACGGATCGAAGGAGAGGACGAAGGGCGAGTCAGGCTGATGCGGAGCCCGATACCTCTTCCTCGATTTCGCTGTAGCTCCTGTGCTGTCTGGATTGCCGATCGTCCAGGCTGACAGCACACGTCAGGATAGCGCTGGTGACGGAGAAAGCCACGAGTAGGCGGAATAAATATGACACTCGACGAGCCATGCTAGGGAATGCCACGCGTGCAGGCGCGACGCGATCAACTCGCTAATAAATCTGAGGTTTGATTTCCCTGGTGGTTCTCTCAACTGCCTACCATGACAAAACTCTCTAGAAGCCTTGGTGATCCGCTGTGAAACTGCTGCTTCTACTTGCACTGTTTGGGCCTCTCTCGTGAGGGCAGAGCGAGTGGTGGAGAGAAATGCGCAGAAGTTGCTTCGTTAGCGTTTCGCAAAACGCTTACGATGTACGGAACAAAGGCCGCCAATGATGGCTCGGACTTGCTTTCTCGGGTATTACCATGTTATATCGTTGAGTGCACAAATTGTGGTCAGCTTAGCAAAGCGAGGGATGGCGAATCTACTCTTTCGTTACATCTCGGGATGTCCCGACATAAGCCTACACGGTTGGAACTCGTTATCAATACAGATTCTCTTCTTCCTCTAATTATCGCGATAAACCTACAACTAAGCCTCCTAGCTATCTGGGACCAGGGTATTGTAGTTTTTAGGACGCGTCACAAGTAAAATATCGAGGAAGGATCAGGGTTGTTCACCGAACCTGTCAAACCGATCGCCATATCGGTGTGTCACGACTGCTTTGAAGTTTCAAGTGACACGATCGTAAAAACATGGGGCAAAATTGCCCGATGTGGACGAAATTGCACGATCGATGTGTGACAGGGGCACATCGATCGCCTGACTTAGAAGGGAAAACTGTACGTTAGCGAAAATAAACGAAAATGTGTAACCACCTAAACACCGATTCTAGGCAGGATCGAAGTTCTACTTGTGACGCGTCCTTATTCGACTTCATTCTCTTGGTATCTTCCCCTCCATCGTGTGGCCAAGGGTTGGAGGGTCCTCCGCGCGGGGTGGGGCCCTTCTTGCTGTCGTATTTCCGTCGCATACTGTCGCACACGGGCTTGCTGTCAGACCGCACGCATGGTGCTCCTGTGACTCGCTCTCCACTGACCAACTTAATCAGTATCCGGATTCTGCGCAGAGGCGCGATTCACACGCCAGTCGACGGCCGTTCACGAGTCGCGCCGATCAGATCCTACGTCGGCCAATCACGGCCTTCCGTTCGACTTTCTCGTGTCAACTTCTCATCCTTCATCGTCTACTCGTCATTTCTCCACCATGCCACGTCAGTGTCAGCAGCGCCTTGCCAGAGTGGCACTAAGCCACGTCAGCCACCTGGCCCGGCGTTGTATCCACTCCGACGCTATCGTTTCATCCTCCGTTTCCAGATCGCCCGCTTCCGCGCTTCCCGCCGCATCAGCCGCAGCCGCCAGGCTTGTCCCCAACGTCCTCCTCTCATCCGTCGATTCGTCCTCCCACTCTGATCGGACGGACCTCCACGTAGTAGGATCCAGCCGCGAGCCCTTCGTTCCCGAAGCGAGCAGCGAGGCAGCCAGCAGAACCCCCTCGGCGCATAACAGCCAAGGCAACCGCCCGCACTCCGTACCGAACCTGTCACCGAACCTCGTGCCAAACCTCCACAGCGTCCGAGCCAGAGCTATACAGATCCGAACGATTCTCTCCTGCGACAACCCCCAGGGTGCGCCCCCTCATTGCTCATCTAGAATTCTTGATCATAAACCCTTGCTTTCGCGTCCCTTCTCCTCGAGCTCCTTATTTTCCTTCACGGGCAGATCGAGTGTCACGGCAGCGGCGGCAGACCCCCCCACGGGCAGATCCGGGATCTCTGATCCGGGCAAAGAAAAGTCTGGTAGCGCGGAGAGTGGTGGTGAGGGCGGGGAGGTAGCTGGTGTGACTGTATCGAAAGAGGCGCCGGCTGATGTCGTGAAGGACATTTTTAACGACGGGATCCCAGATGAGCTGTCGGACGAGTTCTTCGAGGCAGCGAGTGCGACTATATCGGATGAGGAACTAGACAATGTGATGTTAATGAGGGATCTGACTGGCGTTCCGGGCTTGCCGCCGTTAGAAGAACTCCTAGCTGACGACGACGAGGCGAAGGCGCGCGCAGCGCGGCGGGAGGCGGAAAAGGAGAAGCAGGCAGAGATTGCGCGGCGGAGAGTGGCTTGCGTGGACGCGCTGGGGCGCGCGTACGGCACGGGGAGGCGGAAGACGAGCGTTGCGCGCGTGTGGCTGCAGAAGGGGAGCGGCGGGGTGGTGGTGAACGGGCAGCCGTTGGATGTGTACTTTCCCGATCTGGCGCAGCGCGCGGCGATGCTGGAGCCGTTCGTGGAAACGGGCACGACCGGGGTGTTTGACGTGAAGGCTACCGTGAAAGGCGGAGGCGTGTCAGGTGAGAGAAAATGCATGTAGCAGGGATGGCAGGTGAAAGAACGGCAGGTGAGGAGAATGGCATGTGTGAGGCGTAGTTTGTAACGAGGGAGGGGTTGGCCCATGTCCTCTTTGTCAACTTCCTCTACAGTCACTCCTGCTCTGTCACCTACCCTACCGCTTTTTGCTCTTTACTCTTCCCCCCCCCCCCCCCCCCTCTCTCTCTCTCTCTCTCTCTCTCTCTCTCTCTCTCTCTCTCTCTCTCTCTCTCTCTCGCTCGCTCTCTCTCTCTGCCCCGCTCCTCCCTCTGTCTTCTCCCGCCCTCTCCCCGCCTCGTTCACTCCCACCAGGTCAAGCCGGTGCCATGCGGCACGGCATCAGCCGAGCGCTGCAGCAGTTCGATCCCACATACCGCCCGGCCCTCAAGTCAGGTCAGTGAGCCTCTCCTGCACTGCCTCACCTCGTTTTGGTCCCAATATGCTATTGGCCCCAAGTGGATTTGGTTAGGCTTCTTTCTTTCTTTCTTTCTTTCTTTCTTTTCTCCCAAGCTGGCATCGATCTTGAGATTCATTGTTCTGTGTGGCACAGAAGATTGAGTTAGTGGTTAGAGCTGGGGTATATGTATTCAGCTTGGGAAGGAAAAGTAGTGGGTTGCCTAAACCAAAACTTTGAACATAATGCTTCAAGATTGTGTGAAGCAGGTTGTATCTTCTGCCATTTTCCTGGCTTATCTCATGTACTTTCTTCCCCTATCTATCCTTGCTTGCACAATGCCATGCCACCACGCTCTGACATCTCCCCTTGTCACATCACACAGCTGGTCTGCTGACGCGTGACTCACGTATGGTAGAACGCAAGAAGCCAGGCAAGGCCAAGGCAAGGAAGAGTTTCCAATGGGTCAAACGCTGAGGCCTTGATGATGGCAGGGGTAGGGCGACGGATGGGACTGCTAGGGTCGCAGTAAGCACATGTGAACTGTGCTGCAAGGGGCTCGTGGTTGAGAAATTGCCAAGGGCGTTAATATGGTAGGCTTAAACCCTAGTTTGGATGTTGCTTCTCTTGGCATGCCTACTTTTGGTGAGAAAGCGACCGGAATTTGTTTGCAGCTGCCACTAAGGGTTAACTGCAGATTGACAACCAAATTAGCAAAATAAAAGGCCTCGTCTCAATATGATTATTGAATCATATCCGAATAGTTACAAAATTATGAAGTATGGTGTCATGCTACCGCCACCATTAAGAGGTGATTTACTGTCAAAACATGACAGTACCGTAAAGAGGATGGAGCAGGTCTTCAAAATTGCACTGATCGGATGTGGCGTGTTACTATTGGGTGCTTGTTGAGATCAGTTAGCGAAGATCTCGGGATTGCAAGTAGCTCGATAATGCGGTTGTTTTCCGAGTGGGGGAAAGAAAGTTCGATGGGGTTGTTTGGGTTGCATAAAGCACGGTAGTCATATTTAGTTACGAACTCAAGTTCAATACTTATTATGTTTCGATGACTGCGGCGGGATCTGATCCACCGTGCATAAGAAACAGGGCTAGTCGAAAGAATGTAAATCAGTCTTCAGTTCTGGCCCCGAAGGCAATGCCGATGTTATTGTTCGCCACTTAGTTTTATTTCCTGGTATTTTTTGTCCACCTAGCGCCAGCCCGCGGACATCCGCCGTCGATTCAACCCAGCCTCTCTCCCCACAAATCCCATCCATTCCCCCTCTTCCCCCCACTCCTCTCCCCTTCCCCGAGGCCGCCCACCAACTCCCTTTACCTCCGCCCCCCGCTGCGCCAACCCAACCACCATTTCCACATTTGGGTATTTATTCACACATTGGCCTCCCTGCTCGTCAATTGCGTCCGCCTTCACCCTCACTCTCGCTCGCTTTCTGCTATTCATCAATTCGCCCCTTTTTCATTGGAGCCCCACCCCAGCTCAGCCCCAACCACGCCGCAAGCAATGGCGACCACGATCTTGGCCAAAGAGGTACTGTACTGTTCTGTGCGATTGATTTTTGTTTTGAAATTCACACGCTCTTTCCCATCTTTTGTTTCGTCGTCTTTGCCCGCATACTTCTGAGAGTGGTTTTGTAGATTCAACCTCCAGTTGAGGTTGACCTCGAGCCCCGATATCTCTTCGACGTCTGGCTCTCGTCTCATCTTCTGTCCCATTTAAGATGACATTTTCATCCACTAGCGATCCGCCTTCGTGGAGCCATCCCCTCTTTGCGCGCCTGCGCGTGCGCGCCATTGCAGGCGACGCCCGCGGCAGTGGCGGCGATTCAGGAGAACTTCAGCGGCGCCGTGGGGGAGGCGGAGTTTATCGACACCGTCGCGGAGAAACTGCGGGAGCACGGCTTCAATAGGTAGCGTCCCTTAAGCCGCATTGTGTGCATCGTTGCTGTGACTTTTTTTCTTTTCGTTCTTATGCTCTCTTTCGGTAACCATTCGCGATAAACGATCCCCGTCCGTCGCTCTTCGTCCGTCCCGCCTCGCCGCACCGCACCCTCCTATCGCCGTTTCTCCCTTGACCTTTCCCTCCTGTTCCAGCTTCGCTTGTACCTGCAACCCCTCTCGCCTTTTCCGCTCTCCTCGCTCTTGTGCACTTTGTCTCACCCTATCTTCTCCCCCTCTTCGTCCCTCCCCTCCACCCCATCTCCCCCACTATCCCCCCTCTTTTCCCCGCTGTTTCCCGCCACCACCAGGGACAACTGCATCGCGCTGGTGAGCACGTGTCGCGACGAGGCGTCGCGGTTCTTCGACGCGCTCGTCGACAAGCACTTCGGGCTCGTCTTCTCGCTCGGCGGCCTCGCCGGCGTGCCGCCCGGCGGCTTGCTCGCCGTGAAGGCCGGCACGTCGCACAGCCCGCAGGACGAAAATGGCCGCGAACGATGTACGTGCCTGATCGTGGATGTTCAAATGTGGGTGCTCGGATGTGGGTACTTGGACTTGCGTGCTCTGCATGAATGCAGGCGCGCTTTTGTGAATGCTGGGACTCGGACCTGGATGTTGTGAATGCCGCGCCGTGCCGTGCCGTGCCGCGCCGTGCGGTGCCGTGCCGTGCCGTGCATGCTGTGCTGTGCATGCCGTGCATGCTTTTCTCGTCACCATTTATTCCTCTTGCTTCGCCTTCTACCTCTTCCCTCCACCTCCCTCCGGACCGTTCGGCTGAGCGGAAACTCGCATTGGTCAGTCAGAGCGCAACACGCTCACAGGTCTCCTTATTCCGTTCCACCTTCCGTTTCATCTTCTCCTTCCTTGCATTTTCGTTCGTTCCTCCGTCCGCAGACGTGTTCTTCGGCTTCACGCACATTGGCGTGGACGAGCGCGGCACGGTGGGCAAGATGCGCCGGGGCGGGCGCGCGAACGTGTCGGGCGCGTGCGGCGCGCTGGCGGCGCTGACGGCGCAGTTCAGCAGCGGGGCGGCGCTGGGGGAGGCGGACGAGGAGGACATGGAGGTGTTCCTGCTTTCCAAGAAGCTGCGCGCTAAGGTCAGTCCGCGAGGGAGGGGTGGCGGGGGTGTGGGGGGAGGATATAATGGGAACGGGTATGGGGAGGGGGAGGCGGAGGGAAGGGGGAGGCGGAGGGGGAGGGGGAGGATGTGTTGGCGGAAAAGTAAGTGCTTGAGGCGCCTCTCAAAACGGGCGAGGAGGACATGAGGTGCTCCTGCTGTCAAAGAAGCTGCGCGGTATGGTCAGTCGGGAGGGGAGAAGACATGGGGATGAGGATGAAAACGGGACAAGGAAGAGGAGGGGTTCTGGGAGAGAGATGGGAGGCGTCTCAATGTGAGATGGGAGAGAGATGGGAGAACTGGGTGAGATGACAGTGTGGAAGGTTGTGTCGGGAGAGGCGAGGGCTTTCAATGGGGTGTTCCAAATAGTGATAATGCCGTGCAGATGCACTAGTTGATGGCTTGTGCCTTCACAAGAAACTCACGCCTTTTGTGTTGAACCACACTCCTCTCCACCTCACTTTATCTCCCCCCCTGACCCCCTCTCCAGGCCCGCCTTCCTGATCCCCCTTACGCACTCTCTCCACGCACCTCTGTCTCCGCTCCTCCCAACCACATTACCCTCTCCCCCCATGCACAATACCTCATACCACCCTTGTATCCATCAACAATGTTTCCACATTGATTTTGAAGCCACATCAACAATCCACCCAAACCAACCACCCCCTCTCCTCACTCCCCACTCTCTTCCCATCTCCTACCCGTCGCCCTCCCCTCCCATTGCCCTGCCCCCGCAAACCCCCAGGACCCTGAGCCCAACCTTGTAGCCGTCACCAAGGCGGCAGTCGAAGTGATCAACGAGACCCTTGAGAAGCTCATTGCCACGGCCGTGGACACATCTAAAGCGGACTATGCAGTGATCACAGGCGTGCAGATCCACTCCAACTGCCACCACGGGGCGGGGGCAGGCGAGGGAGAGGAGGGGAAGCAGGCAGCAGGCGGGAAGTTCCAGCTGAGTGAGACGGTGGAGTATATTGCACCGTCGCTGGGTTATGTGGTGGTGCAGGGGGAGAAGACGCCGCTGCGGTTGAATAAGGAGGGCTGGATGAGCTTTTTCTGGGGGTAAAAGGGGAGGGGTGCGGGCCTGCAGTGCAGGCTCCTGGAGAGGGGTAGGGAGGTGTGGAGAGGGGTGGGGAGACGGAGACTTGTCACCACTGAGGGGGACCTGGCATTGCGTTTATTGGAGTTTTGGAAGAAAGGTGTAGCTTCTATTTATGATACTAGTTAGTGAATTCTGTGGAGCAAGCTGAAAATGATCTGTGGTGCAAGGCTTATGGAGGAGGTAACACTACACGGTATCCATTGTAGTTTCCAGGTATTAGTGGCTACGTTTTTATATCCAAGCAGATACCATTCTATGCCGCCAATAGTATAATGACGATGGTTAGTGCCTTTACGCACTGACAGTACCATAACAATGATGGCAGCTTTATTATAAAAATGTCACTGATGCGATATGGCGTGACATTATTTGGTGATTGTCAGGAGATTAGGTAAAGGCCGTAACGGAAACACCCTTTGGTATTACCCGGAACCTCTTTCCTTAACAGTGCCACATTCTACCGACTACGGTAAATCACTTCAGAATGGGTGATTATTAGGAGCTGGCAAGTGAAGACCTTGGAGAGGTACACTGTAGAAAGATATCGGGTCATTTGTGGGAAGGCAATGGGCATCCATCCTTCCCAGAAAGCCTGTCCCTGAGTACCAGGTAGCCTGGTAGCATGATCATGCTCACCCCTTTTTGGTAAGGGCAGCAGCAAATTGCTAACTTCCGCATTTAGAAAGCTTGCGTTATTGTGTTTGCAATGGCAACGTGCTTCGTTTCAAATGGGCATTACAACATTCTCGTCCGGCTAAGTATACATACGGTACCTACATTACAACATGCAGTTTTTGCTAGGGTGGGTGGGTGGGAAATAATGCAGTTGAAATTTCAAATGAAGACGTGGGTGGAGGCCAAATGGCCTCCACCCCCTGCTATATGTCAGAGGTCTACTGGAGATCCCCGATGATCCTAGGGAAGGGTTACAGGCATGTCGGCCTGGGGGGCTATGGGCGCACTCACCCGCTATATAAACAAGCCCTTTTATCCCAGTGGTTAGTGGCTGAGATTCTGACATGGTATCAGAGCGAAGGTCTCGGGTTCGATTCCCGGTGTGTGCACTTCGGGCATCCCAGTGCGGGGGGGTGTCAGAGGTCCACTGGAGATCCCCGATGATCCTAGGGAAGGGTTACAGGCATGTCGGCCTGGGGGGTTATGGGCGCACTCACCCGCTATATAAACAAGCCCTTTTATCCCAGTGGTTAGTGGCTGGGATTCTGACACTATATAGTTGGCGAAGAGCGTCTAGCACTTCGCGGTTGCCATTGCTGCATTACAAGCAGCTTCGCTTTCAAAATACACATTTTTAGAAAGTGTTACACACTTTAAAAAAACTTCATATTTAGAAAGCTTGCTTTCTTGTGTTTGCAATGGCAACGTGCTTCGTTTCAAATGGGTCTTCTGAGACATGCGACGGGAGTTGTTGATCGTTTGCGAGATGACATGTGGGTGGTGGTCCGCTCGCACACGGAGCGGATGCTTGTACCGATGTTGCTGGTGATGATGTTAATCTCTGTCGTTGCATTGGATGGGGTGTCGCGCCAAGTGTAGCACAGGCGTGTTGATCAATGGGAGATGGCTGATACGTAGGCTTCTTACACGAACCCGCAACAATATGGAAGGACTCGGGCAGCGGACGTTGGTACGGTATGTTGTGTTGATGATGGGTGTGAGCTTGTACCGTACAAGTTGTACGGAATGAGCCCGACCCTTGTGGTCACAATCGTGCTCGTATCACAAAGAGTACATGAAACTTTCTGGTATCCAGATGAATCTGCCGGCGTTTAAGCCCTGCGTGGTTATTTATTTATTATTATTCTTCTTTTATTTTTCCCAATGAGTATAGGTATGATCTGCTAGAGTTGTGCACCATTTCAGACTCACCACGTTTGTGCAATCAACCAACTCAAGTGTGACCGCATCCCAACCTTGCACTGTAAGGGCTCATCATAAGGTAATTGCAAAGTATTACAAAGACTGCACAACCATTAATCTACCTTACAAATTACCCACAGACCAAAAAGGACCCACCAGCCCTCTTCCCCCTTGGGGAGCTCGCTGGCCAGCACCGCACAGGACCCACCGGTCCTCCTCCCCCCTGGGGAGCTCGCTGGCCAGCACAGGACCCACCGGTCCTCCTCCCCCCTGGGGAGCTCGCTGGCCAGCACCGCACAGGACCCACCGGTCCTCCTCCCCCCTGGGGAGCTCGCTGGCCAGCACCGCACAGGACCCACCGGTCCTCCTCCCCCCTGGGGAGCTCGCTGGCCAGCACCGCACAGGACCCACCGGTCCTCCTCCCCCCTGGGGAGCTCGCTGGCCAGCACCGCACAGGACCCACCGGTCCTCCTCCCCCCTGGGGAGCTCGCTGGCCAGCACCGCACAGGACCCACCGGTCCTCCTCCCCCCTGGGGAGCTCGCTGGCCAGCACCGCACAGGACCCACCGGTCCTCCTCCCCCCTGGGGAGCTCGCTGGCCAGCACCGCACAGGACCCACCGGTCCTCCTCCCCCCTGGGGAGCTCGCTGGCCTGCACCGCACAGGACCCACGAGTCCTTTTCTGGCTCGCGCGGGACCCCCAGGGGGTGTCCCAATCTCCCACGGGAGCGCACAGAGTTGTACCAGATGTTTGCCGTAGTTTCTCTTGGTAGATGGTCTCTGAAGGCGACGCAATGCTGTGGTAGTTGCCTCGCACCAATTTACTGCGACCAAAAATTAAGAAATAACACGACTGAAAATGAAGACAAGCCAAAAACCGAACATACGTATAAAGGAAAAAATAAATGAAGGGAACATTTGCGAAGTAACAGGTGTTCCATAGACGAATTTCAGCAACAAAAGCGCATCTGCCATGCCAGTTCGTTTCTGGCGCGCCACTGGCGATTTCGTAGCCACATGCGCCAGAGGCAATCTTGACCATTTCGGCGCCATGAGCGCCCCTGGCGCCAATTGCGCCGTTGGCGATTTCACCACGCGCGCCTGTGGCCATCTCGTCGCCACGCGCGCCTGTGGCGATTTCGTCGCCACGCGCGCCCGTGGCGATTTCGTTGCCACACGCGCCTGTGGCGATTTCGTCACCACGCGCGCCAGTGGCGCTGTCGCCCTATTAGCCCCAACATGCGCACCTATTGTAGGGACGGGTCATTTTTGAAACTCGTATTGCTAAGTCAACCGAGCTTGCCTACTATTTCTTGAGAAAAGTAAGGGACTGCGAGAAGCACCAGGTAGTCGGACGAGAATGAAATAATGCAGTTGAAATTTCAAATGAAGACGTGGGTGGAGGCCAACACCCCCTGCTATATAGTTGGCGAAGAGCGTCTAGCACTTCGCGGTTGCCATTGCTGCATTACAAGCAGCTTCGCTTTCAAAATACACATTTTTAGAAAGTGTTACACACTTTCAAAAAACTTCATTTCATTGAATTGAATAATTTGGATATGTCTCTACTGCTACGGAGGCATTCATGATGTTTTGTTATGGCAGCTCCTTCTGAATGGACTGCCGTGCTTTGGGGATGTTATTTTAATATTAATCCTAACACGGCTTTTTAGTGGATATGAAAACATACTGGTAGTACATGGGTGCGTGCACCTAAGGGCGAACTATCAAATGGTAGAAAGGTGCCGGCTTCACGTGGGGGTGTGCACCGACACAACTGTCGCGCTGTAATTGGCTATCGCTTACTTTTCCAGGGATAGGGGGATCGCCGTACGTGCAAGACCAGTGATATTTTCTTTCAGGGTACAATATACTTCCGTTACGTTCAAAGCCATTGAAAAAGTTCATTTCGGTTTCAATTATATGTTGTCGCGAAGTTGAGGATTCAACACAAGCTTCACATTAATTGCTATGCTGTGTGGACGAACCCGAAATATGCCCACAAAACAGCTGACTAGTTTGAGTATGAAGTAAAATCAACCCTGAATTTCTGCGACCAGGGCGCACTTATCCACGCCCTCTTGAGCCTTCTTGACATCTCAACTGCGCATTGCGCCCAATCTTGCTTCCGCTGCGCCTCCTGTTAAACTGTTATATGTTGGTAGGCTGTAGTGGGGTAGCCAGTATGGGGTACAACCCCAACTAGGGTTAGCTACTTGTACCCAACTGTTTCATTCAATGCACCATTCTCACGCTAGTATTCTGATATGGTATTCAGAGCAGGTGGTCCCTAGGACCATCCGATCGTTTTTTTTAGGGCCCACCACCGCACGCTGCGGTTACCGCGTTACCCCCGCGCCCTACCCTCGTAGCGCCCTCGTTGCGCTCTAGCGCCCTCGTAGCGCCCTTTGTAGCGCCCTCGTGCGCCCTGCCGACCGGCGTCCTGCCAGCCCAGAGCCCCGCGCGCCTCCCCTGCTTTGCCCGTCGCGCCGCCCGCTCTGCCCCGCGCTGCCCGTCGCGCTGCCTCGCAGCCCCGCGCACCGCCCGCTGTGCCCCGAGCCGCCCGTCGATCTGCTGCGCAGCCCCGCGACCCGCCCGCCCTGCCCCGCGCTGCTCGTCGCTCGGCTCTGCAGCCCCGCGCGCCGCCCGCTCTGCCCCGCGCAGCCCGTCGTGTTGCCTGCCTGCAGCGCCGCCTGCCTGCCGCGCTGCCCACTTGCAGAGCCGCCCGTCCGCCGCGCTGCCCGCTTGCAGCGCCGCCTGCTGCTCCCTGCCCGTGCGCAATTGCCCGCCCCTGCTGTGGTAGCTTGCGTTGCTCTGCCGTACTGTCGTTATGGCTTCCATCCGCGTGCTTTCGTTCGATGCTGAGGGCCGCCCTGTGCAGTTCACCACTTGGCTAGATGACCTGCAGCTGTTCCTCCTGAGCGATAGCAAGGAGCATGTGTCGCTCTATGATTACGCGTCTGGTGCTGCACCTGCCCCTCCTGCCACAGCAGAGCTTAGTGTTCGTTCCCACTGGCAGACTCGTGACGCAGCTGCTCGCCTAGCCATTCGCAGTCACCTGCCGTTAGCTGAGCTCGAGCATTTTGGCGACTGCAAAACCGCTAAGGCCCTGTACGACGCTGTCGTTGCCCGCTATTCCTCACCTGCCACAGCCGAGCTTAGCCGCCGTATGCTGCCTTACCTGTTCCCTGAGCTGTCCACCTTTGCTACAGTCGCCGATCTTATCACCCACCTTCGCACTAGTGACGCTCGCCTGCGTGCCGCCCTTCCCACCGAGTTCTGCGCTAAGAACCCCCCTCCACTGTACTGGACACTCCACTTTCTAGTCACCCGTCTCCCTGACACCCTTAGCTCAGTGCGCGACTATTTCCTTGCTCGCTGTCCCACTGAGCTCACTGTCGCCCTCCTAGAGGAGAAACTGCTCGCAGCCAAGAAGAGCATTGTAGCTGTAGGTGCTGCTCGTGGCGCTCCTCGCACCCCCATCTTTGAGGGGTGTTCTCCCTCTCCCCTCGCTCCCTCCTACGCTACTGCTGCTGCTGTTGACTTCCTTGGTGCTGAGTCTGCTGGCGCTGCTTCTGCTCCTGGTGGGAGGCGCCGCACCGGCAAGGGCAAGGGGGGCAAGGGTGGCGGGGGTGGCGCTGGGGGGGGAGGAGGTGGGGGAGGTGGGGGGGGAGGCGGTGCTGGAGGGAGCGGTGGCGGGAGTGCTGGTGGGAGTGGGGTCGGCAGCGGAGGCGGGGGCGGCGGAGGGAGCGGTGGCGGTGGTGGCGGCGGCGGTGGCGGCGGCGGCGGCGGTGGCGGTGGCGGCGGTGGCGGTCGGAGCGGAGGTAGTGGTGGCGGCGGAGGTCGGAGTGGAGGCACTGGCTCGGGCCAGAGCTCCCACCAGCAGCAGCGTCCCCAGACGACCCAGCAGCTTCGTGAGTGGCTTGCTCAGCGTGGGACGTCGGGGGGCAGTGGCCGCTGTTCCTATGTCATTCGCACAGGTGACCGCAAGGGACAGACGTGTGGGAGGTTCCACACCCCGTACCGCTGCTTCTCCCGCCTTGACGACGCTTGGCGTGAGGAGATGGGCGAGGATGTTGAGCGCCCCCGCTGGGCTGAGCTGATGAGGGCTGGTGTTGATATCTTTGCTCTTGACTATGATGCTATTATTGCTGCCATGTATGCATTGACTGTTAGTGCCGAGGGAGACTGTTACTTGTGTGTGCCACCTGACCCAGGTATAGAGCCCGCTGCCCTGGGTACTAGTGAGTCTGCTCTCTCTGGTCTGGTGCCCTCTGTGGCTGCTCCCTCCAGTACTGTCCCTACTGCTTGTGAGTCTGCTCTCTCAGGTACAGCACCCACAGAGACTGCTCTCTCAGGTACTGCACCGGCTGAGGCCTTGCACACCTTCACCCTTGACTCAGGTGCTTCCCGCTGTTTCTTTCGTGACAGTACTGAGCTCACTCCACTTCCTGCACCGGTCCCAGTCTCCTTGGCTGACCCCTCGGGGGGCCCAGTCCTTGCACGGTCCACCACTGTGCTCCCGTGTCCGGCGGTTCCGTCTGGCTCGTTGTCAGGTTTCCACCTCCCCTCGTTCTCGACGAACCTGGTGAGCAACGCTGTCATCCAGGATCAGTGGGTTGACACCTTTACTCCTGGAGGACAGCGTGTGGCGATCCTCACGTGCTCCAGGACTGGCCGTCACCTGGCTACGTTTACCCGTCAGCCGGGGTCGAGTCTCTACACACTGTCCACTGCGTCTCCTCAGGTCGCTGCTGTCGGTCAGGTGTCCGTGTCAGGTCTGGTAGCCCACACCTGTGAGTGTCGTTCCCTGTCGCACCAGACTCTTCTCTGGCACCACCGCCTGGGCCACCCCTCCTTGCCACGCCTCCGTGGCATGCACCGTCGCCACCTTGTGTCTGGTCTTCCCAGGTCCCTCCCTCCCCTCCCTGCCTCGCCTGCGCCGCCTTGCCTTCCTTGCATCGAGGGGCGGCAGCGCGCCGCTCCTCACTCCTCCTCGTTCCCCCCGACAGAGGCTCCTCTGCAGACCCTCCACCTGGACGTGTGGGGCCCAGCCCGCGTTCGTGGCCAGGGCGGTGAGCGGTACTTTTTGCTGGTTGTCGACGACTACTCGCGTTACACCATGGTCTTCCCCTTGCGCACCAAGGGTGAGGTCCCTGCTGTTCTGATCCCTTGGATCCGCACAGTTCGTCTCCAGCTCCGCCGCCGTTTCCGGACAGATCTTCCTGTCCTGCGTCTGCACTCTGACAGAGGTGGTGAGTTCTCCTCCGACCTCTTGAGGACCTTCTGTCAGGCGGAGGGCATCGAGCAGACCTTCACGCTTCCGGACTCCCCACAGCAGAATGGGGTTGCTGAGCGCCGCATTGGCCTGGTCATGGAGGTCGCTCGTACCTCCTTGGTCCATGCGGCGGCTCCCCATTTTCTGTGGCCGTTTGCTGTCCGGTACGCCGCGCATCAGCTCAACCTCTGGCCCCGTGTCTCCTTGCCGGAGACCTCGCCCACACTGCGTTGGACGGGGGAGGTTGGTGATGCGTCGCGCTTCCGGGTGTGGGGTGCTCGTGCCCTTGTCCGCGATACGTCCGCGGACAAGCTCTCCTCCCGCACGCTTCCCTGTGTCTTCCTTGGCTTTGTCCCTGACGCGCCTGGCTGGCAGTTTTACCACCCCACCTCGCGCCGGGTCTTCGCCTCTCAGGACGTCACCTTTGACGAGTCGGTCCCTTTTTACCGTCTCTTCCCCTACCGCACTGCCCCCCTCCCTCCCCCGCCGCTTTTCCTCGCTCCTGGTCCCCCTCCGGTAGACCCCCTTCCCCCTCAGGGTCCTGCTCCTTCAGGTGTCTCTCAGGTAGACCCTCCTCCCGTCGCTGAGTTTGTCGAGGTCACAGGTGACTCAGGTGCTGCTGCAGGTGGTGCTGCTGGGAGTGCTGAGCCTGGGGGTGCTGAGCCTGCGGGTGCTGGGCCTGGGGGTGCTGCGGCTGCGGGTGCTGGGACTGAGGGTGCTGGAGCTGAGGGTACTGTGCCTGAGAGTTCGGAGCCTGGGGGTGCTGAGCCTGGGGGTGCTGCGACTGGGGGTGCTGAGCCTGCGTGTACGGAGTCTGGGGGTGCTGAGCCTGGGGGTGCTGCGCCTGGGGGCACTGAGCCTGGGGGTACTGCGACTGAGCCTACGGAGCCTGGGGTTGCTGCGTCTGGGGGTGCTGCGGTTCGAGGTGCCGAGCAGTCTCTCACACCGCAGCAGCTTCGTGACTGGTACGTCCGGCGCTTTCGCCGTCCTCGTGGCCCTGCTGGAGTTGGAGGTTCTGGAGCTGCTCGTCCTGGAGGTGCTCGTACTGGAGGTACTGGAGCTGCCGGGACTGGCTGTTCTGGGAGCACTGAGGCTGGAGCTGCTGGAGCTGGGGACTCTGGAGCTGGCGGTGCCAGCGGAGTTGGAGCTACCGGCTCTGGGGGTGCTCTTCCTGGCGGTACTGGAGCTGCTGGAGCTGACGACACTGGAGCTGACGGTTCTGGACACGGTGGTCCTGCTGGTTCTGGAGGTGCTGGCGAGGGGAGGTCTGTCGCTGCTGGGGCCTCTGGTGCTGACGTCGCCGACTCTGGGGGTGCTGCGGCGGAGGGTGCTGGTCCTGGTGCTTCTGGTGCTGCGGGTGCTGGAGGTGCTGGCGGAGCTCCGCCGTCGCGCCTGTTCTTCGCTCCTCCGTCACCGTCGGCTTTGCCACCGCCTGACACGGTGCTTCGCCAGGTTCTTTCCCTCCCGTCTTCCACTGGCCTTCCCCTCCAGCCTGGCTCCCCCCTCCCTGCTCCTGTACCTTACACTGCACTGCCGGACTCGCTTACGGAGCGTCGTGAGCCTGTGTCTCGTCCTGCCTCGCCTGTTCGTGCTACTCGCACTGCTCGCACTGCGCGCACTGGTCCCACTGGTCGTCGTGTCGCGCGTCCGCGTCCTCCTCCTGTTCCTGGCACGCATATTATGGCCCTTCGTCCTTCCACTGGTCCACAGCGTGTCCCCCTACCGTCTCCTCCTGCGTCTTCTCTTCCTGACGTTCCCGACCCTGAGTCTGACAGTGTTCGTGCTGCCCACCCTACTGTTACGCGTCTTCTCGCCACTGTTGTCACTGACCCGTCGTTTGAGTCTTCTGCTGCGTCTGCCCTGGTCGCTGAGCTTGTCGACTTTGCTGCTGCATGTCGCCTAGACTACGCCGCCAGTCTTGTTGCTGAGTCTGAGTCTGTCTGTCCTCCGTCCGTCGGGGGTGAGTGTGCTCTTGGAACGGACGTCCTTGAGGACAGGCAGGAGGACTTTGACTCTCTTGCGGCTGCTGTACCTCATCTCGTGGCCTGGTTGCTTGCCCCTGAGGGAGACCCGGATGCACTAGACATCCCCACTCCGCGCACTTATGCAGAGGCGATCTCGGGTCCCTACTCCTCTCAGTGGCAGACAGCCATGGACGCAGAGATGGCTTCCTGGAAGTCCACAGGCACCTACGTCGACGAGGTTCCCCCTCCTGGGGCGAACATCGTCGATGGCATGTGGATTTTCAGGGTGAAGCGGCCGCCGGGTTCTCCGCCTGTCTTCAAGGCTCGTTACGTTGCTAGAGGCTTCAGTCAGCGCCAGGGGGTTGACTTCTTCCAGACCTTCTCCCCCACCCCGAAGATGACCACTCTTCGGGTTCTGCTGCACGTTGCTGCTCAGCGTGACTACGAGCTTCACTCTCTTGACTTCAGCACAGCTTTCCTGCAGGGCAGCCTGCACGAGGAGATCTGGCTGCGCCGCCCACCTGGCTTTACTGGGTCGTTTCCTCCTGGTACCCAGTGGAGCCTCCGCCGGCCAGTCTACGGTCTCCGCCAGGCGCCACGTGAGTGGCACGACACACTGAGGACTACACTTGCGGCCCTTGGGTTCGCGCCGTCTACTGCTGACCCGTCGCTGTTTCTGCGCACAGACACGTCGCTGCCGCCGTTCTACATTCTCGTGTACGTCGACGACTTGGTCTTTGCTACTGCTGACACTGAGGCACTCGCTCGTGTGAAGTCGGAGCTGCAAAAGAGACACACCTGCACTGACCTGGGTGAGCTGCGTAGCTACCTTGGCTTGCAGATCACCCGGGACAGAGCACGCCGCACCATTACCCTGACTCAGTCACACATGGTGCAGCAGGTCCTTCAGCGCTTCGGCTTCCAGTTCTCCTCACCACAGGCCACACCTCTGGCTACCAGCCACTCGCTCTCAGCTCCACCTTCGGACGAGTCCGTAGAGCCGAGTGGCCCGTACCCAGAGCTTGTAGGCTGCCTCATGTACCTGATGACTTGCACGCGACCTGACCTCGCGTACCCTCTTAGCATCCTTGCTCGTTACGTTGCGCCTGGGAGACACAGGCGAGAGCACTGGGAGGCTGCTAAGAGGGTGCTGCGTTACTTGTGCAGTACATCAGGCATGGGGCTGGTGCTTGGAGGATGCGACAGAGTTGTTCTCACTGGTCACTCGGACGCTTCTTGGGTGGACGACTTGGCTACGCAGCGGTCGTCGCACGGTTACACCTTCAGCCTTGGCTCTGGTTCTGTCTCGTGGCGGTCCACCCGCTCTTCTTCTGTTCTCAGCTCTAGTTGTGAGGCTGAGATCTACGCCACGGCCATGGCTGCACAGGAGTTACGCTGGCTCACCTACCTGCTGACTGACTTGGGAGAGCGGCCTAGTTCTCCTCCAGTTCTGTACGGCGACAACAAGGCGGCCCTTGCCTTGTGTCAGGAGCACAGACTGGAGCACAGGACGAAGCACATTGCTCTTCGCTACTTTCTTGCTCGAGAGCTGCAGCAGCGAGGTCAGCTTCGGCTTGTGTACGTGGACTCGAAGGCCAACACTGCTGATATCTTCACCAAGGCGCTCCCGCCTAGTGATCATCAGCGGCACTGTACTTCTTTAGGCCTTGTGTCCACATTCCCTCATTTGCTTACTGCTTGACTTTCTTTGTACTGTACTTTATATATATCTTTTTGCTTGCTTGCTAGGTTTTGATCACTGTGTTGCTTGTCTTATACTATATCTAGCATTGCATGTGAACTGGCCTTGTGGCCTTTGCTTGTGCTCGGAGTGTGGTGACGTTGTGATCCACCCTGGGCTTGCGTTGCTTTGCTGGACTGGTCTTGTGACCCTTTGTTCTCCCCCACTTTGCCTATGGGGGTGTGTTAAACTGTTATATGTTGGTAGGCTGTAGTGGGGTAGCCAGTATGGGGTACAACCCCAACTAGGGTTAGCTACTTGTACCCAACTGTTTCATTCAATGCACCATTCTCACGCTAGTATTTTGATACCTCCCACCACCTCACATCACAGTCCCAACCCGCCCATTCGCCACACTACCAAACCGCAGATATTCCCATGAAATCAACCCAGCCACCCCATCTATTCCCCCCCTTCCCCACCCACTCTCCTCCCCCCCCCACCCTTCCATCGCCCCCTCCCCCTCCATTCCCCCCACCTCCACTACGCCAGCCCAACCACCGCGCCCCGCCTCCGAGTATTTATTCACACATCGGCTTCCCTGTTCCTCAAAACTCATCCCCATTCACCCTCGTTTTCACTCGCTCACTGCACCAATTCGCCCCGTTTCGATTTGAGCCTCGCGCAACCACCCCGCAAGCAATGGCAGCAACGATCATGGCCAAGGAGGTACACCGTACTGTGCTCTGTTCTGTGCTCGCAGCGTACGAACGTTCTGCATTTCCCGCAGTTTGTGTGCTTTCACAGCATCTTACGTTTTTGGGTTGCGTAGCAACCTTATACATTCGTTTTCACTTTTCGGTTGGCTGACGTGAACAGTGAATTTCTCCCATCAATTATGAAAGAAATCACTATTCACGGTAACTTCCCCGAAAAAATGAAAACAAATGTTTCCAACCATTCCATAATCGTCGATAAGTACGGCGAATGGAACAATTGGACAATCGTTCTAGCACTAATGACGATACCAAATGGCCCACGAACACAAAAACAACACAGAAAATCTGTACAACGGTACCACCTAAAGACACACACATACACAAATGAGTACAAAATCGATGGTGTACAAGAACCGTCGTACATGTTCTGAGGGGAATACAAAAATGTATATTTTTAAAAGCTGTAATGCTTTTTAAAATTATGTATTTCGAAAGCGAAGCTGCCTGTAATGTAGGATTTGGCAGCGTCGAGCCGCGCTAAACGCCCGTTTTGGAGTACAAAACGTGGGCTGGAGGTCATTTCCCTCCACCCACGTCTCTCATTTTCAAACGGTTTAGCCGATTTGAAGTCTCAATTTTCACTCTCGATTTTCGTCTCCCTTTCCAAGCTGGCGAAGTTGAAGTCTCTTCCCCGTTTTCAATCTCCGTCAACTTTACTCTCGGACATCCTCGCACACAACGCATCAGCTATGGCACTTAACGGCGGCGAGGTTAATACCACTACCGCCCCCTCTCGACCCGAGTCCGGAAGAAACGCTCGCGAAATCGCGGGCGATCGCCCGAACAAGCGCCGGGCAGACGACGGGGAAAATTCCCCGACTGGCGTCGACGTCCTGCTCGGCCCGACCGAGGCACACGCCACGGGCGTCGAGGCACGCGCCCCTGGTGTGCCTCGAGCCCCTGTGGCCCCTGACGCGCCGGCCACGACAGAAGGCGCCAAATCGGCGCCAACCAGCACAGCCGGCACCCCGCGTCCGCGTCAGCGCCGCAGGCCCGCGGGCCCTGACGCGCCTGTGGGCCCTGACGCGCCTGTGGCGCCTGACGCGCAAGTGGCGAAGGGTGCCCAAGTGGCGCCAACTTTTTCTGCAGCCCAACTGCAGCAGCTTCTGTCCCTGTTACAGCAGCACGCCCCTGCTGTTACTGAAGAAATTGCTACACCGAACGCGACTTCCGTTTCTGCTAAAAGCGAAAAGGCGAAAACGGAGCCTGTCAAGCGCGCTCGCACGACAAAAACCGGAAGGGGCGAAGACACACGCGCCGCCGCCACTCCAGTCACGAACAACCCTATCGACAGCGACAACGAAGACGACGACGATGGTGAGGCACATGCCGTAAATGCCTCTTTCGCACCCGTTGAGCAACTCCCCCCACTCCCCTCACCCAATCCCACTCTAACCGCCGCCTCGTTCAAGAACGCTGCCGTGCGCGAGCAAGCCGAGGTCCTGGAACACCTGCGGGCGTACCTGAAGCATGCGGAGCACAAAGTGCGACACAATGAGCCGGAAAGCGCCCTCGAATACCTTGGCGAAGCCTTCACACTCATCAACAACCGCTTCAAGCTACTTCATGTCGCCGACTACACCAACTTCCGCACCGCAAATCGCTTCAAGCTCTACGAAGATAAGAGTGTCTTCACCTCACGTCCGTTCAAGCAGGCCGTCGCGGACGTGGCGGCCATGGAGCGCGCCCAAGGCAATTTCACTCGCACTCCACGTGGCGGAGGGCGCGGGCCCATGGCATTTGGCAACAAGCGCGGTCCCCCACTTGATGGCAATGGCAGGAGCTTTCGTGGCTCATGCTTCCGTTGTGGGCAGCCGGGCCACATGGCCAATGCTTGCCCGGAAAATGGGGGAGGAGCCCAAGGGCCGGCGCCGGTGGTGTGAACACCCTAGGGGGTGGTGCCGAGAGGCTCGAGTGAGGGTGATGGCACTAGGAAGTGCGAGGCCACTGGCCTATCCCATAGGGGATGTGAGAAAGGCCGCGGGCCTACCCCAAGGCAAGGGGTGTAGGACTAGGAGTCCTAGGTGAACATGGGATTGGAAATAATGCTTGTATGCTCTTATGAATGAGTGGAAAGGCCTAATGGGCGAAGTTGTTGGACTTGCTTGAAAAAAAAAAAAAAAAAAAAGGGAGCATGCGCTCTTGATGTATGGACCTGAAACAATAAATACCCGCATGGCATGGTGGCCTACGGTACACGCGAACTAGAGAGCGAGAGAAGGAGAGAGATAGAGAGTGTATAAAAGGGAAATTGATAAGATGTTTGGGCTATGCACCCATACAACACAAAGGAATCGTGTGCGAAGGGGGGGCAAAAGGAAACGAGATTGTGTGGGACTTGGGGTCCCACAATACCACGGGCTCACGCCATAATGCAAGACAAAGGTGGCCTGCCAATCATGGAAGGCGGCAAATGCCCATTCAAAGAGTACGCGAAAAAAAAAAAAAAAGGAGAGAGAGAGAGAGAGAGAGAGAGAGAGAGAGAGAGAGAGAGAGAGAGAGAGAGAGAGAGAGAGAGAGAGAGAGAGAGAGAGAGAGATAAAGAGAGAGATTGAGAGAGAAGAGAGAGAGAGAAGAGAGAGAGAGAGAGAGAGAGAGAGAGAGAGAGAGAGAGAGAGAGAGAGAGAGAGAGAGCTAGAGAGAGAGAGAAGAGAGATAACGCCTTGCTCAAAGACTAAGGCCAGATTCACCGAGTCGGGTGGCAAGTATCACCACTCTCACGCGATTGGTCCAAATATTCACTTGGTTTTTGCCAGGATTGGCTTCCGAGCTTCCAACCAAACCTACTGCCTGGGCTTTTGTCTGAACCTACCATTCCCGGTCGACTTCTTTGTGTAATTTGGGTCTTGGGTTTAACGAGGCATGCCCCGTGTTGCCCCCACACCCTATGGTCCAATGGCCACAGATATGCCGGGGGGTGGAACGATCGAGGGGAGTGGCCCCTACGAGTTTGCAATCACTGACAAGGTCGTCACGACCATGCGTGGGCGCCTGCGCACGACATTTCCATGGTGGAGCTCATGGTGTGAGAGTAGCTTCATACTCTCGGTAATCTCCAACGGCTATTGGATGCCATGGAAGCAGGGCCCACCTACGCCGTTCCGGCAGGACAACCACGCGGGAGCGCTAATTCATTCCACGTTCACCAAGCAAGCAATAACCGAGCTTCTCGAGAGTGGTGCGGCCGCTCCCGCCCCAGCGGAGCAACAGCTATGTATCAGCCCGCTGAATGTCGTGGTTCAAAGAGAAAAGTGCCGACTGATTCTTGACCTCCGAAGGGTGAACCAACATCTGTGTATCCCCAAATTCAAGTACGAAGGACTGAACCGGGTGGCGGAGCTCGTTCACGAAGACGACTGGATGTTCGCAGTCGATTTAAAATCGGGATACCACCACGTCGACATCCACCCTTCATGCTGGAAGTTCCTCGGGTTCCAATTCGACGGGCGCTCGTACGTTTTTCAGTCTCTACCATTTGGTCTGGCGACAGCCCCGTTCGTTTTCACGCAGCTCATCAAGCAGCTTGCCCGCCGTTGGCGGGCGCTTGGGGTGCGAGTCATCCCTTACGTCGACGACATCCTCTTTCTGTGTCGCACGGCGGCCGAAGCGAGAACCACGGGTCAGATGGTGGTGCAAGACCTCAGGAAGGCTGGACTGGTTATCAATTCTAAGAAGTCGCACCTGCAACCCACCCAGCAACTGCGGTTCTTGGGTGTCGAGTTGGATACACAACGCGGCCAGTTCTCCATTGGCCCCGAGCGGCGAGCATCATTACGCTCAACCATTCATGAATTATGCATGGCCGGCAAGGCCGAACGCAAAGCCCCGATCCGACACGTCGCCAGAGTTACCGGCATGCTCGCGTCGATGTCACTTGCCATCGGCGCAACCGCACGGGCATTCAGCCAGAACCTATTACAGACCATTCAAGATGCCCCTTCCTGGAACAGCAGAGTGCAGTTGGTCCCTGCGGTCATTGAAGAGCTCGAGTTTTGGCTGCATGAATTTGACAAGTTCAATGGCGCCCCGTTCCACGTCCCAAACAGCTACGATGCATTGATCCATGTGGACGCCAGCGCACACAGTTGGGGAGCGACACTAGATACGTTCCCAGGACGGCGAATTGAGGCGAGCGCAACCATGCCCGTGCACCTCACGAAAGCCTCCAGCACGCAACGAGAAATGGATGGAGTCCTATGGGCGCTGCAGACATTCTCGGGAAGGATCCAGAACCGACATGTCCTCGCCAGAACCGACAACCAAGGTGTCTTCTTTATCCTTCGCAAAGGTGGTTCGCGGACTCCGAGCCTCACAACCACGTGCAGAGCCATTATTCAAGCGTGCGTTGCCTCCGGGATTCGGCTGACGGTCGAATGGATTCCGCGCGAACTCAACACACGAGCTGATGAACTTTCAAAGATCATCGATCGAGACGACTACGCACTCAAAGCACCATGGTTCCGGGTTCTTGAACGGCGCTTGGGACCGCACTCTATCGATCTATTTGCCAATGCAAACAACACCCAGCTGGCTCGCTTCTGCTCCAAAACCCCTCATCCCGACGCAGAGGCAACCGATGCCTTCTCCCTATCATGGGCCTCCGAGCATGCATACGCCTTTCCGCCACCCCACCTCATCCCAGCGGTGCTGCATCACGCCCAAAGGACGCGAGCATCGCTCACGCTCGTCGTGCCCCACTGGCCAGGGGCAAGCTGGTGGCCGTTACTCCAACCCGCTCCGCCCCAATGGGCTGCCTGCATTCTCACCCACATCCGCCTCACCCACGGGAGCCAATGCCTGTCCGCAGGCACCCACACCCGCGCCTTTTCTGGGGAAGGATTGCCTCACAGCCCGATTATTGCATTACGAGTGTCCTTCGCCACCTGACCATTCACACATCTGGTGCAGGATTGCTCGAGAGGCTCAAGCAAGAACTTCTTCGGATAACCACGCGTACGAGGGCTGACTCGACGATTCGCACCTACGAACCATACTGGGCCAAGTTTCGTGCATTCTGCACACACGTCAAATTGCAGTTCCTGCCATGCACAGACATGACACTCGCATTATACCTGGTCCACGCGATTCAACAGAAGGCCACCATATCGGCAGTACAACTGACATGCTCGGCAGTCAGCTTCGCGCATCGGATGATTGGGGCCACGTGCCCGTCGACTGGGCCATTCACATCCAATGTGCGAGACTTCGCCAAGCGACATTGCCCGCGGCCCCAGCGTCTCAAGGAACCCGTCTCTCTGCATCAAGTACACGCTATGGCGGCGGAATTCCTGGAATCGAACAAGCCTGGCGAGTTTCAGAAGGGGCTCATTCCGTTACTCATGTACTCCGGCTTCCTGCGATACTCAGACCTCGCCGCACTTAACTGGCACGAGATTGAGTTCGAGCAAGACGTCATGTGGCTCCTGATTCCCCGCTCCAAAACAGACCAGGCAGGAGACGGTGCATGGGTTCCCGTAGCCGCAACTTCGGGCCCTTTTTGCCCCGTGCAGTGCACTAAACGCTTCATCCAGTTGGCAGGCTACGGCCGTGCACAAGAAGGTCCACTGATACGAGTCTTCGGTTCAGACACCATGGGTCGCGGTAATCCGACAACACCACCCTCCTACACAACGATTCGCAACTGGTGCAAGGAGGCATTCCAAAAGATCGGATTAGGACTCGAGCACCTCGGCACCCACTCCTTTCGCAAAGGCGCAGCAACCGTCGCCGCCAACGGAGGAGTACCAGACCGCATATTGAAACAGCTGGGGAGGTGGCGCAGCGATACGGCTAAAGAGATGTACATCACTCCGGCAATAGACCAGTTGGTTGGAGCATCTCGACATGTCCAAGATCCGACGAGAGCCTCGTCACCATTGCAACACTCCGCGGCGCTGACACGACATCGCCAACCAGCACGACACATGTCTCAGAAGACCCATTTGAAATGAGACGATGCCAATTGCTACATGCAAGAAAGCAAGCTTTCTAAATATGTATATTTTTAA
The DNA here is from genome assembly GCA_947470075.1 of Closterium sp. Yama58-4. Lineage (NCBI taxonomy): Eukaryota > Viridiplantae > Streptophyta > Zygnematophyceae > Desmidiales > Closteriaceae > Closterium > Closterium sp. Yama58-4. Next base: position 38,669 of record CANIUD010000810.1, on the reverse strand, counting down.
AAGCTGTAATGCTTTTTAAAATTATGTATTTCGAAAGCGAAGCTGCCTGTAATGTAGGATTTGGCAGCGTCGAGCCGCGCTAAACGCCCGTTTTGGAGTACAAAACGTGGGCTGGAGGTCATTTCCCTCCACCCACGTCTCTCATTTTCAAACGTTTTAGCCGATTTTCCCACCCACCCCCCCTCGAAAGCAGGATAGCGTTGATAACGTAGAGGCATATTGTTGTAATGTCACTGCTTAGATTTCAATTGTACTAAACCCATTTGAAATGAGACGATGCCAATTGCTACATGCAAGAAAGCAAGCTTTCTAAATTGCATCAATGCAGCAACTGAGATTGATATGGTACGGAAGAGGCGAGCAAAGCTGCCCCACCGACGATCACAATCCCAGTTGCATACACGAGGCACTTAGTACCACACCCCCGAAACAAGCACAGACGATAACACACAAACCGTCACAAAAACAGAGGACAACGATTGAGAATGTTTCAAAGCGAATACTAAATGCATCAATGCTGCAACTAAGATTGATATGGTACGGAAGAGGCTAGCAAAGCTGCCCCACCGACGATCACAATCCGAGTTGCATTCACGAGGCACTTAGCACCACACCTCGAAACAAACACCACACACATATGCACATGTACGTACTCACACACATACACACACACAACGCAAAAAGCATACAGCTATGGTAATAAGCATGCAAGCGTAATGAATGAAGTTCAGCCTTGTGTAAATCATCACTAGCTTCTGCCCCATTCCCCTCCCTCCCTCCTCCCTCCCTCCCTCCCTCCCTCCCTCCCTCCCTCCCTCCCTCCCTCCCTCCCTCCCTCCCTCATTTCCCTCATTTCCCTCATCTCCCTTCTCCCCATCCCTTTTCTCCGCAAGAAAAGAAGACTGGAGCTTGAACTCCCTGCACAGGAAAGAAGAAACAGCGAATGCAACTCACTCTCTGCACAAACAAAAACAAAATCAAAGAATACAACTTGCATGAGTTGCACAAAGAAACAAAATCAGAGAATGCAGATTCCATGACGCACAAGAAACAAATGGTTCGATACACTAAAAAACAACGTAAGCGGAACAGAAATTGAAGCTGAAGAATGCAATATACAAACGAAAGATGAGTGATGGAAACATTTACATTTGGCATCTTACAAATGTGACTTGATAGTAAACATTATGTCAGAATGCATGCAAAACCTTGCGGCCACCCTTGCATTCACCTCAACATTCACCCTTACGATCATCCTCACACATGCGCGCACTCACGCTTGGAATCATACTTGCACTCGCCTTCGCATTCACCATTGCAATCACACCCGCACCATCGCGCTCAACCTCTAAACCCACACACACACCCGCAGCACTCAGGCACGCATTCTCCCTCGCACTCACCCTCACATTCGCCCTCACTCTCATATCCACACTCACGCTCGCATTCGCCCTCGCACTCACACCAGCACTCTCGCGCTCACTCTCGCGCGCCCTCTTGCGCGCGCTCTCACGCCTCTCTCGCACGCTCCCTCATGCGCAAACTCACGCGCCCTCACGTGCTCGCTCGCGCGCTCCCTTGCGCGAACTCTCGCGCACTCTCCCGCGCGCTCCCTCACGCACTCTTTCGCTCGCACTCTCGAGCGCACTCTCACGCGCTCTCTCTCGCGCACTCTCCGGCGGCGCTCCATCACGCGCTCTCTCACGCGCGCTCTCACGCGCTCCCTCACGCGTGCTCTCACGCGCTCTCTCGCGCGCTCCCTTGCGCGCACTCTCGCACGCACACTCGCGCGCGCTCTCTCGCGCGCTCTCCCACACGCACTCTCACGCACACTCACGCGCTCTCTCACGCGCACTCTCATGTGCTCTCTCACGCGCACTCTCTCACCCTATCCCACGCGCCATATCACGCGCTCTCTCACGCGCTCTCACACGCTCTTTCACGCACTCTCTCACGCGCTCTCACACGCTCTCTCACGCTCACTCTCACGCGCACTCTCCTGTGCGTGCGCTCCCGTGCACTCGCTCTTCCACGCGCTCCGCGTCTCTCCCTTTCTTCACGAAGAGAGCTACGGAAGAGGAGCCCAATCGGCACACGAAAAAAAAAACGACGAGAGCAAAAAAAGAAGAAATTTCAGAGGGGGAGGGGAGAATGAAAGGACCGGGAACGCACCTGAAAACCACGGTAACTCATGAAACAATCCGCGCTCGCGCACCAACGCGCTCGCGCACCAACTCGCGCTGGCGCTCGTGCACCTGTCGCCGGAGGCGACGGCGGGGAGGAGGGTGACGCGACGGCGGGGAGGAGGGTGACGCGACGGCAAGGAGGAGGGTGAGGCGACGGCGGGGAGGAGGGGGAGGCGACGGCGGGGAGGAGGAGGAGGCGACGGCGGGGAGGAGGGGGAGGCGACGGCGGGGAGGAGGGGGAGGCGACGGCGGGGAGGAGGGGGAGGCGACGGCGGGGAGGAGGGGGAGGCGACGGCGGGGAGGAGGGTGAGGCGACGGCGGGGAGGAGGGGGAGGCGACGGCGGGGAGGAGGGTGAGGCGACGGCGGGGAGGAGGGGGAGGCGACGGCGGGGAGGAGGGGGAGGCGACGACGGGGGGAGGAGAGGCGACGGCGGGAAGGAGGGGAGGCGACGGCGGGGAGGAGGGGGAGGCGACGACGGCGGGAAGGAGGAGAGGCGACGGCGGGGAGGAGGAGAGGCGACGGCGGGAAGGGGGAGAGGCGACGGCGAGGAGGGCGAAAGAGGATACGGGGGATGGGAGGGAGAGCGACGGCTGGGTGGGAGGTGCTAGCGATGGCGGGGTGTTAGGAGAAAAAGCTAGAGAAGAAAATGGGGTGGGGGGGAGAGTGAGCAAGCAGGTGCTTCTCGAGAGAAACGAAGAACAAGAACCAAGAAATGAAGAGCGCGTCAAATTCGGTTTGACAGCTGTGAAAGGGACGGATATCCCTTGGTTGTGGTTGTCGTGGAGCTGGCGAGAAATTTTTTGCCAGCGCAGAACGAGTTACTGAAACTTTTTATGTACAGTATACATTGTAATATGAGGGCAAGGGTGAATGGCAAGAAAAAACAAAATCTGGGCATTTGGCAATACTAAAAAAAAAAAAATCGCTCACACTAGACTTGAAAGCTAGTGTCACGTGAAAACACATGCGTGCCACGCCATCCCACTAGCTGACACAGCAGATACGGTACAGTAATTGCAAACATAAAACCCGCTATAGTACGCTGATAGAACTATAGAATATGCACTAGGTGTAAACAATTCATCTTTTTTATGATCACAAAATATTTGAACCATATTAGTTAGCACTCAAAACAATTTTGAGGGAAGAAATGTCTAGAAAATGTATTTTCTCCGTAATAAGGGACTATCGATCTTGTCATGTTTTAAGTTAATATACATCATCATGAAGAACTTAGTAAACGCAGTGGATACAACCCTACGCAACCCTTTCGACGTAAACGTCGAAGCTTGTTTCCTGTAGTCAGCAGCACAGAACACACTTTCAAGTGGATTCAGATTCAAGGATTCAACCCTGAGTTGTCGCAAGTCTCTAAGATTACCTCGTCATTTCGCCTCGTCTTCTGTCCCATTCAAGATGACACTCCCATCAACTAGCGCTCCTCCGTCGCGCGGTCCGTCCCTCTGTGTGTGCGCGCGAGCCATTGCAGGCGACGCCTCAGGCATCGGCGGCGATTCAGACGCATTTCAAAGGCGCGGTGGAGGAGACAGAGTTTATCGACACGGTCGCGGCGAAGCTGCGGGAGCACGGCTTTAAGAGGTAACGTGTCTTGAGCCCCAATTCTGTATCCATTTTGTTCACTGGTAGTATCACTGGAGAGATGGATTCGTTTCGCGATACTTGACCCTCTTCCGTCCTCTTTCCCGCCGCCACCAGGGGCAACTGTATTGCTCTGGTGAGCACGTGTCGCGACGAGGCGTCGCGGTTGTTCGACGGGCTGGTCGACAAGCACTTCGGGCTCGTCTTCTCGCTTAACGGACTCGCCGGCGTGCCGCCCGGCGGCGTGCTCGCCGTCAAGGCCGGCACGTCGCACAGCCCGCAGGACGCGAATGGCCGCGAACGATGTACGCGGCGCGTGGGGTGCTTGAATGCGGGTGCTGGGATGTGGGTACTCGGACATGCGGCGCTGCGCGGGCGCTGCGCTGCGCCGTGGATGATGCAGAATGCTTGGCGACTCGGAGTCATCCGGGATGCGCGCGTCGAATCTCAGGACGAAGGACCGGCATGTTGCGAATGCCGTGAAATGTCGTGAATGCCGCGAAATGTCGTGAATGCCGCGAAATGTCGTGAATGCCGCGAAATGTCGTGAATGCCGCGAAATGTCGTGAATGCCGCGAAATGTCGTGAATGCCGCGAACTGTCGTGAATGCCGCGAAATGTCGTGAATGCCTTGCCAGGCACGACAGAGAATGCTTCGCCGTCACCAATCCATCTCTTCGCTTTCTACCGAAGAGTTTTCCCTCTTTTCTATTCTGCTTTTCCTCTTCTTGAAACAGCCACTCATCCTTCCTTCCCAACTTCGTTCGTTCGTTCGTTCGTTCGTTCGTTCGTTCGCTCGCTTGCTCGTTTGTTTGCTTGTTGTTCGTTTGTTTGTTTGTTCGTTCGTTCGTTCGTTCGCTTGCTCGTTTGTTTGCTTGTTGTTCGTTTGTTTGTTTGTTCGTTCGTTCTTTGTGCTGCGCGGCACGAGCAGACGTGTTTTTCGGCTTCACGCACATTGGTATCGACGACTTCGGCACGTGCGGCAGGATGCGCCGCATTGGTCGCTCGGCCATGTCGGGCGCGTGCGGCGCGCTGGCGGCGCTGACGACGCAGCTCAAGGAAGGAAAGGGGCTGGGGGAGGCGGACGAGGAGGACATGGAGGCGCACTTTCTGTTTAAGAAGCTGAGCGCTAAGGTCAGTCGGTTGGCGAGGGGGAGAAAGGGGGGGAAGGCTGTAAGGTTGTCTCTTTATGAGGCGCCTCGGTAAGCGGACGAGGAGGACATGGAGGCGCACTTTCTGTCCAAGAAGCTGCGCGCTAAGGTCAGACGGTTGGCGAGGTGGAGAAAGGGGGGAAAGGCTGTAAGGTTGTCTCTTTATGAGGCGCCTCGGTAAGCGGACGAGGAGGACATGGAGGCGCACTTTCTGTCCAAGAAGCTGCGCTCTAAGGTCAGTCAGTTGGCGAGGGGGAGAAAGGGTGGAAAGGCTGTAAAATTGTCTCTTTGTGAGGCGCCTCAGTAAGCGGACGAGGAGGAAATGGAGGCGCACTTTCTGTCCAAGAAGCTGCGCGCTAAGGTCAGTACAGGTCACAAGAAGATCCTTTTGAGAAGTCTCAACAGGGGGGGTGAGATAACCCTAGCCGATGTTGGCCGACCAGTCGACCCAACATTCCGTGACAAAACCTTCTTTCCCCCCTTGCTCCCCTCCTCCCTCCTCCCTTTTCTCCTTCCTCCTCCCTTTTCTCCTTCCCATCACCCCGTCCCCCACACGCCCAGGACCCGCCTGCCAACATTGTGGCCGTGACCAAGGCGGCAGTTGCTGTAATCAACGACACTCTCGAGAAGACTATTGCCAAAGTCGTGGACGCAAACAAGGCGGACTATGCCGTGTTCACAGGCGTGCAGATCCACTCCAACTGCTATCCCTCGGGCTCCATGGCTGATGGGGCCCCGTTCAAGCTGGGCCAGTTCAAGCTGACTGAGACGGTGGAGTATGTGTCGCCGTCGCTGGGGTATGTGGTGGTCAATGGGGTGAAGACGCCGCTGAAGCTCACCAAGGAGGTGTGAAAGGGCTTCTTCTCAGGGAGAAGGGGGAGGGGTGCGGTCCCGTGGGGTGGTGGAGAGGGGTGGCGAGAGACTTGTCGCAAGTGAGTGGGACCTTGCATTGCCTTGGCCAGGTTTCCTACTTACGGTACCGTAACATATTTTCTGCTAGCCTAGTGATAATTTTTATGGTAACTAGTAATGGCAGTTGCGGGAATGACGCGAGGCAAAATGGGAATGTTCTTTGGTGCAAGCTGGAACGGGCTGAGTTTCATGTACTGCTATTGTACATTTTGTTGAAATGCACACTACTTTGAAGTTGCTCCTGCGGCCCTGCTCAACAGCTTGTCTGCAAGACAAATGAAACAGCAGTAGTTCCCCCCAAAATTACCGTACAAGGTATTGTGAAGGGGAACCCAACCGAAACAAAAGCTCTAAATACCGTAGAAACAGGGAGCGAAGGGGGGCGGAATCGTCTGGATGCAGAAAGGAGGTAGCGGGGAGTGCGGGCCACAGTGCAGGAAGAGCAGGATGCTTCCTGCAACAGCCACATTGAGCGACTCTCCACCCCCCCCCTCCTCTCCCGGCATGCGAATGGCCACTGGCTGGCACAGCCTAATCAGAGACCGGGAGAGAAGGCGAGGGCGTGGGCATATGTGAAGTGGGCAGCGGGGAGTGCGGGCCGAGCAGGAAGAGCAAGATACCCCCTGCAACAGCCACATTGAGAGACTCTGCTCCCCCCGGCATGGGAATGGCCACTGGCTGGCACAGGCGCAGCGCTGTCGCTGATAGGCCCTGGCCCTCACTGCCCAACACTAGACAGATGCCGTGGGGTGAGGGGGAGGTGGAGGGGGTGGGAGAAGAGGGGGAGGCGGGGGAGGAGGGAGGAGGGAGCGCACTGGCAGGAGCAGCGGGTGTAACGGCAGGAGTGGCGGGAACTGCAGCAGCAGATGTGACAGCAGCATTATTTGCGCCAGCATCAGCATCAGCAGCAGCAGCAGCAGTATGAGCAGCAGCAGGGTGGGCAGCAAGGAGGGAGAGGTTGTGGTGGGAGGTGAGGGAGAGGAGGTGGGACCAGTCGCCAACAGCCACAGGCAGGCGGAACAACACTCCCCGTGACGCCCTCAGTGCCTTGTCGTTGAACGGGTCACAGCAGCCGGGCAGGAGAAACACGCCGTGCTGCCCGAGGATAACAAGGAGAAGGGTGGAGAGAGGGGGATCACGGGTAAAAGGAGATGGAGCGATGGGGAGAAGGGACGTGTTAGAAAGGTGGGGAGAAATTTCATAGTAGAGGCAGTAGTGGAGATTTTGGACCCAAGCTGCATGGATGCTTGGATAATGAACTGAATAGTATTTCATGGGAAAGTCATGCAAGCAGTCCAAGGAACAACAACCTCAGATACATCATACAACCCATGCCAGTCCCCCTTGTCTCTTCCATCTTTCCCATCCCCGCCCCACAGCATCTCACCCAGTCAAATGCCAGAGCCGTGCGCAGCAACGTGCCCAGATTGCCGGGGTCCTGGCGCGGCAACAGGCAGGGAGGGAGCATGATTACAGGGTGTGGATAGAGGGGGGTGAACGTGGTTGTGTGCGTGAACGTGTGCACGTGTGTGAACACGGGCCACACAAAAACATATACGTGTGCAGCGGTAAGAGTCACAGCAAGTTACCAGCGCAAGGTGCCAGCAAGACAGCGGAGCAAAACACCAAAGAAATACATCAAAGAACTATTCCAGAGCTTGTTACCTGAACGCCATCCAGCACAAGCACTCGGGACATGTCCCCTCCCCATCCTCTCCCACCCCCCTCCCCTTCAAACCACTGCCTGCCTACGCCGTGCCCCACTTCCGCCCCCTCCCCTTCCGCCCCTCCCCCTCCGCTCCTCCTTTTCTCCCCCAACCCATCCTCCGCCCGTACCTCCACAACCCTCCCCACCAATTTCTCCCCTCCACTTCTCTCCTCCCCTTCCCCGTACCCCTTCCCGTCCCAATCCCCCCTCTCCTCCTCCCCCACCTCCTCTCCCTCCTCACCCCCATCATCCGTACCACTCTCCAGCACTTGGAACGACGCGGGCAGCAGCATGACAGCAGCAATAGCAGCACTGCCCACGCTCTGCACGCCTGCCAGGCGCCTCATCACAGCAGGGGACACATGCAGCACGCGCCGAGCCACGCGCACCAGCGCAGGGGGGGGGGCGAGGGGGACTCGGACTGCACCAGTAGGATATCCAGCGGACACTCGCCATGGGGGAGCAGAGCCCCCCGCCCCTGCCCCTGCCCCTGCCCCTGCCCCTGCCCCTGCCCCTGCCCCTGCCCCTGCCCCTGCCCCTGCCCCTGCCCCTGCCCCTGCCCCTGCCCCTGCCCCTGCCCCTGCTTCTCCCCCTCCCGCTGTGCATCCCCTTGCGCCTCTTCCCACCCTTCCCCCTGGGCCTCCCGCCCCTCCTTCCCCCCAGCCTCCCCCTGCGCCTCCCCCTCAACCTCACCCTGGGCGGGCAGCCAGGGCGCGCAGATCTCCAGCAGGGGCACCTCGCCCGCCACCAGCACGCGCCCCCACGCTCTCCGCGCCGCGCTGCTCTGCCGCAGCCGCACGGCGCGCTTCACAAACGCGTTGCTCACGCTCGCCACCTCGCCCACGTGCAACGGCGGGTCCTGCCACGCGCCCTCCTCGTCTTTGCCTTCCACTCCGCCTCTCACTCCCTCCCTCACTCCCTCTCGCTCTCCTGCTCTTCTCGTCCCCCTCCTCTCCTCCCCTCTCATCCCAGAGTTTCCACCAGCTGCTGCTGCTGCCACTCCTCCATGCCTCCCTGAAAACGACTCCCTCCTCAACCCTGACTCGGGCCCCTCCCAGTCCTCTCCTGCCCAGTCCTCTCGCCTAAACCCTCGGGGATCGTACTCCCTGCGTCCCTCACTCTCCCGCTGCTCTCCCTCCCTTAAACCCTGCTTAAACCCTTCCCTAAACCTCGACCCCTCGCCTCGCCCCGCGTCCTCTCTTCTCCCTCTGAGGCCCCCACGGTTCCTGAACCCGCTTGTAGAACCCTCGTTATAGTCACTCCGAGCGCCACGTGGCACCTTATCACCATCACGACCGCGTCCCCTGTCACTATATCGAGAGCCACCATCTCGAGGAAATGGATCTCTCTGTTGCGGCTCCCTCGCCCGTCCCCTCCTCTCTTCCCTTCCTCGCCCGTCCCACTCTCGCTCCTGCCACTGCTCCGGTTCTCCCCTCGAGTCATCCCCCCGCCTATCCTGCCCAGACCCCCCGTACCCATCCCGAGCCCTCGATCCCCTTTCCCCCCACCTTCGCTCCCCCACCTCGTCCGCATCCCACCGTCCCGACCCCTCCCTCCGCCAGTTTCGCTCCCCGTCCCCCTCCCCCGCCCGCCAATCGCCCCGTCCCCTCTCCCGCCCACCCCCATTTTCCCCCTCTCCGCGATCCCATTCTCCTCTTCTCCCCCGCCCGCTCGCCTCGAACCCCTCGTTAGAATCCCGCTCTCGACGAGGGTCCCGCTCATCCTCTCGCCAGCCTCCACTGCCACTGCCACCGAACCTGCCGTCTGCCCGAGCCTGCCGCGATCCGAACCTGCTCTCCTGGTACGGTTCGTTCCGACCCTGCCATCCGTCTCTGCTACTCGAGTTTTCGCCTCGAGACGCGCGTGCCCTGCTAGTCTGTTTCCTCGAATCAATCGAACTATCGCGTCGCCATCCGTCAGCGCCCGCTAAACTGGGCAACACTGACGACACGTGGCGAGCACGCGCGGTGGTGGTTACACTTAGCCGTTGCTTGCTTGCGTCGATTCGGCGGTGTGGCAAGTTGGAGATATACGCGATTGCGATAGGCGTGCTTGCATTGCTAGTGGTTGCACGTATCAGAGAGCAGCTGCAGACGAGAGGCTCTACGGGGAAATCCCTCGACGATTGTTGCAGCTGCGAGGGGCTGACGTGGCGATATATGTGCGATGAGAATAATCCTGCCATGGTGCACGTCAGCAAGGCACTACTACAGGATTTGGCCTTGCAAGAAAGATTTGAGACTGGACATGCATAGGTCTTGTAGTGCGTGGGGTGTTGGAAAAGGGCTTTTCCAACTGGAAACATATCGCACCGCAACAAATCGTACCGAAAACTTGTGGAACCGCTGAATGGGGCCCGTGCAAACAAGAAATCCTCCAGACGTGTACGAAGCTGTAACCCGATCACGAAGACCCAAGGCGGGAAGGGAGGTACAGCCATTGGATGAGCTGACCTGACATTGACAGGTCCCGTTACGTACCCTAAAGAAATCGGTCTGGGCGAACTCGCAGAAGCAGCCAATGAAAACTGTTCGTGGGCCGTTTATGCAAAATACCGTACGGGCTAACGTGTAGCGAATGTATGGTTTTCATTGAACTACGAAAGTTGTCGGAGATATTTGTGGATCTGTAAGGCGATCCATGCGCCTCTAGGGGCCTAATGGTTTCTTTTAGCCTGAGTGTCATTGTAACCATTGGAACGCAACAATACCCCGGTAATAAAACCTTTTCCACTTTGTTGAGCTACGAAACTGACCAGCCTGCAACCGACCCCCATGGCTGCTCGGCTGCTTTCATGATCCCCATCACCCACCTCAGCTCCCGCCGACGTTTCCGCAAACACGCTTGATTGCATCTTCTTTCAATCTTGCCTAGAATCAGAGACAGTCCGCCGCGTCGCCTTCTCCAGCTGTTTCAGCTTGGTTGATAGTCGTAAGCATGACTCTTAGGCCCTGTTGTGACTACTGGTAACTCTCTACAAGCTTCATATTAAGTAGCTCTTGCCTGCTGGATACCACAAGCGTTCATTATGCTCACTGGTATAGCCTTCTTGACTAGGATTCATTCTCTTCCAAACCTTTCCTCTAGACCTTTGTAAGAGCGAATTGACAGTCTGACCTACTAACCAAAGGCTCTCACCGAATCACCGCCAAAATCCGGAAAGCAGCCTTAGCTCAAAGCAGTCTTGAGACTCAACACAATTTCGTCGAGGGTAACGTCGTAGCTAGTGGCACTGGTGGGTAGTTAGCTAGGCCAATCGGAGCCAGACGGAAAGGGAATTGGAGCTCGAATAGGAGACGATTAAAAAGAGATAGATTCAGAGGGACAATAGGAGGAAGAGCACTAGGAGGCCGTCGGATGCGGCGAGATGCAGCGAGTGCATTCGAACACGGCGCTGCCGCCCGGCGCAGATGACATCGAGCTCAAGGACGATCCGCTCATCGCCGCCGTTGCTGCCGCCACCGCCGCGTCCGCGGCCGTGGGGAGCACGCCGCCGCGAACCCGCTCGTACACGAATGTGACAATAACGGGCGAGCCTGAGTCCGGTGAGTTTCCAGATTCCCGTTCGGGTGGAGAACGTGCTAAGCGCGCCGTGCAGGAACTCCATTTCAGCCCTTCATGGCGTGGCTTGTGAGACGATTCGAAGACTTAAAAGCCTTCATGCCGCGGCCCGTCCAGCCCAGGCAACACCACCAAAGGTATTCACAGTCCTCGCATGTGATCCATTCGAGAATCCTCACAGCAACTCGACGATACTCCGAGTTGACAAAGCTCCGAGTTGAGTGCAGCTCCGAGTTTCCAAGGCATGAGACAAAGGTACGGTCTGCTTGGTCTGTCTCTCAGCACCGCCTCTCTCCATCCCACCCCTGGTTCTTAGACACCGCTGAACCAGGCAATACAGACCGCACAAGGTCTCGGGTTTCACGGCTTGTGGCTGTGCCACCTCTTGCATTGACTTCCACAACCCACCCGTTTCCATGCGTCAGCAAGACCCTCTTTCTTCAGCTGTTTTGCAGGGACTTGCCCCCCTTTTCATGGCTTGCCCTTCTGTTCATAATAAAACACTCAGATCCTGCACCCCCTTTCCCATAGTCCCCTTGCATTACCTGTCCTCTGTCAACTTTCCAAGGTAGTCCCTACCAACATATCTTCTACCTTTTCATCCTTCCACACCCTTCCCCCTCCTCCTCCCCCCCCTGCCCGCCGCCTCCCTACTTCTTCCCCCCCTCTCCCCCACACTGTCAGTGCGCAAGTTCAGGAGGAAACGGTCTGAATGCGCCTGCCCTCTTCACCAGATAGCCATCTCCGTTACAGTCTTCTCCTTTATGGCCTGGGTGAGCTGCTCGTCCTAGTTTTCCAGTCAAGCTTCTCGCTTCCCTTCCCTGCCCAGAACATCCTGGCCCATTTATGCTCCATGCCGCGTGTCCTGTGCGCTGTGTGTGGCCTCTTCTCCATGCATGCCGTCCATGCCCCACTCCCTTGCCCCATGCGTCATGCCCTATGCATTATACCCCATGCCCATGCCCTCACGCCTTTGACCCTTCCCATGCATGTACCCATGCGTCGTGCATGCAGGTTTCATACCTCTTTCTGACCAAGGATGAGTGACGTGATCTACACCAAATTCTTGTCGTCAAGGTTGACACATTGACGATCACAAACGTTGATTTATTATTACAAGTGCACCGATTTATTGGAGCATGTGAACAGCTGCATGGTACCGTATATTGCAATGTTGGAATGGATAGTGCTTGCGTGAACCTTTTTGGGCCTAGACTCTAGAGGGATAATAGTATCGTTTTTGTACTGCTTGCAGCTTCACTATATTATTGCCATTTTATACACGGGCCGCTGGCCAGCTCAGCTGATACATGGAAATTCCATGTAAAAACAAGCAATGTGTATGGTGCACAAGGGTTAGGGTATCATATATTGGGACTTTTAAACACACTAATATCACTACACACTGTACACAATCAAATTATATTCAACCACATCGATTGATGGGAAAATATGTCAATGGTAACTTACTCTCAAATGTTGTAGCCTATAGTGAGGTTTGTCTTAGGGGGTACAAAACTTAGGGTTAGCTATATGTACCCCAACCAACATCAATGCACCATCCATTCTTCATTTTGACATGGTATCAGTTAGGTTAGGATCCTGTGGGATCCCGTTCCTCCGTTCTCCGTTCGAGCCTCCCGAGCCTGATCCTAGCTCTCATTCGTCTCCCCGTCCCGTCGCCCTGTCCCGTCTCCCCGTCCCGTCTCCCCGTCCCGTCGCCCTGCCCCGTCCCGTCCCGTCTCTCCGTCCCGTCCCGTCTCCCCGTCCCGTCGCCCTGCCCCGTCCCGTCGCCCTGCCCCGTCCCGTCGCCCTGCCCCGTCCCGTCGCCCTTCCCCGTCCCGTCGCCCTGCCCCGTCGCGTCGCCCTGCCCCGTCCCGTCGCCCTGCCCCGTCGCGTCGCCCTGCCCCGTCGCGTCGCCCTTCCCCGTCCCGTCGCCTCTGCTCCGTCGCGTCGCCCTGCCCCGTCGCATCGCGCCCGCCCTTTCCCCCGGCCCGTCGCCCTAGCCCGTTCTTCCGCTGCGACTAAGTCCCCCCCCCACTGGAACCCTAATTTGCCTCTTACCTCCTACTGTTACTCGCCTGCTCGTTCGCGTTAGTTCTCGCTATGGCGACTCCGCGAGTTCTTCGTTTCGACGCTGACGGTAGACCTCTTGACTTTTCCGTCTGGCTTCTTCGCGCTCGCCGTCTGTTAGAGAGTCAAGTCCAGGGGGGCGAGACCCTCTGGTCGCACGCTACTGGTGACCTCCCCGAGCCCCCCGAGCCTGCCGCTTTAGGTCCTGCCCCTGACGATGCTGCTACGGCTCGCTTTGCCCGTCAGCGCGCTGACAGGACGGCTTGGACGTCGCGTGACGCTGCGGCCTGCATCGCACTCAGCAGCCTCCTCCCTGAGTCAGAGGAGGTCCACTTCACTCAGGTTCGCACCGCTGCTGCGTACCTCACTGCGATTAAGGCCCGCTACTCTACTCCCGCTACTGTCTCTCTTGGCCGTCTTTTCCTCCCGTTCCTGTTTCCTGATCTCGCCTCGTTTGAGCGCTCTGCTGACTTGATCGCTCACCTCCGCTCGCTCGACGCTAGTTACCGCGCTGCTTGCACTGAGGCACAGCTTGCACTGCTTCCTCCCCCTATGGCGATTACTATCTATTTCATCGCCACTAGCCTCCCTGACCGCCTTGCCTCCGTTCGCGACGCGCTTCTGCTGAAGCACCCTAGTGAGCTCACAGTCGATGTCCTTGAGTCTGCACTCAAGGACGTCGAGAGCAACCTTCGCTCGGTAGCCGCTGCCTCTGGTGCTGTGCCCCCCCCACTCTTCCACGGGTGCACAGTCCCGCAGTTACCCACCTTTACTGCCTCACTTGCCACTGCCGCTACTGACGCGACTGCAGCTGCTGTTACGACTGCGTCGCGGTCCCGCGGTAGGAGTGGCAAGAAAGGCGGTTCTGGTGGTGGTAGTGGAGGTGGAGGCGGAGGTAGTGGAGGTGGCGTTGCGCCTGGCGGCGGTGGAGGTTCAGCGCCTGGAGAGGCGCCTCGTGCAGTGACTGGTGACTCCACTGCGCCTGCTAGTGGTGGCGACGCCCGGGTTCGTCAGTCGCCTCCTGTACTTCCTGCCCCGGTTGGTGGAGCAGCGGCGTGGTACCAGGCTCAGCGTCAGCAGCAGCTTCTGCAGCACCAGCAGCCCCTCTCCTCCCAGCAGCCTCAGCAGCAGCAGCGGCAGCAGCTGGCTCCAGGGTCGGGGCTGCGTCAGACCCAGCGCGGTGCTGCTTACCCTCCCTGCACCTACCAGGTTCTGACAGGCCCTCGTCGTGGCCACCCTTGTGGCCGGTTTCACCCCCCTGGTCAGTGCTTTGCTCAGCTCACTGACACGGTTCGTTTGGTCTACGGGGTTGGTGCTCCTGCCCCTGACTGGCTGCCTCTTGTTCAGCGCTACGGCTCCGCTCTGTGGGGCATGTCTGCTGAGCAGTTAGTTGATCTGATTGGTACTCCCCATGCTATGTATGCTGTTGTTGACTCTAGTGTTTCTGACTCTGCTTACTCTGGTGTTGTTAGCTTAGGTGCTAGCCTTGCTCAGTTGCCTGTTGCTAGTGTAGGTTCTTGTGTAGACTCTAGTCCAGCGGCTACCTCAGAGGACGGTTCGCTGTCGTTCACGCTGGACTCTGGAGCCTCTCACTGCTTCTTTCGTGACAGCACGACACTTACGCCTCTTCCTGCGCCTGTTTCTGTGGCGCTGGCTGATCCCACTTCGGGACCAGTCACTGCGCGTCACACTACCACCTTGCCGTGTCCGGCTGCTCCTTCTGGGTCTCTCACTGGGTTTCACGTCCCCTCGTTCTCCCGGAACTTGGTGGGCGTGCGACCCCTCGTGAGTCAGCACGTGGGTGTGTGGTTTGAGCCTTCTGGAGAGACTGCGGTGTGTGTTGACGGGGACTCTTACCAGCCCCTCGCCACTTTTGCTGCTGAGCCGGGCTCCGGTCTCTACACTCTTCACACTGGCCCGCGCGCTCAGCAGCGACTGCAGCAGCAGCAGCAGCCGCAGCAGCAGCAGCAGCAGCAGCCGCAGCAGCAGCAGCCGCAGCAGCAGCAGCAGCAGCAGCCGCAGCAGCAGCAGCGGCAGCAGCCGCAGCCGCAGCCACAGCGGCCGCCGTCGCAGCAGCCACTCCTCCCAGTTCCTGTCCCTCCCCCTAGTCTCCTCCCTGCGTCTCACCAGGTGGTTCCGTCCCCTCAGGTTGTCGCGTCCAGTCCAGTCGCTGCGTCTTGCTCCTGTCGGTCGCTTGCCCACCCCACCGTTCTGTGGCACCACCGGATGGGACACCCTTCTCTTCCACGTCTGCGTGCTATGTCTAGTCAGCGTCTGGTCTTAGGTCTCCCGCGTGTCTTGCCGTCGCTGCCGCCGTCCCTTGCACCACCGTGCGGTCCTTGCGTCGAGGGTAGGCTGCGTGCCACCCCTCACTCCTCCTCCCTTCGTCCGGCCACCGAGCCTTTTGAGACGCTGCACTTGGACGTCTGGGGCCCCTCTCCTCGCCCTGGCCCTGAGCGTGAGCGTTTCTTTTTGGTGGTCGTTGACGACTACTCCCGCTACACCACAGTGTTCCCCCTGGCGAGGAAGTCTGAGGTGACTTCTACGCTGATCAGGTGGTTGCTTACCACCCAGGACACTCGTGGTCGTCGTGTCAGCTGTCTCCACTCCGACCGCGGGGGCGAGTTTCGCTCCGGCATTCTCGCTGGATTCTGTCGCGAACAGGGCATTCGTCAGTCCTGGACGCTTCCGGAGTCCCCACAGCAGAATGGGGTTGCTGAGCGTCGCATAGGCCTGGTCATGGAGATTGCCCGCACCTCCTTGACTCACGCCCGTGCCCCCCATTTCCTGTGGCCATACGCAGTCAGGTACGCCGCGCACCAGCTGAACCTCTGGCCACGCGTCTCTCGGCCGGAGGCTTCACCGACCAGTCTTTGGACAGGGTCCCCTGGTGTCGCGTCGAGGTTTCGTGTCTGGGGGTGCTTGGCTCTTGTCCGCGACACCTCCGCGGACAAGCTCTCGCCTCGCGCCGTTCCTTGTGTTTTCCTTGGTTTCCCTGAGGACTCCTCTGACTTCACCTTTTACCACCCTCCCTCTCACCGGTTCTTTGACTCCCGTGACGTCCGTTTCGAGGAGTCCACCCCGTACTACGTCAGGTACCCCAGTCGAGGTCTCCCGGTTCCTCCTCCCCCCCTCTTCCTGACCGCCGCTCCCCCGCCTGCTCCCCCGGTACAGCCTCCCCCCCCTGGTCCAGCCCCGTCTGGTGTGTCTCAGGCTAGCCCTCCCCCTTCGGTAGCCCCCCCTGTACAGCCTCCCTCCCCACAGTCTTCCTCACCGCCTCCTGTAGGTGCTCCCTCTCGGGAGGTTGGTCCTGCGACTGTCCCTGTACAGGTCTCTGGTTCTGGGGGTGCTGGAGTTGGAGCTGAGCCGCGGGTTGCAGAGGACTCTTCTCCTCCGGGGGCTGGTACTGGTCGTGCGGAGTCTGGGGGTGCTGGTGCTGCGTCTGGGGGTGAGGGTGTTCCTTCGGTTTCTGGAGAGCCTGGGTCTGGAGCTGGTGTTGGTGCTGCCTCTGGGGGTGGTGTGCTTGGTGCTTCGGAGGTCGACTCTGGGGCTGCCGCTGCCCCGGACACTACTCCTTCCCCCCACCCCTACCCGACCAGGTTCCAGGCTCGTGTTCGCCGTGCTCGTGAGGAGCAGCTGGAGTTAGAGAGAGAGGAGAGAGAGTTGCAGCGGCTCGAGGAGCAGGAGCGACAGCAGCAGGAGCAGCAGCAGGAGCAGCAGCAGGGGCAGCAGCCGCTGGAGCAGCAGCAGCCGCAGCAGCCGCAGCAGCAGCAGCTGCCGTCTCCTCCTCCTGTCTCGGGTCTTCGGACCCTTGGTCTCCCCTCTCCCTCTCCTTCCTCCTCCCCCTCTCCTCCCGTCTCTGGTCCTCCGCTTCCTCCTCCTGACCCCTCTCCCGCTGTTTTCCCTCGTTCTCAGTATTCATTGTCCCCTCCTCCTTCTCAGACTTGGGCCTCTCGTCGCTCCCCTCGTGCTCGTCCCTCGTCTCCTGTTCCCTTCACTGACCTTCGTACTGCCTTACTTCGTTCTAGTCCACCTCGTCCGTCTCCGTCTGTGCTTCCGTCTCCTCCTGAGTCGGCTCTCACTGCGTCGCTCCCTACTCCTGTCACTGACTACTACCGCACGTACCGTCCTCTTCTCTCTCGTGTTCTCGCCTCCCTTGTTACTCACCCTCGTGCCTCTGTGTCCTCTGTGTCCGCTCTTACTGCCGCAGTCACTGACTTTGCCTCTACCCGCCGCCTTGACTTCGCCACCGCTCTTGTGGCTGCTCCTCCTTCCAGTCCTCTGGCCGTCGGGGGTGTGTCTGCCCTTGGCTGTGACGCCCTAGAGGACAGGCAGTTTGAGCTAGAGTTCCTGGCGGCCGCTTCCCCTCATCTCTGTGCCATGCTCCTCGCCCCTGAGGGTGACCCCGACGCCCTTGACATTCCGACTCCTCGCACTTACGCTGAGGCAGTGTCAGGGCCTTGGGCCTCTCAGTGGAGAGCTGCCATGGACGCAGAGATGGCCTCCTACAGATCCACAGGCACCTACGTCGATGAGGTTCCCCCTCCGGGGGCGAACGTAGTCGACGGCATGTGGATCTACAGGGTGAAGCGGCCACCGGGATCTCCTCCGGTCTTCAAGGCGCGCTACGTGGCTAGAGGTTTTAGTCAGCGCGAGGGAGTTGACTTCTTTCAGACCTTCGCGCCCACCCCGAAGATGACCACTCTTCGGGTGTTACTACACGTAGCAGCACAGAGAGACTACGAGTTACACTCTCTCGACTTCTCTACTGCTTTCCTTCAGGGCAGTCTTCACGAGGAGGTCTGGTTGCGTCGTCCCTCTGCCTTCACTGGCTCTTTCCCTCCTGGGACCCAGTGGAGGTTGAGGCGACCGGTTTACGGTCTTCGTCAGGCTCCTCGTGAGTGGCACGACACCCTGCGTTCTACCCTGTCTGACCTTGGGTTCCAGCCGTCTTCTGCTGACCCGTCGCTGTTCGTTCGTCGTGGCACCACACCTTTCTTTGTTCTGGTCTACGTTGACGACCTTGTTTTCGCCACCCCTGACAGGGTTGCTTTGGCACACGTGAAGTCCGAACTGCAGAAGAGACACACCTGCACTGATCTTGGTGAGCTGCGCCACTACCTTGGCCTGCAGATCACCAGGGACAGAGCTGCTCGCACCATTACACTTTCACAGTCACACATGGTGTAGCAGGTCCTTCAGCGGTTCGGGCTTCAGCACTCCACAGTACAGCGCACACCTCTTGCTGTTGACCACAGACTCACTGGACCCTTTCCTGACGAGCCGTTCGAGCCTAGTGGTCCCTACGCTGAGCTTGTGGGTTGCCTCATGTACCTGATGACTTGTACTCGCCCGGACCTCGCCTTCCCTCTCAGCGTTCTTGCGCGCTTTGTTGCGCCAGGGAGACACCGTCCTGTTCACTGGACAGCAGCTGTGAGGGTGGCGAAGTACCTAGCGACGACGTCAGGCGTGGGGCTAGTTCTTGGAGGGCAGCAGTCTGTCGTACTTACTGGTCACTGTGACTCCTCTTACGCTGACGACGCTGAGACTCACAGGTCTACTCAGGGGTACTGTTTCAGCCTGGGTTCTGGAGCTGTTTCCTGGCGGTCCACGCGCTCCTCTTCGGTCTCGACCTCTACAGCTGAGGCTGAGATCTACGCTGGTGCCATGGCGGCACAGGAGCTGCGTTGGTTGACCTTCTTGCTCACCGACCTTGGTGAGCGGCCGAGCTCTGCACCGACCTTGTTCACTGACAACAAGGCGTCTATTCTCCTTTGTCGAGAGCCACGACTGGAGAGCAGAGTGAAGCACATTCACGTCAGGTACTTTCTTCTGCGAGAGTTGCAGAGGCGTGGACAGGCTCGCTTTGAGTTTGTGGAGTCCGAGGCCAACACTGCAGACATCTTCACCAAGGCGCTTCCGCCTTGTGACCACCAGAGGTGCTGTGTGCAGTTAGGCCTTGTTGACACTGGTTCTCGTGTTGCTTAGACTTGAGTGTACTGTTTACTTTGCTTTCTATATATCTCTGTTACTTCTTGGACTGGCCTTGTGGCCACTGTTGTTTGTGCTCAGACTGTGTGGTGACGTTGTGATCCACCCTGAGCTTTGTTTCTTGGACTGGTCTTGTGACCGTACTCGTTTGGTTCTGCTAGACACCCCTCACTTAGGCTATGGGGGTGTGTCAAATGTTGTAGCCTATAGTGAGGTTTGTCTTAGGGGGTACAAAACTTAGGGTTAGCTATATGTACCCCAACCAACATCAATGCACCATCCATTCTTCATTTTGACACTTACATGGGGCACTAAAACGCGTACGGTAACGATTTCAACGCGTTTGGTAACTCGCTTAACGCGTTTGGTAACCTGCTTAACACGTTTGGTAACTCGTTTAACACATTTGGTAACTCTACACTAGCAGCCCATCACGCGAATGGTAACTACATGAAATTCCCACCGAAATTGAGCCTGATTCTGGTTTTTCCCGCTCGCGTCAGAATAAATTGACAAATCCTGAAGCAGAAAATTCTGACACACTCTCCGAAATTCTGACACAAAGTTCCGAAATTCTGACACACTTTCCGAAATCCTGACACACTTTCCGTAAGTTTGTGAAAACAGCTTTTCTTACATAAATGTTTCTGGCGCACTTTCCGCAAACTGTTTGTACTTTATTCTATCGTGCAGCCGGGGCAAACAAATCTATATCCCTTTCAGATGGCAAATAAATTTGAGAGCAACAACCTTAAACTTCTTGCGACCAGGCGTTTATGGATCTTTATTAAAAAAAAAGAGATGTAATTTTAAAAAGGTTTTTTTTTCACATGAAAAATCTTCCAACGTTGCAGTATTAAAAAAAAGTAAAATTCCATATGTCCTTTCGGGAATAGTTTTTCTTATCGTTTTGCAAGTTCGCAATCATGCTATCAAAATATGATGTTATCCATTTTTGTACGAGCTACATAATTATATATAAATTCTGAACTTTTCGGTCCGTGGTAATAGAACAAACGGGGTCCTTAATTTTCGTGGCGGGACGCGTTCAAGAAAGATAATGATGTGCGTAAAAGCTCTCAAACTCGATAAATTCCTTATTTTCAGGAAGATTTCGGCGGGAATTTCATGTAGTTACCATTCGCGTGATGGGCTGCTAGTGTAGAGTTACCAAATGTGTTAAGCGAGTTACCAAACGTGTTAAGCGAATTACCAAACGCGTTAAAACCGAAATGCAAAATAGTGAACCCGGGGCCAGCTTGAAAGAGGGCCTGCCGAGCGAAACATTTTTTTCTCGTTTTCACTGTTTCATTGGGAGCATTTGTGCAGATCGAACACACCTGATTGGTTCCCGCCAAACCAAAAAAAGGCAACACAGCACGTCAAACGTCGCACATCTGTGTGGAAAGTTGCACAACACTAACTCTGCGATCGCTCATGCACGTCCTTGCGATTTTGGGCCCAGCTTGGGGTTCAAGTTGGGCCTGGGTGAACTACTAGTTTTTCCGATCATTCATCATTGTGTTTTAGTTATAACTAGCCACCCTAGCTGCTGCTGAACCATCAACTTAGGCCGGTGTTGTTTCAATTTAGACGCATAGTGAACCTCTCAGGGTTGTGTAGTACTCTGTGCCGTTTCGAACGCCTTCTCGCCGCCTTCCCATCGCATCTCGCTCGCCCTCCCGTTCCGATCGTCCTCACGTCGTTCCGTCCGTCGCCGTCCCGTCGTCTTCCCGTCGCCGTCCCGTCGCCCTCCTGTCGTCGCCCGTCCCTCTCTCGTCACCCTCGTAATGCCCCTGTTTGTCCCATCGCCATCTCCATTACCCCTCTCCTCCAATCACCCTCGCGATGTTCCCACCTACCCAGTCGTCCATCGCGTTCCTACGTCGCCACGTCACTCTGCCTCTCACATTCGCTCTCCCTTTCACCGTCGCTGCAGGTGTCACCCTTCCGCTCTCCCTTCCTATCACCCACCTCGTCGGCTACTATACCTCCCTTTGCAGCCCGTCCCCTCGCTATATCGCTGCCATTCGCCTCGCCATCTCCCTTCGCTGCTCGTCACCTCGCTTCACTACATCCTTTCACTTCCTTTTTCACAAGTTAATGTACGGTATTGAACCCTCGGGTCGTCCTCGCGATCTTCCCTTCCACCCCGTCGTTCTTCCGCTGTCCGCTCCTCTCACCATCTCCCCTCCTTACCGTCAGTCTCACGATCGCGATTCCCTCCCCCCCGTCGTTCGTCCCTCCTCCTGTCAAATGTTGTAGCCTATAGTGAGGTTTGTCTTAGAGGGTACAAAACTTAGGGTTAGCTATATGTACCCCAACCAACATCAATGCATCATTCATTCCTCATTCTGACATGGTATCAGTTAGGTTAGGATCCTGTGGGATCCCGTTTCTCCGTTCTCCGATCGTACCACCCGAGCCTGATCCTAGCTCTCGTTTCGCCCGTCTTGCCCGAGCCTAGTGCCGGCCCGATCTAGTCCCGTTCGTTCGTTACCGCTCGTTCTTCCTCCCGATCTAGCGTAGCCCGATCTAGCGTACCGCTGCCGGTCGCGCTGCGCTTTCCCCCCCTGATGCCCGTCGAGGCGCGCTTCCCCCCGCTGCCCGTCGACCCGCGCTTCCCCCCGCTGCCCGTCGACCCGCGCTTCCCCCCGCTGCCCGTCGACCCGCGCTTCCCCCCGCTGCCCGTCGACCCGCGCTTCCCCCCGCTGCCCGTCGACCCGCGCTTCCCCCCGCTGCCCGTCGACCCGCGCTTCCCCCCGCTGCCCGTCGACCCGCGCTTCCCCCCGCTGCCTGTCGACCCGCGTTTCCCCCTGCTGCCCGTCGATCCGTCGCCCTGGCCCGCGCCCCAGCCCGTCTCCCCAGCTCGCGCCCTAGCCCGTCGCCCTGGCTCGCGCCCTAGCCCGTCGCCCAGGCCCGGCGCCTTTGCCCTACCCGCGCGCCCGCCACACCTGACCTACCCGCCCGCTCTTGCCCGCTCTTCCTGCCCGTTCTCCCTTGCCGCTGCGCCCTGCTTTCCCTGCCAATTCCGTTTGCACACTATGGCGACCCCTCGCGTCCTTCGTTTCGATGCTGACGGTCGCCCGCTCGATTTCCCAGTCTGGCTTCTTCGCGCTCGCCGCCTGTTAGAGAGTCAGGTCCAGGCAGGCGAGACCCTCTGGGCGCACGCTACTGGTGCCCTACCTGCGCCCCCCGACCCTACGCCTTTAGGACCTGCCCCTGACGACGCCGCTAGAGCCCGCTTTGCCACTCAGCGAGCTGACCAGACGGCTTGGACGTCACGTGACGCTGCGGCCTGCATCGCGCTCAGCAGCCTCCTCCCTGAGTCTGAGGAGGTTCACTTCACTCAGGTTCGCACCGCTGCTGCGTACCTCACTGCGATTAAGGCCCGCTACTCTACTCCCGCTGCTGTCTCTCTTGGCCGCCTGTTCCTCCCGTTCCTGTTTCCTGACCTAGCGTCTTTTGAGCGCTCTGCTGACTTGATCGCTCACCTCCGCTCGCTCGACGCTAGTTACCGCGCTGCTTGCACTGAGGCACAGCTTGCACTGCTTCCTCCCCCTATGGCGATTACTATCTATTTCATCGCCACTAGCCTCCCTGACCGCCTTGCCTCCGTTCGCGACGCGCTTCTGCTGAAGCACCCTAGTGAGCTCACCGTCGAGGTCCTTGAGTCTGCACTCAAGGACGTCGAGAGCAACCTTCGCTCGGTAGCCGCTGCCTCTGGTGCTGTGCCCCCCCCACTCTTCCACGGGTGCACAGTCCCGCAGTTACCCACCTTTACTGCCTCACTTGCCACTGCCGCTACTGACGCGACTGCAGCTGCTGTTACGACTGCGTCGCGGTCCCGCGGTAGGAGTGGCAAGAAAGGCGGTTCTGGTGGTGGTAGTGGAGGTGGAGGCGGAGGTAGTGGAGGTGGCGTTGCGCCTGGCAGCGGTGGAGGTTCAGGGCCTGGAGAGGCGCCTCGTGCAGTGACTGGTGACTCCACTGCGCCTGCTGGTGGTGGCGACGCCCGAGTTCGTCAGTCGCCTCCTGTACTTCCTGCCCCGGTTGGTGGAGCAGCGGCGTGGTACCAGGCTCAGCGTCAGCAGCAGCTTCTGCAGCACCAGCAGCCCCTCTCCTCCCAGCAGCCTCAGCAGCAGCAGCGGCAGCAGCTGGCTCCAGGGTCGGGGCTGCGTCAGACCCAGCGCGGTGCTGCTTACACTCCCTGCACCTACCAGGTTCTGACAGGCCCTCGTCGTGGCCACCCTTGTGGCCGGTTTCACCCCCCTGGTCAGTGCTTTGCTCAGCTCACTGACACGGTTCGTTTGGTCTACGGGGTTGGTGCTCCTGCCCCTGACTGGCTGCCTCTTGTTCAGCGCTACGGCTCCGCTCTGTGGGGCATGTCTGCTGAGCAGTTAGTTGATCTCATTGGTACTCCCCATGCTATGTATGCTGTTGTTGACTCTAGTGTTTCTGACTCTGCTTACTCTGGTGTTGTTAGCTTAGGTGCTAGCCTTGCTCAGTTGCCTGTTGCTAGTGTAGGTTCTTGTGTAGACTCTAGTCCAGCGGCTACCTCAGAGGACGGTTCGCTGTCGTTCACGCTGGACTCTGGAGCTTCTCACTGCTTCTTTCGTGACAGCACGACACTTACGCCTCTTCCTGCGCCTGTTTCTGTGGCGCTGGCTGATCCCACTTCGGGACCAGTCACCGCGCGTCACACTACCACCTTGCCGTGTCCGGCTGCTCCTTCTGGGTCTCTCACTGGGTTTCACGTCCCCTCGTTCTCCCGGAACTTGGTGGGCGTGCGACCCCTCGTGAGTCAGCACGTGGGTGTGTGGTTTGAGCCTTCTGGAGAGACTGCGGTGTGTGTTGACGGGGACTCTTACCAGCCCCTCGCCACTTTTGCTGCTGAGCCGGGCTCCGGTCTCTACACTCTTCACACTCGCCCGCGCGCTCAGCAGCGACTGCAGCAGCAGCAGCAGCCGCAGCAGCAACAGCAGCAGCAGCCGCAGCAGCAGCAGCGGCAGCAGCCGCAGCCGCAGCCACAGCCGCCCCTCCTGCCCCCGGCCCCTGTTTTGCCTCCCGTTCGAGTCCTCGCGTCTCACCAGGTTGCTCCGTCCCCCCAGGTAGCTGTGTCTTGTCAGGTTCCTCCGTCTAGTCCGGTCGCTGCGTCGTGCTCCTGTCGGTCGCTTGCCCACCCCACCGTTTTGTGGCACCACCGGCTGGGGCACCCTTCTCCTCCTCGTCTTCGCGCTATGTCTCGTCAGCGTCTTGTCTTAGGTCTCCCGCGTGTCTTGCCGTCGCTGCCGCCGTCCCTTGCACCACCGTGCGGTCCTTGCGTCGAGGGTAGGCTGCGTGCCACCCCTCACTCCTCCTCCCTTCGTCCGGCCACCGAGCCTTTTGAGACGCTGCACTTGGACGTCTGGGGCCCCTCTCCTCGCCCTGGCCCTGAGCGTGAGCGTTTCTTTTTGGTGGTCGTTGACGACTACTCCCGCTACACCACAGTGTTCCCCCTGGCGAGGAAGTCTGAGGTGACTTCTACGCTGATCAGGTGGTTGCTTACCACCCAGGACACTCGTGGTCGTCGTGTCAGCTGTCTCCACTCCGACCGCGGGGGCGAGTTTCGCTCCGGCATTCTCGCTGGATTCTGTCGCGAACAGGGCATTCGTCAGTCCTGGACGCTTCCGGAGTCCCCACAGCAGAATGGGGTTGCTGAGCGTCGCATAGGCCTGGTCATGGAGATTGCCCGCACCTCCTTGACTCACGCCCGTGCCCCCCATTTCCTGTGGCCATACGCGGTCAGGTACGCCGCGCACCAGCTGAACCTCTGGCCACGCGTCTCTCGGCCGGAGGCTTCACCGACCAGTCTTTGGACAGGGTCCCCTGGTGTCGCGTCGAGGTTTCGTGTCTGGGGGTGCTTGGCTCTTGTCCGCGACACCTCCGCGGACAAGCTCTCGCCTCGCGCCGTTCCTTGTGTCTTCCTTGGTTTCCCTGAGGACTCCTCTGACTTCACCTTTTACCACCCTCCCTCTCACCGGTTCTTTGACTCCCGTGACGTCCGTTTCGAGGAGTCCACCCCCTACTACGTCAGGTACCCCAGTCGAGGTCTCCCGGTCCCTCCCCCCCCTCTCTTCCTGACCGCCGCTCCCCCGCCTGCTCCCCCGGTACAGCCTCCCCCCCCTGGTCCAGCCCCGTCTGGTGTGTCTCAGGCTAGCCCTCCCCCTTCGGTAGCCCCCCCTGTACAGCCTCCCTCCCCACAGTCTTCCTCGCCGCCTCCTGCAGGTGCTCCCTCTCGGGAGGTTGGTCCTACGACTGTCCCTGTACAGGTCTCTGGTTCTGGGGGTGCTGGAGTTGGAGCTGAGCCGCGGGTTGCAGAGGACTCTTGTCTTCCGGGGGCTGGTACTGGTCGTGCGGAGTCTGGGGGTGCTGGTGCGGAGTCTGGGGGTGCTGCGTCTGGGGGTGAGGGTGTCCCTTCGGTTTCTGGAGAGCCTGGGTCTGGAGCTGGTGTTGGTGCTGCCTCTGGGGGTGGTGTGCTTGGTGCTTCGGAGGTCGACTCTGGGGCTGCCGCTGCCCCGGACACTACTCCTTCCCCCCACCCCTACCCGACCAGGTTCCAGGCTCGTGTTCGCCGTGCTCGTGAGGAGCAGCTGGAGTTGGAGAGAGAGGAGAGAGAGTTGCAGCGGCTCGAGGAGCAGGAGCGACAGCAGCAGGAGCAGCAGCAGGGGCAGCAGCCGCTGGAGCAGCAGCAGCCGCAGCAGCCGCAGCAGCAGCAGCAGCAGCTGCTGCCGTCTCCTCCTCCTGTCTCGGGTCTTCGGACCCTTGGTCTCCCCTCTCCCTCTCCTTCCTCCTCCCCCTCTCCTCCCGTCTCTGGTCCTCCGCTTCCTCCTCCTGACCCCTCTCCCGCTGTTTTCCCTCGTTCTCAGTCTTCGTTGTCTCCTCCTCCTTCTCAGACTTGGGCCTCTCGTCGCTCCCCTCGTGCTCGTCCCTCGTCTCCTGTTCCCTTCACTGACCTTCGTACAGCCTTCCTTTGTTCTCGTCCACCTCGTCCGTCTCCGTCTGTGCTTCCGTCTCCTCCTGAGTCGGCCCTCACTGTGTCGCTTCCTTCTCCTGTCACTGACTACTACCGCACGTACCGTCCTGTTCTCTCTCGTGTTCTCGCCTCTCTTGTTACCCACCCTCGTGCCTCTGTGTCCTCTGTGTCCGCTCTTACTGCCGCAGTCACTGACTTTGCCTCTACCCGCCGCCTTGACTTCGCCACCGCTCTTGTGGCTGCTCCTCCTTCCAGTCCTCTGGCCGTCGGGGGTGTGTCTGCCCTTGGCTGTGACGCCCTAGAGGACAGGCAGTTTGAGCTAGAGTTCCTGGCGGCCGCTTCCCCTCATCTCTGTGCCATGCTCCTCGCCCCTGAGGGTGACCCCGACGCCCTTGACATTCCGACTCCTCGCACTTACGCTGAGGCAGTGTCAGGGCCTTGGGCCTCTCAGTGGAGAGCTGCCATGGACGCAGAGATGGCCTCCTACAGATCCACAGGCACCTACGTCGATGAGGTTCCCCCTCCGGGGGCGAACGTAGTCGACGGCATGTGGATCTACAGGGTGAAGCGGCCACCGGGATCTCCTCCGGTCTTCAAGGCGCGCTACGTGGCTAGAGGTTTCAGTCAGCGCGAGGGAGTTGACTTCTTTCAGACCTTCGCGCCCACCCCGAAGATGACCACTCTTCGGGTGTTACTACACGTAGCAGCACAGAGAGACTACGAGTTACACTCTCTCGACTTCTCTACTGCTTTCCTTCAGGGCAGTCTTCACGAGGAGGTCTGGTTGCGTCGTCCCTCTGCCTTCACTGGCTCTTTCCCTCCTGGGACCCAGTGGAGGTTGAGGCGACCGGTTTACGGACTTCGTCAGGCTCCTCGTGAGTGGCACGACACCCTGCGTTCTACCCTGTCTGACCTTGGGTTCCAGCCGTCTTCTGCTGACCCGTCGCTGTTCGTTCGTCGTGGCCCCACACCTTTCTTTGTTCTGGTCTACGTTGACGACCTTGTTTTCGCCACCCCTGACAGGGTTGCTTTGGCACACGTGAAGTCCGAACTGCAGAAGAGACACACCTGCACTGATCTTGGTGAGCTGCACCACTACCTTGGCCTGCAGATCACCAGGGACAGAGCTGCTCACACCATTACACTTTCACAGTCGCACATGGTGCAGCAGGTCCTTCAGCGGTTCGGGCTTCAGCACTCCACAGTACAGCGCACACCTCTTGCTGTTGACCACAGACTCACTGGACCCTTTCCTGACGAGCCGTTCGAGCCTAGTGGTCCCTACGCTGAGCTTGTGGGTTGCCTCATGTACCTGATGACTTGTACTCGCCCGGACCTCGCCTTCCCTCTCAGCGTTCTTGCGCGCTTTGTTGCGCCAGGGAGACACCGTCCTGTTCACTGGACAGCAGCTGTGAGGGTGGCGAAGTACCTAGCGACGACGTCAGGCGTGGGGCTAGTTCTTGGAGGGCAGCAGTCTGTCGTACTTACTGGTCACTGTGACTCCTCTTACGCTGACGACGCTGAGACTCACAGGTCTACTCAGGGGTACTGTTTCAGCCTGGGTTCTGGAGCTGTTTCCTGGCGGTCCACGCGCTCCTCTTCGGTCTCGACCTCTACAGCTGAGGCTGAGATCTACGCTGGTGCCATGGCGGCACAGGAGCTGCGTTGGTTGACCTTCTTGCTCACCGACCTTGGTGAGCGGCCGAGCTCTGCACCGACCTTGTTCACTGACAACAAGGCGTCTATTCTCCTTTGTCGAGAGCCACGACTGGAGAGCAGAGTGAAGCACATTCACGTCAGGTACTTTCTTCTGCGAGAGTTGCAGAGGCGTGGACAGGCTCGCTTTGAGTTTGTGGAGTCCGAGGCCAACACTGCAGACATCTTCACCAAGGCGCTTCCGCCTTGTGACCACCAGAGGTGCTGTGTGCAGTTAGGCCTTGTTGACACTGGTTCTCGTGTTGCTTAGACTTGAGTGTACTGTTTACTTTGCTTTCTATATACCTCTGTTACTTCTTGGACTGGCCTTGTGGCCACTGTTGTTTGTGCTCAGACTGTGTGGTGACGTTGTGATCCACCCTGAGCTTCGTTTCTTGGACTGGTCTTGTGACCGTACTCGTTTGGTTCTGCTAGACACCCCTCACTTAGGCTATGGGGGTGTGTCAAATGTTGTAGCCTATAGTGAGGTTTGTCTTAGGGGGTACAAAACTTAGGGTTAGCTATATGTACCCCAACCAACATCAATGCATCATTCATTCCTCATTCTGACACCTCCCTCCGTCGTTATTCCTCTCTCCGTTCCCCTCCGCCGTTTTTCCTCTCTCCGCTACCCTCAGTCGTTTTCCCTTTCTCCGCTCCGTTCGTCGTTTTTCCTCTCTCCGCTCCCCTCCGTCGTTTTCCCTCTCTCCGCTACCCTCCGTCGTTCTTCCTCTCTCCGCTCCCCTCCATCGTTCTATGCCTCCCCGCTCCCCTTCCGTCGTTTTTCCTCTCTCCTCCCATATCATCGTTCTTCCTCTCTCTCCTACCCTCCCGTCGTTCTTCCTCTCTCCCCCCCAATCCCATTCATCCCAGACGTTCCCTTCCCAATGACACTTTTTTCTCTCTGTTCGCGTCACTTCGTGGCATGTGTCATTTTCCCCCAGCGTTCATTTTTCAGGGCTTCCCGGTCTTTCAGGCCCCATGTCTATGGCTAAGCTGGTCTCACAGCTCGGCTGCTCTCTACACACGCCACACACTCTTGTGGCATGTGCTTCTAAATCTGCTCTGCTGTGTTGCTCTGCGAATGTGGTGATGGTACGACATTTCCAGGGTGTGATGCATTGATTTTTGCGCAACCTTGCGCCAAATTCGCGCATCTATGTGCGACAAGTTTACCACCAATCAGCACTGTTAAAAAAGAAACCATCGTTCGCCGCTGAAAGAAAAAACACAAAGCACTTCCAACCTAACAAAAACTTCACAAGTGAAAGGAGAATTCTAGTTGGACCCAACTAGAAGGGGGGGTCACTATTTTACCAAACGCGTTGAAATCGTTACCGTACGCGTTTTAGTGCCCCATGTAAGTTACCATTGACATATTTTCCCTCGATTGATTCCTCCAGTATTTCCCCCAATTCTTGTCATTCCACCTTGCCCTTCCCCTTCACGGGCATCGCGGCCACACTGCGGAACAGCCACTCCGCCCCTTCTTCCCCCACCGCCGCCGCCAGCGCGCCCTTCACGAACCGCGACGGCGCGCGCCCCAGCAGCATGACGCGCTGCGACCAGTCCATGACCTGCGCGGCGAACAGGCGGTACAGCAGCCACGCGCTGTACCAGAAGGGCACAATGACGTGGCGCTGACGCAGCTCCGCGGTGCGCACGATGATGCGCGCGGCCTCGGGGGTGGAGAGCATGGGCCACCACCAGGGGATGTGCGTCTGCCATTGGAAAAAGGAGATGGACGGCGCGGGAAAAAAGGAGGCGGGTTGGAAGGGGGGAAAGTGGGGATGGCGGAAGGGGGAAGGGGCAAGGCGGAAAGGGGGAAAGGGGGAGAGGCGATATTCTTAGGTGAGTCAAATGAAGTCATAACCAGGACGAGGTACGCGGAGATCAGGGAGACGGGGAAGGAGAGAAGGAATGGGGAGATTAGAGGCAGTGCGTATTAGAGGGGATTTTCCGAGGAGGTGTGTGAGGGGGGTGCGGATAGACAGCGAGGGAGAAAGACTACAGCAGAGCAGAGCAGGCGTGGGGTATGAGAACGTGCAGGCGGATTGAGAATTCTTGAAAGGGTGTGAGCAACGGAGTGTGGGGTGCGAGTGAGCGTATTTCGTGTGTGTGCAAAAGTGATTCATGACTCAGTTCAGAGTGCACGAAGCCAGGCATGGCGACGGTGATGGCCAGCTCCCCCGTATAGCCAGCCAGCTCACAAAGGCGCATCCCTTGGGTCGGGAGGAGCTCACTCACAGAGGCGTCGGCGCGGGAGGTGAGTTCGGAGTGCACGAAGCCAGGCATGGCGACGGTGATGGCCAGCTCCTCCGGATGCACCTCCGCTCGCAGCGTGGCGTAGAACTGCACTATGGCCGCCTTGGCAGCCTGCAGGCAGGTGGGGGAGGGGGAGGGGTAGAGTGAAAGGAGGGTCCATCAGGAGGGAAGTGCGAAGCATGCAGCGTGGCGTAGAACTGCACTATAGCCGCCTTGGCCGCCTGGTGGAGGTGGGGGGGGGGGGGGAGGGGTAGAGTGAAAGGAGGGTACAGCAGGAGGACAGTGCGATGCACGCAGCGTGGCGTAGCACTGCACTATGGCCACCTTGGCCGCGTGGCGGTGTGCGTGGGGGGATGGGGAGGGATGGTAACAGTAGAGAGACGGGGTTACTTTTTGTGGTGAATGGTGGAAGGGCAGGGCACTAAGGCCACCTGGCAGGGCAGGAGAGCAATGCACGTAGTCTTGCATATGTGAGGCACACGAGGAGCACAAGGCGCGCGGCAGTGCACAGGCAGGCAGCGCCATACGTGAGGCTTGTGGGGCACGTGGGGCACGTGGGGCACGTGAGGCACGTGGCAGTGCAGAGGCAGGGCATACATTGTACATGGACTGGCGCGGGTACGTGAGGTAAGCTGCCACTGACGCCGTCACCACCACCTGCCCGTGGCTCCTGCGCAGGTACGGCATCGCAAACACCGTCGGCCACACGTTGCCCCAGAAGTCTATGTCCTGCCGGGCATGGGAAGGGGGAGCAGGTCGGGATGGGGTGGCGCGGGGCGTTGGCAGGGATTGCAGGGAAAGGTGCTTTGTGGCCGGGCCTTCAAGGGGAAACTACTTTGAAGCCATAAACGCACCAGTTTCTAAGGTTCCACCCAACTGTGCAACCTTCACCCATCCATGACCCATGCACCCACTCATGCACGCATGCAACCACCCACCCATTCACCAACCCACCCATGCACCCACCCACCCACCCTCGCACCCGCCCCGGGTACCATGCTGCTTCGGGAGGTGGTGGGGTCCTGCGAGTCCTCAAACAGCCCCGGGTGCGCCGTGCCTGCATTGCACACCAGCACGTTGACTGGGGGGCGCAGGGGAGAGGGGGAAGGGGAGAGGGGGAAGGGGAGATGAGGGAAGACGCGGAACCTCCTGGGCGTCTTCAAAGAGCCCTGGGTGCGCCGTGCCTGCATTGCACACCAGCACGTTGACTGGGGGGCGCAGGGGAGAGGGGAAAGGGGAGAGGGAGCAGAGGGGAAAAGGGAAGGCGGGAGAGGGGGAGAAAGGGGAAGTTAGAGAGCAGGGGAAGACAGGCAGAACGGCAAAGGGGGATGAACGGATTGAGAGATGATGGAGAGGATGGACAAGAGAGGAGGTAGGGGTGGGAGATGGGAGAGGCCAGTGATCGGTTAACCGCCTCCCACCCTCCCTTATTCTCCCTCTTCCCCCCTCCCCTCATTCAAACCCCCTCCCCACTCTCCTCCCCCTTCACGTGTCACTCACTTCGCCCATAGTGATCCACTGCAGCATTGATCACCGTGAGGCCCCCCAACAATCCCCACCCCAGCCCCCACTCCCTTTCATCCCCCACTCCTCTTCGCCCCCACTTCCCGTTGCCCCCCCCCTCCCCGCTGTCACTCACTTCGCCCGTAGTGCTCCACGGCAGCGTTGACCACCGCGTGGCACCCTTCCTCCGTGGACATGTCAGCGCGCTGCACCGCCACGTCAGCAGCGCCCAGGCGCATGCACTCCTCTGCGACGGCGCGCAGGCGGTGCTCCCTGCGCGCCGCCAGCACCAGCGCCGCGCCCTTGCGCGCATACTCACGCGCCATATACTGATTTGAGAGGGGAGGAGGGGGAGGGAGGGGGGCTTCTGAGGGAGGAGGAGGGAGGCGCTTCAAAATTCGCCAGCACCAGCGCGGCGCCCTTGCGCGCATACTCATGCGCCATGTACTGATTTGGGAGGAGGGGAGGAGGGGGGAGGGAGGGGGACTTCGTCGGCGCTTCAAAAGACGCCAGCACCAGCGCCGCTCCCTTGCGCGCATACTCACGCGCCATGTACTGATTGGGGGAGACGGAGGGGGAGGTTGGGGGAGAGGGGAGGGGAATAGTGATGTAAGTGCCGCTCCCTTGCGCGCAAACTCACGTGGCATGTAATGATTGGGGCGAGGGACAAGGCGAGGAAGAATGATGCAAGAGTTGCAGGGCTTTTGCACTCTTCCTCAGGTCCCATGAGAGTTGGGGAGTAGGGAAGGGAGGGATTCATGGGGCAAGGATAAGAGTGGGAGGTGATGACTCCTTCACTCCCGCCTATCCATCAATCCACCACAGTCCACCGCGCCACATCGTGCTCCACCGCTCACCTTACGGATGCCTCACGATGCGCCGGTGATGACAACGACCTTGTCACGGGACGAGTAGCACCAGGAGACCGCTGGCGGGGGTGGGCACGTTTACTGATGGGAACATTGGGCCTTGGAACCAATTTCAGTAGGACTCCATCTCTCCCACAGCTCCAGCACTGCACCGTGCTTCACCGTGCATGACCGCTCACCTCTCCAATGCCTGATGATGCGCCAGTGATGACGACAACCTTGTCGCGCGAGGAGTAGCGCCAGGAGAGCGCGGGCGAGGGCGCGCGCAGCAGCAGCCAGCGCGTGGCGAGCGTGGCCCAGTGGTACACAGCACGACGGCGAGTGGGATGAGCAGGAGCAGACCGAGCGGAAGCGGGGAGAAATTACACCATTCATCCCTCGCACCCACCGCCCCAGCACTTCACCGTGCTCCACTGTGCAGCACCGCTCACCTCACCAATGCCTGACGATGCTCCGGTGATGACAACAACCTTATCGCGCGAGGAGTAGCGCCAGGAGAGCGCGGGTGACGGCGCACGCAGCAGCAGCCAGCGCGCGGCGAGAGTTGCCCAGTGGTACACGTTCAGCACGACGGCGAGTGGGATGAGCAGGAGCACACCGAGCGGCGGGATGAGGAGCGAGAGACCTAGGTTGATGAGTCCAGGCAGGGACAGTAGCGTCGACATGGTGTGATGTGTGACGTGATGTGTGACGTGATGGCTGTGTAACGCTGACGTGTCACTGTTCACGCTGTGACAGCGGTGATAATGTGAACTGTGGCGTGGCTACTGGCCGTACTACCAGCACTAGTACTGCAACTATGGAGTACGGTAAATGCTGCTAACTAACTACCGTAAGTGCGGGCAGCGTTCTAGAAGCGGAAGAGAATCTGAAAGCCACTCGTCGCAGTCTCTTTCGAAGACAGCCTGCGGGACACACTACACGTACAGCTTCCAAGCTCCAAACAAAGGCTCCCCGCCTCCTGTTCCTACGGAGAAACTCGCGCGGAGAGTAGAGGCGGAGGACGCGCACTGAATCTATACCACCAGCCGTCGATCCCGCGATCTGCGTAATTAGCTACTCGCTGCTGCTGCTGAGAGATTGCTGCTCCAATCACAGCTCCACTCCACTCGTTCGTAGTGGGTCTGATCCCGGCGGCCTGACGACGCATCGAGCCGCGCCTCGAAATTCCAATTTCCTCGGCATTGTGCAGCCCGTGCGGGGCGGCGTGGCTCAATAAACGACAGTCATGTCGAGGACACGTGCCCGTCGAAGCGACACCCGAGGAGTTCGACCTCACCACAGACGCGCTACACTTATATCCTCGACACTGTACTAAAACTGGGTACAGTACACAAAGCGTTATTCCTAACCAGATCACTAGAATTTTGCTACATTTTCAATCCCGAACTAGAGCAGCTCTAAAAGCACATTATAGAGCATCTTAGTCCAGAGATCTATGGGACCAGGCAGGCAGTAATGCAGGCAATCCACCTTGTACCGCCTGTTCTTCCCCACATGCCCATCCGCCCTGAGAGCCGTCATCGTATCCACGTCCAGATACACTGCACCGGCTGCCTCCACAATCTCACGGGCCATTTCATTCTGCCTTGCAAAATCACCCCAATTGTAAGGTAACGCCTCCGGTGCTTGTCGTTTGGAAATCGGCTCCCAGTATTCCGTGCAATTGGCATGACCCGGCGGCGTGTTGCGGTATATAATAAGGGCGTCCGGGAAATTTGTGCGCAGTGCAAGGATAGTCTCACGAAGCTCCAGGACGAACACGTCGTCCTCCGCATAGTGAGCCCCACGGTTCATTACAAGGATGTCATACTTTTTGTACAGTGCTGCCGCTGAAGGAGGCGCCACCGTCAGATTTGCTGCTGCTTTGGCTTCGTCTGCAACGCCTAGCTCAGACCCCGCATCTGCTCCACCTCCACGAACTCCCTTCCTCCTATTCCGCTTCTCCCTCATCTGCCGTCTGTTCCTCTTCTTGCTCCGATTCACCGTCCCATCCATCTCGCTCTCTGGTCTCATCACATCGCAGCGGTTACCACTCATGTAACCCAGGAAAGGCAACTCCACAGCAAACGTGTCCAGATTCCACCGTGGATGATCCACCATTGTCAGGAAATCATTTCTGATAAAATCAGCAATAAATGAACCGGCCCTTTCGTCCTTCCTGCTAACTCCGACCAACCCTTGGTCGTCCTGCTCCTGCCGCTCCTCCTGACCGGCGGAGCAGAATGCAGCTCCTTCGCACACCTGCCACTCGCCCAGGGTTGGATTCTGCTGCAGCACTCCTCCACAGCACAGCTGATCATATGGCCGCTGCTCCACTGCCGTTCTATCCTCCACCCTGCTACTGCTACTGCTACTGCTACTGCTACTGCTGCTGCTGCTGCTGTCGCCATTGGTGTTGCTTTCTGATGGATTCCGCTGGGCCATGCGCATGTGATTGAAGAACGAGGTGTGCATCTGTCCTGTTAACGAGTCACCTATAAACGCAATGTTCTTCCCTCCGCCTCCCACCACCTCGCACATCCTCCCACTCTCGAATTCCCTCAACCCTCCACCGCACCGCCCCTCGTCCACCCTCCAGTCATACATCAGCGATCCCCGAACCACCCACCGATCCTGCATGTTCCGACCCAGAGCCACAGCATCGGCAAGCTCACCAGCAAGATGCGCCTTGCGGCGCCTGGTGAAAACCACATCACAGCCCCCGAACGTGTAGTTCGGAAGAGCCCAGGGGAGGGGACGAGGCGTCTCGTCCGTCTCCCAGCGTCCTGACTCGCTGATGCACCGCCACCGCGCGCGGAAGGCGTCTACCTGGCGCTTCGTGATCAGCCGAGAGCCGGGAATGCGGTCTGTGATGTTGAGGAGGGGAGGTAGGGCAGTAGGCCCCGTTGACAGAGGCTCAGCGGTAGGAATTTTAACTTCGGTATCACCCTCAGGTTCCGTGCTTCCCTTACGCTGCGCATCCACCAGCGTATCTCCTCCTGACGTGCTTTCCTCTGCTTCTGCTTCTGCTTTTGCTGCTGCTGCTGCTCCTGCATCTTCTGCTGCTCTTGTCCCGCCCTCACCCTCTGCAATGCTCCCTGTGTCTCCGCCTTTTCTGTCTACTCCCCCCTCGTTTTTGCCTGCCGATGCTGCCAGCGAGCCTTCCTCGAAAGGCTCGCTGCCTCCGATATTAGATGCCTCGCTATTGTCCTTCCTGCTGCTGACCACCACTATGGTCTGGCCTGGCGGAGCTAAATGGGGGTGACGGCGCGCCGCCGAAGGGAACGAGCGGAGTTGGCGCAGCGGAGGCGCAAGGAGGGAAGGCAAGCGGAGGGTATGGGGATGTGGGGAGGGAAGGGAAGAGGGGACGTTAAGGGGTGGAGCGGGAAGTGGGAGGAACGGGAGTAAGTCGCTTGTGCGGAGTAAGCGACAACAAAAAGGGTGGAGGTTTCTCGGAACGTACGGGACGTTCCACGCGAGCAGTGTTTTCGAAACGACCGGTGCTTCTATCGAGAATTGCCCGGTGCACGCACCGATGGTGACTGGGGAATCAAAGTGTGGTCAGAGTTTTCACGCTGGGAGGCCACTGCAGCAATAGGAAGGAGACGCGCAAGCATCCTACGATGCGCACCTGTTCCCATCACCATGGTCCGAAACTCCGCTCGCCCGTCCGCCGCGTGGCCGCCGCCTACGAAACCCTCCGTTGCGCCCGCCGGTAAAGCCGGAGAAGGCGCGTCGCCGGCGGCAGGAGATGCAGAATGAGTCGGAGGCCATGAGAAGATGAATCTCGGGCTAACGGGTACGGCGGAGGAGACGGCGGAGAGATAGAACACTGGCGCTAGCAGCACCAAGGCTGAGGCCACGAGGGAAAGCACGAAGAAAATCGTCGTGCGGCTCTTGAAGTGTGGGCTTCCCTGCACCGCCATTCCCGGCGGAGTTTTCGCCGTCGCTTCCGCCGTGATTGCCGCGGCCTTGTCGAGGGAGTCATATGGAAGGTCTGTGGAGGCGGGCTGCATCGGCATTACCGCGAAGATTCGCTGACTCTCCGGGGGAGAAAAAAACCGTGAGAGAGGCGGCCTGATCGTATTCCCAATGGAGGTGGTGTATGTGGCAGGTAGCAGGTGCTGCCGCTGAGGTTTGATACGAGGACAATATGGTTGATTTCTTGGAGGCACTTTACCGAGGTACTGCGATAGACCTTTTACAGCTACAGGCCTATTGCGTTGCGGGAGCGACGCACGTCGTGGCTTCGGTTTGTGTTGCGAGCAGCCACGCAATACAAGTCCTACCCCGCTAACCTCTCCACTCGAGCAAAATGCAGCTTTTCCTGAGATGTTCCTGTTTGCTGCTGCTACTGCTGCTGCTGCGCAAAAGTCGCTCGTGCTTGAGTGGTGGAAAAGGAAGGAACTGGAGGAGTTGGAATGGGAAGCAGATTCGGGAGGGAGGGAGGGAGGGAGGAGCCAGGGGAGCGTAGGGAGGGAGGGTTGGGCAGGGGAGGGAAGAGAGGAAGGGAAGCTACAGCCAAGCGATTTGGTACAAGGGTCGATACCGCAAACAAAACCATTCTCGTTGCACTTCTCGTGTCACGTTCTTTCGGGGAATGGTGCCTGCATTTTGCCGATTGGCTGCAGAAGTCTACGAAAGAGGGTGTAGAATTCGTGACTGGTACAGCACTCGCTCGGTTTACGAAGGCTTCTGTTCTGTAACAGCTCCACGCAAGCACAGTCCTGGATCTGAATTCGGGGTCCAGCGCACCCCCAGGTGCTCGTGGCGCGCTGGCGCGTCAGAGAGGGTCGGCGGCGCCGTGCAGACTGACTCCCAAAACCAGCGCGAGGCGCCCACGAAAACAAGCTCATCAAATTACAAGCTTTTAAGCACTGCCTCGATAAACATAATATATCACGGAACTACCTAATTTAGCTAAACCAGTTGTTCCAAACTCTTGGCAAGAGAAGTCAAGGTAGAAAAATGTCAAGCTGTTTTAGGCCCTGATACGACACAAAACGCTGGACATGCTACTGGCATATGCAGCTTATGGTGTTTGTACTTCAATCGCCACCAAACCACCAACTCAGCATTGTTTTCTCTTGCTCAAGCAAGACAAAGCTGCCATATTGTAAGTGATGAGTCACACAAGGGAACAGGCTGTTACCAACAGCCAGCATTCATAGCACCTATCATTCTGTCTACTTTCATACACGTGCCTACTTCCACACACTGCACACATAAGGCACTCGCTGTTAGCGGCATAGACTATCCAATTAGCAATATAGCCTAAGGAAGCAGTTTAGACAGCCAAAAGCTGTCACCGTTTGGTTTAGAGGACAAGCAATGTTGCCAGCGCAAGCACGTATTTGTCTCATGCAAGAGTTGACCATTACAACGGAGGCGGAGAAAGTGGAGTCACAGCCACCTGCACACAGGTCAGAAGGTTGATAGGTGTTCAGATGAGGGAAAAGTTCCTGACAGGGGAAGGAGGATGAGCATCCAGGCGAGGACAACGGCCGCGCCGTGGCAGCCAAGCAACCACATGCAAGCATGACAGTGAGGCACGAGTCAGTAGCAAGTGAGTAGTGAGTGAGTAGCGACTGAGTCGCGAGCCTGGTGTAACGGGTAACGGACCTTTTTGGCACGCACAGCGGAAATGAAATCCTTGCTTCATCACTCACCCGTTGGCCGCTCATGCAGTGACTGTAGAAGCCCGAGATGAAGTAGGTGGTGCTTGTAACGGGGTCGCTCTCGCACCCGTTGCCCGTGCCGTCCGTGCCGTTGCAGTATGAAACAAAGTTGCGGTAGTCGCAGTTGGTGTAGTCCGTTAGTGTGGGGACCACATACACGTCATCAGCATACTTGGCGTATTTGAACACTGCATGACACGGGTGTGGAGCGTAGGAGAGACAGAGTCAAACATAGTCGCAGGGAAAGGTGCACAGGTTGCATACTAGGAGAATTGGGATGTGTT
The DNA here is from genome assembly GCA_947470075.1 of Closterium sp. Yama58-4. Taxonomy (NCBI): domain Eukaryota; kingdom Viridiplantae; phylum Streptophyta; class Zygnematophyceae; order Desmidiales; family Closteriaceae; genus Closterium; species Closterium sp. Yama58-4. Next base: position 199 of record CANIUD010000810.1, on the reverse strand, counting down.
TCCGTGGAGGCAACAGCGAAAGCTGTGCATCTTTGTGTGATAGCGTGAGAGAGAGAGAGAGAGAGAGAGGGAGAGAGAGAGAGAGAGAGAGAGAGAGAGAGAGAGAGAGAGAGAGAGAGAGAGAGAGAGAGAAGAGAGAGAGAGAGAGAGAAGAGAGAGAGAGAGAGAGAGAGAGAGAGAGAGAGAGAGAGAGAGAGAG